>JARGXX010000106.1:0-362021 GCA_030374765.1 Agarophyton chilense
CTCAGTCAGATGATAGCTCTAGCGTTTTCATCGTACTTCCTCCACGTTGAAAGCTCCTCTCCGTCGGTGGGTCTCGTTGAGCTCAGATGTTCGTCAAGGTCTTTGGGCGCAAGTAACAGCTCTATTTTCTGCTTCCAAACATGGAAGTTGCCCTCACCAAGCTTTTCCATCTCCACGCCACTGAACGAGTCCATAGCGACATTCGCTTGAATGGGGTGTGGATCTCACGGAGTAGACACAAAAACACGACAACGGCAAAACTAAATAGAACAACAATAAAAAAATTCAAAGATTGACCTGAAAAGAGTCAGTCGGCGCAATGGCACGGCTTCCTATAACCGCTGCCCAAGGGAGTTGGACCCCTGGCTTCCAAAGCTTTTTTGGGTAGATGAAGGTTTCTGCAGTCTACCTTCTCTCACGCTAAAGGAAGAAGGCGCGTTGCTCCCTACGAGGCGTCCATTAAATGGCTTGTGACCAAGGATATGCCTCCACCATTTTAACCCTCCCTGACCTCTTGCAAGAACTTGTGCAACCTTGAAAGCGAAGCTACTTCAACACCCAAAGTACGTTCCTGACGCGCAACCAATGCAGATTGCACGTGGCTTGATCCTGAAAAGGAGTTCAGCCTGCAGAACGTAGCCTCCCCGTTTAGCACGGATCAAAAGCTCTTTATAGTACCTGTTCCGACAGTCCAATCGCCCACTAAAAATGCCAGGCTCATAAACAAATTCAACAACCCTACCGGATGCAGTACGCAACGGCACCCCGTCCACAGATGCACCCGGGGTTCTCACCAGCTCTTACCGATCGTCACTGTTATCCACTCTAAAAAGAGCCATCGGGAGCCCGCTTGAGGGAACACCTGCTTTTGTTCAAGCCACCAGGCTAACCTCCCCGTCGCACTGGATAAAGATGATGACCAAACACAAACGATTTCTGAGCCCAAAACAGAAGGCTCAGACTTCAGCGAAACAAGAGTCGCACCCCGAAGAACTAACACGAAAACCACACGGGGTTCCAAAGACGAAACAAAAAAGGGGCGACTCTAACAAGAACAGAACGCGAAGCAGAATGAAATCGACAACGACGGCCAAAACAAAGTCCCAAAGCAAAAAATAAACCATAAAACACGTCGAACCACGACCGCCAAGACGCTTTTCGGAAAGAACGCCAACCAAAAACATAACACAGATATCAACACCGATTAAGTACAGCAATCAAGACACCCAACTCGGCGACGGCGAAATGAAGCGAAATCGAAACGAAACAACGAAAACGATACGACAGAGCGGGTATACAACGGTGCGGGAGAGTGGGGACAAACGGAATTTGACGGCAGATGTCAGCGGGGCTAGGCCCATAACCTGATGTAGGTAGATGAAAAGGTTGAGGGTTGTAAGGGAAGGGCGCCAGCTCTGGCTAGAATTTACTTGGAGGTTGTAGATCTTCGACTTATATACTACTTCACTCTGATAGCCATCCAACCTTAAGCTCCTGTAAACCCTAGATTACAAGCCGAGGATATTCAATACCACGAATCATATTCCACAATGACATTAAAGCCTAACCCAAACTCACTTCCACATACTACAGCAAGGTACAACAGTGCACAATACACCATTACAATGACTTGAGCACAAACTCAACGTGCTAGCACATATTAAATGTAATCCGCCTCCATGCACGATCTTGTTCCAACAAAGCACTGCATGCCTTCTGTAATACACAAGAAAATATATATCCATTCTTCCAGAACATTCCATAGTATGGGAAGCAATCGTATGCAGAGCGAGAGGGCTGTCAGTCTAATGTGTAGCATGCACTTGTAACGCGCGGTGGAACCGACGAAGATGGAACAGGCACAATTTGTCTTCCCTTGCTCCTCTCTCCTCAGTGTCTCGAGGTAGAAGAAGGGTGAAGTTCAGTATGTAGCACCGGCGGCATTGGGCCAGATGGCAATCGTGTATTGCACAACCCCCGCCTTGGCGCCATAAAAAAAGTTTTTATTTTTTGAAGTGCGGCCAAATTCTCAAGAACTCCTTTCTGACCCTAAGCGCAATATTTTTTGGCGCATCTTCCTCACGGGCCAGGTATCTCAAATAACCCCCCATGCCTATCTTCAGCGTTTTGCGATTACCCCCATTTTTCCGTTCGAAAACCGCACACGCGCCGAAAACGCTTTATTTGCAACGTCACTGCTTCGATCTGAAAGTGTGAATTCTTGACTCGGAACTGGACGTGTCACCTCTCTTCGAAAAGTGTGGACGACTTTCGCTCAGGTGAATCCATCGATGGCTCGAACTAAGCATACCGGTCGCAAATCTGTTGGCCGAAAACCCCCACCGCGCCAGCTTGCAGGCAGAGCGGCAAAAATCACAAGCGAGACATATCTTGACCAATACCTTAACAAGAATATTGTCAAGGTTCTCTGTTCGAAACTGCAGCGTGGCCTGAGGAAAATCTACGCAATCACATTGGAAGGCAGAAACAATCTCGTGCGATTTAGCGAAAACGAAGCGATTATTCTTCTCGGGCGCAGGATACTCATTTTATCCGGCCGTTTCGTGGCACGCAGTTTGGAGGGTTGATAATGTTCCGATTGGACCTTACAGAGGCTTTGGACGACGACGACGATCCCGATATCAGAATTGAGTACAACGATTGGATGATCGAGAAGTTATGGTATTTGGGAGGAGGTCGTGGTAAAATTAAGGACCAAATCTATGCTCTGGAGCATGTCACTAACGTAGTGTGCCGCATCGATATCCATACTTTCCGAATCGAGTACAGTCAGGCAGTTGGAGGCGGTGCGTCGAGAAGTAGGGTGACGTATAATGAGGAAGGCGCAGAAGAAACCATCTATTTGGGAGTTAAGGACCGTTATGAAGCGACCAAGAGCATTTAGGCTACTTGCAACGCAAAGCCAGGTCAAAGGCCCACCGTGTTTCAACCCGAAGCGCAGATGCCGTCGTCGGGCGTCCGATGTTTCCATCTCCTTCATACGTCCGTGCAGTTTCGCGACGAGACGTTTCTGTGCCTTAAAGCTTCTCTAAGTATTGCATTAGCTCTCCCCATTAGGTCCGAGAAGGCTGCTCAGTGTTGGGCGTATCTCGTCGATCGTGTTACGAAAAACGCAGAAGATAATGAGATGTACTTGAACGCCGTTGCAGGTCTTGGGTTTAGTGATATTCTTGAGCTTGACTATTGGAACCGGAAGGGGCGAGGGGAGGTCCGAGGGAAGTTTCGTGATCTCAAGGATATGCAGAGATTTGTTCGGGAAAAGACGCGTGTCATTATCCTCCATTACCTTCGTGATGGGAATGAACACCGAGAAGAAAAATTAGATTTGTGGAACTTCCGCGATAGTGGAAACGTCTTCCTTGTCAGTCTTCAGGCCATTGACGGGGACCTGCCTGCGATTTGCATAGATGGGGAGCGCAACATGATTATTGATCCAGTGGACAAGTGTCACATGGATCTCATGCAGGTTGCTCTCGAGTCCTGTGTTGGATCAGACCGTTCTTCCAGTCATATTGTAGACTGTCGCGTATTGCGTTTGCTCCCAGGGAGGAAGAATGGGAAACGGGCTCGCCGCGGGAAGATACATCGTCACCAAGAAGGTTCTTCAAACAGAGTTTGAAATCTTTTCTATAGTAGATCCTAACCCTTAGGGTTCCATGCCTTAAGATGGTGGCCCATAGTAGATATGACAAATTTGCTTAGTATGGCTTGAAATATATCTTGGTTCGATTGAGTAAATGAATGATGATTGCCCTTTGTCAACACGTTGGCTTAGTGCAGACTTCCCGTTCTCCAACGCATCGAGGATATGTCTCCAGTTTTCAAGGAGTCACGGAGGCGCGACAGCGTGGGGCGCAATCAGTAGTCTCGGCATTCGTGAAGGGTGGTAATTGTTGAGTATAAACCAAATGCATCCACGTAAAGGGCGAGCGAACGAAAACCCGATGCAAGAACTTCAATGCATTTCTTAATTAGTATGGATCTGTCTGCGGCTTCTGTTGCCGCAAGAATTTCGGCACCAATTGAACTAAAAGATATGCGTCTTTTCTTCAAGCTATGCCAGTCGACGATGTGATATGAAACGTTTTCACCTTTGGAGAAGGGGATGCCACTAATATAGCCTGTTTGATCGTAGGATGATTTCCAGTGCTGGCTTCAGAGATCGTCACTATGTGGCAAACGTTCATGTTATCTTATACGATCGCAGATCTCGGAGCCATGTACTCAAGGACCGGGACGGAGCTTTAGGACGAGGTTGAGGATCTAGTTTTCCTTCAAAAGATGCTTCATGCCCATCTCTGCGACCAGCTGCTGCATGAAACTAGAAGGGTACGCGGCTTGAAGCAGCACACCATGGCCGAAGTAGTTGAGTTTTCCAGCAAGAGACTGGGTATCTCGGACATCTTCTTGGGTGCATGGATCCTCTGACTGTTTCCTCCGATCCCTCGAGATTGGAATGGGAGCGAGCTTTTACATAAACTCTGCCATGTAGATCTCAATCGAGAAGTCTTAATATGCCGAATCCAAAGGCGGCTAAAGATAATCTCGTTCTTGAAGATGGCTTTGCCGACCTTGAAGTGAGCTGAGAGAGCCTCGGAGAATGTTTTAATCTCACTCTTTTGTCCGGCAAGGAGAAGATCGTCCACCAATTTGGCCAGGTGTAGAGAAATATGCCCGTGGTTGTTCGACAATAGAAACATCTCTGGCATACCAGGGGCAGTAAGAAATTCGTACTCGCATAGCCATTGCTCGATGCAAAGCTGCCAAGAACGACTGGACTCTACGAGGCCATTCGCAGACTTGAGTAGCTTCCATACTTCGTCTACAAACTGTTCCCATCCCTTTGGAGGCCGCATGTATATATCTCGTTTGAGGTCGCCTCATTGCAAATACGCTCTAGAGAGATCAATGTTTACAAGGTAGAGGTGTAGTAAAGTTGCAAGGGAAAGCAGAAGTCTGCTGCAGGTAAATTGAGCCGTAGAGGAGTCAGATCGAATGTTATCTTTTTGGGAATCTCGATTCCTATGGGGTTCCAGTCAGCACTTGAGCTTAAGCTTACCACTCTCCCCATCGAACTTCGTCACGAAGAAGTGGTGGGAGGAGATAATATTTGCATTTCGCGGGAGTCCTTTGATGGAGACTGGCTTGTATGCCTTGGCATCAGAGTAGTTTCTTTTCTATGCTTCGATGGCCTTGTCGGTTATCCATGGTGGGGCAAACTGGAGCTTGGCTTCTGTGGCTGGCTGGTCTACAATGAACTTCTTGATCTGCTCAAGAATTCTTTTCACCGAAGACAATAGATTTTCGCCTAGGGTAGGGAACCTAAGCGAGGTGTCACCAACACCTCTGCAGAGTTGCAGGTTTCTGACATCCATTGAGGGTGCAATCATAGCAGTTTTGTCTTCTTTGGACGCAAACACGGATAAAGAGAACGGATGCATAGACCAAAAGTTTGGTTCGTCCGATATGTTTAGGTCGAAACTTAAAGGGTCTTGTGTGTTTTTCTCAGGGAAGTCTGTGACTTCTTCATCCTGGAGAGGCGGAAGAGAAGAACAATCGGAATAATTCCTTTCTTCAGGGACTGCGATTGGTTCTTCTTGTGCGTTGGTGTCCGCGAAGAACGAGTATCCAAGCTCCTGTTTGCCCAGTTTTTGTAAAAGAAATGAACGCGGGACTAACCTTATGTCTTCGTAGGCGATCTGATGCTTTGGTCCCTGGAGATTTTTTCTAGGAGAGACCGACCTTATATGGTCAGTAGTAGTGACCACAAATTTCTTGTGCCAGGCACCATGTTTTCCGACTCTCTTGAAGACATATAACTGATTCTTTGGTACCAGAAGGTGTTGTGATAAAGGGTACGATGGCCTGATACGAAGAAGGGTGTGTACGGCACGCCTGGAAAGTTGTTCGCTGTAGAAAGCAAGGAGCTTCTCTGGTAGCATCTGCTTGGGTACCCCAAAAACAGAAGGAGTGTAGCAGTGAACAAGCTCGACGATGCTGAGTGACTTGTTACCATACACCAAATTCTTAAGGAATGTGGCTTTTAAGAGGTTCCCTGAGTCCGTGCGATACACTTGACGAGTTTTCCTCAGATGAGGTTCGTCGAGAAGGAACGTTTGGACAAATATACGGATGGTCTCGTTGCTCGATTGGACGCTTCCAATTTTGTTTTGGCGTCGAGCAGGCCACGGTTCGAATGATATCTGATTCTCGCCACCCAATCGCTGAATTGAGACGTTATCGAACTCTGAGTCTCCTGGTAACTTTGATGGAGGCCCAAAGACATCAAAAAAGTGAACCACAATCATGTGAGCGGTATCAGTCATATCCTTTAAAGTCAATAAGACATTAACGGAGAGACCGGTTGATAAATCGTTTATATGCAGAATGGGGAGCTTTCGAAACTCGCGTATGAATAGGAAATCAACTTGAGGGTGCTCGTTGTACTCATCCATTATTTTCTTGAGTGACATCTTTCGAGAATGTAGTAGGCGGTTAGACCTTTTGCATGAAGGGCAAGATTGTAGGCCTCTTCGAGCTCACCAGCAAGTGTTCGATTTAGAATCCCACCTCGACTGCAAAGCTTTTTCATGTCCTTGGCGGAGAGATGGGACTGAAAGTGAAGCTTTTTGGCGAAACGACGGGCATGGGTTCGATCGCTTGATCCATGCCGTCCTTGCCAGATAGTTTGGCGATCGGATGAGAAATCGTACAGAGAAAGGAAGAATGAGAATAAACGAAGGATTTGAACGAAGGTTTTATCGAAGGAAGGACAAATAAGTGTGTTTGGCGGTCAATGTCTTCTCTTAGGACGTATATTGACAGAACTGCGTCATCCCGAAAGATTCCGACCGAAACGGGCACTACATGCGTTTTGTCCGAAGTCATGAGGTCCGAACGTGACACTATGTCGTTCCCAAGTAGCAAAGGACCGTCGCCTTCCGTAATGTAGAACTTAATGTCTGATTCCACATCGTTGAGTCCTTTGATCTTCAACACCCAACTTCCAAATATCAGTTTTGGATTTGAACATTCTCGATCATCATCGTGATATAAGGAGTCATAGTCAAGGTCTTCAACGTGAAATTGGATGCCAATTGCGATTGATAGAGCAGCGGCAGAGTCAATGCTTCGCACAATATGGGGACAACAAATGTCAATGAAGGGGTTAGGATCTCGCGTACCACTAACCACATCAGAAGGAGCCCCAACCAATGACTTTAGCCATGATTGCGCTTCGATGGGGCAGCGCCTGGCGTAAATTGAGCGTTAAACCCACGATTTCGTTTTCTGGAGGAATCTTTCCTCGGGTTTCTTCCTCCACGACGAGGAACTGTGGACCTACCGTCTAAGTCGTTGCTCGATATCACCACAATCGAAACAGAAAGACGACTTTCCATCTTTCCCGGCTTAAGATCGGTGCGTTTCCTCTTGCCATTGCCCGGTTTGAAAGACACGGTTGATGCATTTCCCTCTTTCCTATTTCCCAAGCGTGTTAGTACGCTCTCGTTGGATTGGAAAATTGCAAATAAGGCAGTTTGGACTTTCTGAACCACGATGTTTTCAAGGTCCTCCCTTATATAGTGAGCAGTAGAGCTCGAAGAGGTAAAAGAAAGACTCCATATGACTGTAACGGCGTCATCCAGGTTTAGATGGCATCTGCGGGAAGGATGAATTAGCTTGTTGATAGAAGGAGTTGGGCTAGTCTTTGAGTGAGTGTCTGTAAGATTACCCTCGAACTCAACGACCACTTCATTGATCTTTCTCTCGGTTACGAAAAGCTTTACCTTTGTCGTATTGTGATTATTGCTCCTCGAAATCTTAAGGTGAGGCCTCCACAGCATTTCACGAAGGTGAATTACGGACTCCTGAAACTTCAAAAGATTGATGTGGTACTGGGTATCCCCAGCATAACTTCCACTTCTCATACGAGTTTCGGCGAGAGAGATTGGTTGTAGTTTGGCATTGGTCAACGTCTCCTCACACAAAGATGCGTTGTTGAGTAGCGTTATTGCCAGAACATCTCCAACCTTAGATGAGAATGATAGTCCACCATGCACGAGATGCTCGGCTGCCAAGCCGCCGAAACGTGATACGAAGCTAGCCACAGGCTCGACCTTGCAACGACAGCAGTTTGTAACACGATTGAAAGAAGAAACCAAAAAAGAAACAACAGCAATCGGATGGTCGACTTCAACAAGTTTACCATTTTTGCCTACCGCTTTGACTTGGTCCTCTTGCTTGTAATGAACAACTCCTTTTTCCTGGGCTTCGTCGCCATTGAACACCAGGTAAAGCTCTGTCGTACAGCCGTAGACCTAGAGTTGCAAAGATTGTTGGGTAACATCGATCGGTGCCCTTCTTGGCAGCACTATAAATAATATCTACACATCCACAAACGTTGCGATGACAGTCTTGTAGATCCTTGGTAGGGTCAATCTTTTTGGTGTCTCTCGGATTGAAAGATATAACAGCTCATGAAGCTGGGTCCATAGCTATGGGAAACAGTCGTACGCAGAGCAAGAGGTCTGCCGGTCTAATTTCTACTATGCGCTTGAAACGCGCGGTAGAACCGAGGAAGATGGAACGGGCACAAGGTGCCCCCTCTTGCTCCTCTGTCTACAGTTTTTTGAGGTGGAGCAAGGGTGTGGCTTAGTATGCAGCGCCGGTGGCATTGAGCCAGGTGGCAATCATGTGTTACACACATACAGCCTGTACTATATATTCAACATAAGATCTCGAAAGCGTGGACACGTGTATACGGCAGACTCCTACTACCTTCCCACCAACTACAGTGACAGCACTTATCAATCATACGATATCCAACAATAACGTCATATTTGCAGCATCTCTTAATGCTCGCATTCGGGACAAATAGGGGACCCACATTCAGGACTTGTTCTGGGCCATATTTCACACACAAATAGTTGATCTTGTGTGGGCCCTATAAAAAACATTGATATCCTTGAGAAACCCGTTCGATTGTAGTTCTCGAAATTTAGAGTATATAACATGTAGCATGACTGTCAGTCAAACTTCTGAGATGTCTTATAGACGCCCTGAATGTCGCTGGACACTTTGCAGGGTCGCCAGGCTGACTATAGACCAAGCTACAGCGGGGAACGAGCCTGACGTAGAGACTGAAAGATAAGAGCGAAAGCGATAGGAGAGAGCACGCAGCGACGTAGTTAGAAGCGAACACGACCGTGTGGTCCAGCGTTTACTTCTATTCCCCTCACCCCCGCCTTCTGAGATTGGGGAGGGGTAACAAATTAAAACTAAAGTTACGAACTGCACCCTGTGTACAGTTCAGCTGCGACAGCGGTGGTGCAAGCAGACCCACTGCCACGATATGACAGGATTACAGTAAGTGTAGTCCTACATAGAAGTTACAAATGGAGTATGACACTCCCTCCATTCGCGGCCTTGTGCGCTTGCAGCACAAATATTACAACATACTTACGCAAAAACAGAAGGGACAACAGCTAACACAACTCTGAATAACCATCAGCGATGTTATCACCAGACCGAACTAAGCCAATGTCACAAATATCATAACTTGAGTATCCTTCATGTGTGCAAGCGATGTCCAACATCAGCCTCGTCTCCGAAGTAAGAGTGCCATTCGATATAACATCAAAAAGCGACTTTTTATCGGAAAATAGCTGTCCCGGAATGTTTTCCCTACGTAAGATTGCGCGAAGCTCTTGCGAAAGACTAAAGGCGGAATCAAACACGTTGCTAAACGCAACAAGCTCAGCGGCCATCACAGACATAGTAACACGGCAGGTTTTGTTAGAACGATACATAATAAGAATAATCTGACCACCGGCGTCTGCTGAGAAGACAACAAAACCAAGTTGATATGAGTAGTCTGCATTTCCGTCAAACGATGCCTCAGAGTAGCCAACGACTCTCAGAGTAGAAGATAAAAGACACGGGAAACGAACTGAAACAGCGTTTTCGACGACGTAATGCACGACACGGTTAACACGCTTAACAGCATCTCTAGAGTTATCATCGAAGCGGGTTCGGGTTACTTGCGCTACCTGAGAAACTTCGAACATGCAATTAGAACGGCTATGTACGACCCACATTAGCTTCGTACGAATAGATGCGAATTTTCGAAAGGCAGCATCTTCAGGTAGCGGACAAAGTCCTGAAATGTACCGGGCTTGATCCAAAGACAAAGTCCCATCAGATGAGCGGGGAAGCGCCAACCCAGCGATGATACTTGGCGTATAGCCATCTTCTCATGTGTCTAACCGTCGAGACGTAATCTAACATAACTCCTTGAAAGCACGGGTACCTGTTCGTAGCAAGTCATCTACATATGTTTCAGACATTCCCTGGAGTTTACACTTTGCCATGATATAGTAGCACGCCCGATCCGAACAAAGACTTGACATTCTGAGATCCTTCTTCTGATGATTATCCAAGGTTTCGTGCCATAAATCGCCAGATTATCCGAGACCATAGAGTGCTCGCAATAGCCGAAGAGCTTCATGAGGTTTAAGTTCGAACTCAGGGACAGGATCACGAATGTAGACATCTCTCTGGAGCACTTCGGAAGACTGTAAGTAGGCTTGGCTGACTTCAGACGTCCACACATCGAACCCGTGTAGTGCAGCCATACTCAAAATGAGTCGAACAGAAGAGTACTGTACACTAATCGAGGTATGAACAAGGTACTTCTTGAGCTTGTCTCTGTGACCTCCAATAACATATCGGGCCTTCCACTTAGTCAGACCATCGTTATTTGACTTGATTGCGAGAACTGAAAGAGCACGTAGAAAGTTTCATTCAGAGGGTGTATCCTTCTTCAGGATCACCTCAAAAGCCCCACGGTCCATCAGGTTCTGGATTTCCTTCCGCTTCGCAGAAGTCATTTGCGGAGCGGAAGAACGAAGGTCATTAGCAGAGATAGGCTCTGCTAGAAAGGTCTTCTGAGTATACAGCGAACAGAAAATATCTCGGACATCCCTGAGAAACATAGTGGAAATTGTAGAAGGTGACATGAAGGGCTTCACCTGCTTGATGCCGAACGGACGAGCTGCGCCAACTTGGTAATCCTGAACGAATACAAGCTTCCTCGTAGTCCAAAGTCTGAACGAGTAACGGCCCAATCCATTCTCCAACACGATGCTCAACCTGGTTTTCCCTCAAAGCGAGAACCTTCTGACCTACATGTAGAACGGAATCAGCAGCAGGAGGTACTGCATGTCAAAGAGCACGCTTAACACGTAAAATTGCCATTTGGCGCTCCAGTAGCCACATTTGCACGCCCCTCTAACGACGTTTTTAGATGCGCAGCACCGTCCGTGTACACAAGAGTAGACGGACACTCACCGAAGACTAACGCAGAAGGAACCATTCCTTCAGGTCCAAGAGTGTCGTTAAGAGCTTTCACGGACATAACAAGCAGTGGCTTTCTCGACGCATTCGAATGGTCCAACTTGAGCTTGCAGAAAGAAGACCGGAGAGGCTGATTGTAGCGCTTACCTATTCGTAAGCTTGATTGTCCCTCGATGCCTATACGTTGCACTTCGACCTTACTAGCGGCGCCGATACTAACGAAGAGCTCACGGAAACCAGATCCTTGATCGGTGATAATCTGGTGAGATAGGCCTGTAAAAACGGTAGCCCAGCACTCTAAGATCGTAGACCAGATTTTCTTCGTAGGTACATCACGTAGGAACACAGCAGCACTGAACCTTGTACCTTCATGGACGATGTGTAGTACAGGATCTGAATCCAAATACATGGTGTCCATGAATAAGCGTTCGTTGAACTCCGAAATAGCTGCACCGAACGATACTCAGAAGCGTGTAGGTCCACACTGAATCCGTTGGCATGAATCAAATCGCTTAGCAAGGTCTTCCAACGTCGTGAGTGTCTCGGCTGAAGTAGCTTCCGGCCTCGCACGCTTCAGCAACTGGTACTGCTTGTCAGCTGAAGGATGAGCGAACTGCCTTTGTACCGTACTAAGCTGTGCAGAAGTATAGAACATTGGTGTAGCAATGGCCATGGGGAAGTAGATGTGCCAATGATAACGATTAATTGGAACGCTCCACCAGTAGTGAACTGACGGTTGCTAGCCTGAACTTCCAGGCAAGACGGTTCACTTCGAAAGCTCATTCGTGACAGTGTTCGGTGTGAGGGAGTGTTCGTCCAGTACGTCCATACCTAAGAGGGCAAGTAGGTTTCTGGCCACAACCTCGAACGAAATGTAGATCGGAGAAGTACCATCTGGAATAGCAAGCAGTAGATGAAAGACACCAAGCAAATTGAAAACAGAATCAGCAAATCTGAAACGCTTAAAGGATTTTGGAAACGGCCTAGGTTTGATCCAGGCTCGTTGGTAGACATCACGGAGTTCTGTCATACCAATGACAGAGACAGGAGCAACAGTGTCGACACAGAAGCCAAAGAGCTTCTTCAGATTCGGGTGAGATCTTCCAGGAAACGATAGAGCATAGATCTTTGGGATGTTGTGATACGTGAAACAGGATTTCCGTCTAGGAATTGTAGTACGATGCGAAGACGCAAAGCACATTCGTTGGCCGAAAAGGTTAGACGATGGTTCTTTCCGCCCTACTGAAAAACCGGCGAAGGATAGTGCAGTAGTTTCCCAGGTTCAGAAATTTCTCCACGGGGGAGACTACTGCTCAGAAAGTTAGTAGTATCCGCAGTGTCGACGTGGTTGAAGAAATGAACATCTGATGTCCCCGAAGCATCCCTACCGTTATCAGCTTCAAGGTTGTCAAATACAGTAGCCTCACTTGGATCGTCAGGTAGTTCCACAGGAGTATGGTGCGTGTCAAGATGTCTGCCCGGCTCCATGTTATTCAAATATGCCTCGTGGTCTGTAATAAGTTCGTGAACGATATGTACGGCAGGCACACCGTTTCTTAGCTGTGTTTGAACACGATTAGAATCGTTACAAGCAGCGCAGTTTCGCTTAAAATTGTTATCAGATCCGCATGTCATACAGCGCATGACCTTTCCATCCAGACCAATAGGGTTACTGTGACAGTTCCTTGCACCATCGTTTCCTGCGTAAAGAATGCTCCTAGTTGCCGGGGCACGTCCATAGTGCTCGTACAGTGTATTCGACGTAGACATGTCCTTGGAGGCGTGGTGCTTCTTCTCCTCGTACAACTGTAGACCTTCGCGAAGAAAAGTTACAAAGCTATTGAAGTTGCAGCCAGGTGTAGTTATCTGACCAACGGCACGAGATGCCCATTGCTGTCCAACTACAGCAGACCGTAAGAAACGAATCCTGTTCGCATCCGATCTGAAGCTGACTGGACATTGAGGCGTAAGAGAGTTGATGCAATCAATTTATGAAGTAAGGCCGGTGCTCAAATCTGTGATCCCCTTTTCCTTCATGTCTTTGTCGATCCGTATCTTCTCCAGCTCACCTTGGACGGTAAGTTGACGAGCATCAGAATCGTACTCGTTTCTCATGAGCGTCTCAAGATCCCTTAAGGCCATATCATGGGTTGCGTTTTGGAAAAAGAATGTGCGGGCTGCTCCAGAGAATACGCTTATTAAAAAGTTGGTCTTCTGTGGTTCGGATAATTCGAACAGTCTGCTGCTGATGTTGTAATCACGGACACTGTGATCTATCGACAGCGACCCATCCCCAGAAAACTTAGAGCCCCGGAAGTACTGTTGAAATGAAACAGCCTTCGTAGGGGTGTCTACGGTTGGAAATGAGTATTCTCGAGATTTCCTCGAAAAACTTCCCTGAGACATCCATGTTCTAGTTGTGGTGTCTGGTTCAATATGGGAGTCTACAAAAGACACACCCTGTGGTAACCTCGAACTTGAGGAGCGTTGGTCAAGAGGATGAGCTCCTTCCATAAACGGTTCCGACAGCGGGACCTGAGTACTGGGAAATGGAAGGTTTTCTTCCGCACAAAATTTCGAATTCGAAGGCTTTCTTATAGTTAGTGATAACCTGTAAAACATCCCCTTGACTTGCTCCGTATACCTTAGCGAGCCAAACATATGCCAGAGCAACCTTGCCCTCTCGAATATGGGGTTCGAGAGTTTACAGGAAGCTGTTCTCCAGGCAAAGAACTCCATACGCCAGGGAGATGTCCTTGATTAAGACGACAGGAAACAAAGGCTGAGTATAGAGCTGAGGTTTGAAGACGACTGATGAAGGCAGCAGAGCAGTCATCATGTGCACGGCGATTTGCTCTTCTTCATGTTCTTCTCCCGGCGGGTTGGTAACAAGGACTTCTTGCGCAGCTCCGATCAGGCTTTCGGCTAAGGCAGATCTAGCGTGAAATGCGTTACAGCGTCAGAGAAGCCGGGCGTACTTCACTAGAGCGGCAGATCAAGTGGATGAAGCCATATCGCCCACACGGTCACTCAGCAAATCCTGATTGTCGCTGGACACTTTGCAGGCACGTCAGGCTGACTATGGACCAAGCTACAGCGGGGAACGAGCCTGACGAAGACACTGAAAGATAAGAGCGAAAGCTATAAGAGAGACCACGCAGCGACGTAGTTAGAAGCGAATACGACCGTGTGGTCTAGCGTTTACTTCTGTTCCTCTTACCCTCACCTTCCCAGACCGGGGAGGGGTAATACATTCAAACTACAACTACGAACTGCACCCAGCCCACAGTTGAGCTGCGACGGCGGTAGTGCAAGCAGTCGCACTGGCCGCGATATGACAGGATTACAGTAAGTGTATTCCTACATAGAAGATACAAATAGATTATGACACTTAAGATTTTCAGCAGATATTACTAAAAGGTATTTGGGAGATCTCCAGCCCATATTTGTCCTATTTCTCAGTGATGTTTAATATGTTTTTGCTTTCATCATGAATCAACTAGATCATGAATCAATTAGGTCTTTATTTTAATACTACTTTGTAATAATAAACTGTACCGTTAGAATATACCATTAATATTACATTAAGAAAACACATTATTATATATGGGTTGATTGAGTTTGGTTTCATGTATATGTCGTTCCGTTTTATTAACGAAATCGTAAGATATGTTGATGTCAATTGTGATCTCAACTCCTCAATATAAATATTCAAGATAATATCCTGCGCCGATAGACTCCTAACGTAGTCCTAATGTGAAATCATAAATAGTTGTAGCAAGAAACAAAGCGCCATGAATAGGGTGTTTCATTAATGAATCTGATGATTCAAAGAAGACCTTTGAATGTGTTCGTGAAGGAAGCACTTGCCTTTTAAGCTCTCGTGGATCTGGCGTTGCCGTCCGACTATTCACCATGTTCTCTACTGCAATGTGATCTGATCGAAAAGTGGCAGGACATAGATTGAGCTAATTTGATCAGACAGTCCCCTGTTTATTGCCGCTTTTCAATGGAGATGTAGGGAGTTTGATGTTTAGTTGGCTTTGGAGGTGTGTGTAGTGGCCGTATTGGAGGGGCTTGGTGAATAAGTCCGCTTTCGTTGCCGCGGTATGTTGCTCCCAGAGTGTGACGGTTTTCTTTTGAATAAGATCTTGGATGTGATAATGGCAAATGTTGGTTCCGTTTGCGAGTTGGAGCCTGATTCTTTGCTGTCATGATAGCAGATTTGCTGTCCACAAAACGTTGCATGACAAAGCGTAGTTACAGAATAAGGAAAGCAAATGGATACTTGACCCACGCGGTATGCAAAACTGCGGCCATGGCGGCAAGCTATTGTGACTCCGTGGTGGATAGTGCCACGATACATCGCTTTGCAAATGCCCAAAGTATGGGACTGCCATTCTAAAGGTGAAGAATTCCGCTTACTGACTTCCAGTCTTTTGCGTTCGCAAATTCAGCATCGCTGTACCCTATAAGATGGTTCTTGGCGAAGGGATTCGACCGAAAATAGGTTATGCCGTGAGTACACGTTCCTCGAGTGTAATGTAAAAGCGCTTTGAGAGCCTGCCAGTGGTGCTTCTGTGGTTGTTTGGTGAACCGGGAAAGGGTATTGACCTGGTTTTTAAGATCGGGTCGGGCGCAGTCGAAAAAGGTTCAGCACTTCTCCTAGGAGCATTCTGTCGAGACATGTTTGAGGTGCTGTGAGGGGAGGGGTGGCAGATTTCGATTGCAAAGATTTGATATCTTGATAGGGAAACTGTTTGTTATTTAAGTCCATGAGATTCACGTGGGCTAGAATTTCATACACCAGTGGCGGTAGGGACAAGTGGTGCGAGTTATCGGTGACAGTAACCAATCAGTTAAGGAACATTGTTGAACAACCGAGGTGTTTGATGTTGTATTTTTCTTTCATGTGGTTGCACAGTGTGATAATGAGAGAGCGATAAAAGGCTACAACGAAGAAGTCATCAATGGTGGTTGTGATCAAAATGATTACGTCTGTGATTGATCGGGAGTGTAAGCATGGATCTGCAGATGTTTTTGTATAAACGATTTGTTTCATGGTTTTGAAGAGGCCTTAGTTATACTTTAAGACTGCTGGAACAATACCGAGACTGTTTCCGCCGAGTTAACGATACTTGGTTTGGTAATTTAGAGACTCGTCACATCCTGGCATCTGTTTTACGTGTATCTGGCGGTCGTCATTGCTAATGAATCTGCGTTTTCATGAAATCTCTTCTGAGATTGCAGCGTGCCTTGAGTTCTGAGTATATTTCTTTTAGAGTCTCGTCTGTAACGATATTACATCATAAGAGGAGTATTGGATTCTAGTGGTAGTTGTATATTGTTTGGTAGCTATTTCACACTATCTAGTTATCGAGATTATCCAGTTCTTGGTTGTGAGCTTTTTGCCATAGTTCTGGGACTGATTATTCATAGGCACTGTGGAGATTTTCCAGGGGTGGTAGGTGTGCTGTATTTGTTTGAGGAATGAGCGTGAGGTTCACACGATTGAGTTTGAAGGCTGTTGTGAAATGTGTGACAGGATTGGTTTCTTTTTGGTAGAAACAAAAGTCCGTGTTCCGTATGGAATCATTATGGTTTGTCTTCAGGTTGAGAACGCTTTATTGCGTCAGAGACGTGCCGTATATGTTTCTTGCAGAATATGCTCGGGCTCATAGTTTTGTTTTGGGAGAGTGGTTCGGGATCGTAATTTTGTTTTGGGAGAGTGGTTCGGGATCGTACCTAATCGACCAAAGGTAAAGAGACGTTTAGTAGTTGGTGGTGGGCCATATCATTGCCAATAAGAGCTTGTTCCTGTACGTGTGTAGTATAACAGGTTATATTTGAAGACTGTATAGCGTGCCGTGTCTTCCCAAGAATCCGGTTCTAGGCCTGCTGTGTGGAACAATGCTCTGACTACATTTAGCAGGATACGGTTGAAACTTTTTGCGATTGAGCTTTCCTTAGGTTAGTTGGGGTTTCTTAGGGAGTGCTTGAGTCTGTAATTTGGTAGTTCTCCTGAGCCACTGTGAAGGTGTACTCTTTGGCGTTGGCTGTCTTCAAGGGCTGCAGTGGGTGGTGCATGGTGTGCTTGGTATTGGGAAACGTTGGATCTAGCAGCATGGGGACTTGATTGGTGTTGATTAGAAAATGAACGATGGCAAAATTACTTGGGGCATCTAGAAATTTCATGTTGTGTTGGTTCCCATGAATTGACATAAGATGAGATGGTCTGCATGTATACGAACTAATGTGTGACCATACTCGATAATGATGTGTGTTTCCTCTGTATGCGCTGGGGGTTTGTTTCGAATGCAAGCAGAAATCGCAAATGTGTTGAACGGGATGTCATGAGCTTCTGGGACCAGTGGAAATAGGCGTGTACGTGCCATTGCGTGGATGGTGTTCGGGTGTATGTGGATAGGACCCAGATTCCAGTCGTGCATCAATAGCGCTAGGCGAGACGAAGTTGGCGGTTTGTGTGGATTTGGAAGGCGCTGGATGGGAGCCCTACTCTGAATTCGCATGGTGGGCGCATGGAGATTTGGTATAGAAATACCGATTGGGACAGTCTCGAGTTTCCTTTTTAGTGTTCGCTTTGTCATGATTCCGGCTGGCTTTTCATGCATGGTTGGACGGGCTTTTACTTCATATTTATATTTGTCCCAATGAGCCATTGCCTCTATCTTAGATAGAGTGACGCGTGTTTTTAGAACTAATGAAGTATGAAGAGAGAAAGTGGCAAGGCCATACCGGATGGCTAGGTCATGTAAAGACTGGAGATTGTGTTTGAGGTGCTTGTCAATCACTGAAAGTATTTAGAGTGGAGTGTTACTCGGCGTAGTAATCTACATTGTGCCGCCGTGCGTGCATGGAGAGAGTTGTTGGGCGGATTTCTCGGTATGTGTCTTGGTGAGGAAACGGTGCACTGGGGGACACGAAATGATAACGTGGGGTGGGTGTGCACACCTGTTGAGAATGCACTTATCTTCCTGGATTTCTTCTTCATTCGATTCAGGTTCTTGCGGCTGGTTGTCCTTTTCATGATGCATAAAGTCCTTACCCTGAATCTGAGAATTATCTGGTACTCCCAATTGCTTCGCTTTAGATTTTAAGTCCTGACACGGAGATCTCTGAATTTGTCTCTGGTTTGGATTTTGGGTCGACGAGAGTCTCTGCATTGTTCGTCCGTATCTTGAAACGGAATTCATCAGTTGGTGTGATGACCGCATAGCGTAGGATTTTGGGGAATTCGAGCTCCGGTTTTGCTGTGGCTGGAATGTACCGAGTGCTCCATAGTCCACTCCAGAGGACGTGATGGGTTGAGTGGCGGGTTGAACGTGCTTAGTGTAGGCGTGATGATGGTTGGATATATGTGTACGAATTCTTTCCCTGTAGTAGGTTTTTGATCCATGATCTGCAGTCCGATACTCATTGTTGCTCTGTTATACTTCAGGTCATTGTCCACGAGTTCTACTGTTCTGGATTCGTCCAAAATAAAGGGATATGTGGCAGGTATCCTCTGTGTGCCAATCTTTTGATGATCAGGTACATAGGATGAAATAGTAATTTCAGAAAAAAAGGTTTTTGAATCTCCCAAAGTTTTGAGGTACTGTTGGTCCTTTTATTAGAGCGACCGAGATGCGATATGATTTGTTTGATAAGTTGGTGAGGTGTGGGCTCGTGGTGGGCTCGCGAAGGAGCATTATGATATCTGCTGGTACTGTGGAGATAAGAATGGGTAGGAGAATGTTTTTGTGCTTCAAACACGTCTTGTGCTGAGCTGGATAAGCTTGGTAACGGGGGGTCTTCTTGATGAGTTTAGCTGCATCTGTTGCGGCGGCTGTTGCTTTGACTGCAAGAAGCCAAGGTGCATAATTTAGTGGATTCAATGTGAGGACATTAGCTTTGGTACCCACGTTCATAGTACGGTTGCTAATTGTGTCGTGTCGAATGTGTGTGTCGAAGGATTCCATCTGTGGTTGATTGTTTAGGATGGTGGTGTATTCGAATGTGTCTTTTTGTTGCTTTCTATATTGTCGCCGTAGGAGGCGTTGGTCTGCTGAGGCCGTCTTGGCGTGTTGATGTGCTCGTTATACTGATCAGCCGTATGGGCCCATAACCTGTGAAAAAAACACCTGTCTCTTTTACTCTCGTCGCCCCGGCGGCCTCGTCTGCTTGTCTTTCATCTTCCCTACTGTAATTTGAGATGACCGAAAAGTGGCAGGACAGAGATAGAGCAAATGCAATCTGACAGTTTCTTAACAACAGTGAGTAGGTCCAATCGAATTAGAGGGATTGAAGCCAATGCCAAGTGTCGGTTCAGATCATGAGACGAGCTGTTGAAGAGCCAACGGCAGGGTTCTCTACCCTGTACTTGGATAAGTTACAGTTAATCGCTGCTTTTTGTTACGACGACGAATGCGAGTAAAATCTGTTTCAAAATCATATCATCACTCTCGCAAATTTTCGAAAAACCAACGTCTTGGCTACAGTAAAACTAACAAAATCAGTGTGAAAAAAATTTCAAATAAAAAATCTGTTTCAGAAACGAAACCATTATTGCATTTTCTATCTCTAACTACTAAAGCACATGTTTGTGTGTGTGTGTGCGCAGCTGTGAGACGAAAAAATGAATCGGTAGAACAGACTGAAAAGCGCAGGTGACGCAATGGAAAGAGAGACAGGAAAGGAGGGCCACATAAGACCACTACAAGGCAACAGACAAGATTCGAGAGTGAGAAACAGAGTTGATCTCAAAGTGGAGAGCGTAAACCCCAGAAAGAGCGCTCGCGCGTAAGTAATGGTGTTGAATACACTCAGCGGGAAAGCTGCCATTCTTGATCATTATTGTAAGCCGAAGAAAGGATTCATGTTAATGTTTCTACGACACTTGGACATTTAAAAGAGACATATGAATTGGGCAATAGATGAAGTGGATGGGATGACAACTAATATGAATGGGGCAATAGATGAAGTGGATGGGATGACAACTAGCCTATTTTCTTTCGGTTAGCTACAGGTTCGTACAATGCACAGCGTTTTTGCTTGCTGAGAATTCCTTGCGGACGTATAGAAGATTCGTTTGCAGCTTTCGTCTTTAGGCTTCGCCCTGACTACAAATAACATACAGGGACAATCGTCTTCGAGTACGGCTAAGTGTGGGAGTAGAGTGGAGTTTGGGAGTAGGGTTGAGTTCGATGTTTAAGATAACTGCTTTTCTCATGGCTTGCTCTTTGTCACTCTGTTTCGTACTACAAAACATTTCAACGTCAGTGTATGGGTGAAAAGTGATGATAGAAAATTATTTCATGGAGGCTTTTCAGAAGTTCTGCTGTGAAAAGGTTTTGGATAATTAATCGTAGCGGATGACATCGTTTTTCTTTTTCATTTTTCCAATGCCGTTTTGAATCTGATGAACTAGCCGTCCTAGAAACATTTGTCTTTTTAAAAGCCAGTTCTAATTAACAAACGCTTCAAACTACTTTCAAAGCTTTTTCTCAACATATGTAAACTGTCAAACGCGTGCAAAGCACGCTACGGAGACACTCTTCAGAACAGGCGAAAGAACGCAGGCGTTGCAACTAGGCACAAAATTGCGCACATGGGCGCTGCGAGCCAAGCCCAAAGAGCACGGTTTGCCACACAGAGCACGGTTTCTTACAGAGCACGGTTTCTCACACGTCGCGTATGAGTGCAACGGCGCCTTATTGCGCCCTTATCGCTGGGCTCATCACCGCGCTCATGGGCGCTACGAGGTTGAGTTTAAACGGTGTGTGTGAGTTTGAACGAGGTACGCCATGACACGTCTACAGACACCAACCGAATTCTTTGCGCAATTATGCCGAACGTACCTTCAATCGATGCCAATGAAGTTCTGAGAAGACAATAGGGTGCACACGCATCTGTGAGACGACGACATGAAACGGCAAGACAGACTGACAAGCGCAGGTGGCGCAATGCAGAGAGAGCCAGGGAACAAGAGGCAAATAACACCACTGCAAGGCGACATACAAGATTTGAGAATGAAAAACAGCGTCATTTTCAAAATAGAGAGCGTAAAACACAGAAAGAGCGCTGGCGCGTAAGTGGAAGTTTTGGAATGCACTCACCGCGAGGGCTGCCTTTCTTGATCATTACCCTAAGCTGAAAAAAGGATTCATGTTAATGGTTCTGCAAAACTGGGACCCTTCGAAGGGATATATGAATGGGGCAATATATGTAGTGGAACGAATGACAAGCAGCCTCTCTTCTTACTGTGGAGCAGAACCCGGCGACGGGAAGTGCTCTCAAGGTGTTCGAAGCCTTGCTCCCTGGGGGAGGCAGACTGAGAGACAGAGCCCTCCGTTCCACCCGTAGTGTGGGGTGTAACTCCCACGGGGGATTCCGGCAGTACCGACGGAGGTGAGGGGTAGAAACCGTGGATCGGGAATGGGTATGGGTATCCCAAAGAATGGGGGAAAATCCGGCGAAGAGGAAAAACGGGGCGAGGGTCGGGCGCTAACAGGCGCCGGACCCGAGAACCAGAAAAGGGGCGAAACAACAAAAGAAACCTAATACAGGGGCGAAAACCTGTCTTCGAAAGGAAACACAAAAAGCACGCAACAAGTAAGCAGAACCCCCACGGGGTATCGTGCACGCAGGTAGTCTGAGCGGTCTCAAGGGGGTGGTTGCACGGAACCCAAACGTGGGCACTCTCCAAGTGGAGTCGTGTCCCTACGCAGGCGTTGCCCGTTCCGGGTTGTAAGGCCGAAACGATGGCGACGAAGAACTTCTAAAGGTATCGAAGACCAACCTTGGTTACCATTTACTCTGAGCTCGGACTGTCAGATCTCGCCTCCCTAAGTAGGGCCCACTAACTAAACTCTACAGTAGTGCACACCTGCTCAGGGCCATACACGTGGAGATCCCACTGCCAGGGCCCAAAAGTCCAACGTTCTACAAATATCCGAAAATCGGTGCCAAAATTAAGCCACGTGTATCACGTGGCCAATCCAACTATGGGCCATCCGAATTTTCCCTTATAGGCGAAATATAACCAGAAAACAGTGCCACCTCAGCACACCTTAGAGGGGATCATAATCATAACCCTCGGAGGGTTCAATCCTCATTCTATGAGTTGCATCTTCAAGTACCCCCTGACTGGGCGTTGCTCTACACTTACGGTTAGCCACAAGTTCGTACAAAGGACTGTAGTACAACGCCAAGGGCGGCGGAAACACACGAAGATGTCCGAGTCTTCCTCCAAGGAGGGTAGCACGGCGACGGAGCCTCTCCGGAGTGAACACGACTAAGTCGGGGTGTAAGGCTGAGGTTCACCGGCACGCCAAGCGGGGAAAGTGCGGGATGCTAGAAGGGAGCAGACCAGGTATGAGCTGTATTCCACGGGAGTGGGCAAGTGACAAAGGGGGGACCACCCAATGGGGGCGATCGGGGGCATGGGCCACGAGAGCCAAAAGAAATATGCAGCAAACCCAATACTGGGGCGAGAACACGGCAGTGGTATGAAAGATATACACGCTAACAGCGGTGACTCTCCTGTTGACGCAGGGTGGATAAGTCTACCGTTAGTAACGCGGCTTCACCTCCGTAGAGTGTGGAAGACTCGCGAAAGCGGAAAAAGACTTAGAGCCAAGAACCCTGGTTGGGGAGGTTTACTGAGTGTCAGAGCGAGATCGCCCTGGCACTTTATAGTGTAGACTACTGTAGAGAGCTCCTTATCCTAGTGTAATAAAGCTAAATAAATAGAGAAATATCCAGCTATGCTGTGCCAACCTGTCCTGGGCCACCCGTGGTACACGTGGGTAAGTCACACCCGAATCGGGGCCACGGCGCACGGCCGCCGGTGCACTTTGCGTACAACGCGTATACACCTGGCTACGCCAGCCCGCTAGTAGCGGTATTACTCATAGATCTCACAAGTATCGCCCGAGGCGGAAAAACAACGAAGTCCTGGAAAACGGCCCTCACGAGGGTTGCACTTCAAGGACAGCGTTTTGCTTGCCGAGAATGCTTTGCAAGCCTAGATACGATACGATTCAAGTTCCCGTTTTAACGCCCACGCAGTTTCCGGTAAAGATGTGCTGCGCACTGACTACCAAAAACGTATAGGGGCAATGTTTTGGGAGTAGAGTTTGATTCAACCTACGAGAACTGCTTTTCTCACTGCTTGCTCTATGTTGCTCTCTCCCGTACTACAAACCCTTCCAAGGTCAAAGTATGTGTCGGCCACAGCGATAGAAACACATGTGATGTAGTTTTTCGAGAAATTTTTTTGTGAAAAGTGGTTGGATGATCAAAACTAGAGAAGAAATTCGTTTTTTTTGCATTACTTTTAAAACTTTTTCAATTTTATGCATTAGCCATACTCAAAAATGTTGCTTTCAAAAGCCAGTCCTGAACAACAATTGATACGAACTACTGTAAACGCTTTTTCTCAACATATGTAAACTGTCAACCGCGTGCAAAGCACGCTACGGAGCCACTCGTCTGCAACTACTAAAGCACATGTTTGTGTATGTGTGTGTGTGTCTGTGTGTGTGTGGGTCTCACTGCGTGTGATACAAATGGCCCACTTGGCCGCGGAACAAGAGTGCCATGGCATAGGATTGGTCAACAGCGACACACGTGTAACAGTTGACCAATAGCGTGCCGTGGCACTCGGCTGGGCGGAAGTACAGTGCTGAGCGCGACACGTGTGTAACATTTGACCAATCGCGTGCCGTTGCACACCTTGCTCCGGGACAACTCCAAGAGCAGGGTTTTCTACCCTGCTCCGGGACAGCTCCAAGAGCAGGGTTTCTTCACTGCGCTCCGGAACGAGTCCAAGAGCAGGGTTTCTCCACCCCGCTCCGGAACGAGTTCAAGAGCAGGGTTTCCAACCCCGCTCCAGGACGAGTCCAAGAGCAGGGTTTTTCCACCCCGCTCCAGGAGAAGTGCAGAGAGAGCAGGGTTTCTCACACACCGCGTATGACCGCAATGACGCGTCATTGCGCGCCCACTGCTGGGCACACAGTTGCGCACATTTTCGGTGCTAGGGGAAATTTAGATGGGGACGCGGTGAGACGTCCACAGGCACCAACGTGGTCTTTTCACGCTATCATGCCGACCGTACCTTCAACCGATGCAGCCGAAGCTCGCAGAAGGCAACAGTTCGAGCCCGCTACTGTACGACGAAGAGCTGAAACTTCAGAACAGGCCGAAGAACGCAGGCGTCGCAACCGAGAACGCGCTAGAATTCGGGGCGCATAACAAAAAAACACGGACTGCGTTTGAGTGCAATGACGCCTCATTGCGCGTTTACCGCTGGGCACACAATTGCGCACGTTGGCGCTGCGAGCCAAGTCAAAAAAGTTCGGTTTCTCACTCAAAGCAAGGGTTTTCACACAAATCACGGTTCGTCACACAAAGCACAGCTTTTCAAATCTTGCGTATGAGTGAAACGGCACCTCATTGCGCGCTTACCGCTGGGCTCATCATCCAGCTCATAAGCGCTGCGAGGGTGAGCTTTTAGGGTCTTTGTCAGTTCGAACGAGGTACACCATGACGCGTCCACGGACACAAACCGAATTCCTTGCGCAATTGTGCCGAATATACCTTCAATAGAAACAGCTGAGGTTTTGAGAAGACAACAGCTTGACCATGCAGCCGTAAGACGAAGAAATGAAACGGCAAAACAGACTAAAAAGCGCAAGTGACGCAATGGAAAGAGAGCCGGGAAACAAGGTGCAAATAGGACCACTACAAAGTGACAGACAAGATTCGAGAGTGGAAAACAGAGTTGTTCTCAAAGTAGAGAATGTAAACCCCAGAAATAGCGCTTGCGCGTAAACGGAGGTTTTGAATACACTCAGCGCGAAATCTGTCATTCTTGATCAATTTTGAAGCTGATAAGGGGAATCGTGTTAATCTTTCTGCAAAAGGTGAACATTTCGAAGAGATATATGAATGGGGCAATATATTTAGCGGAACAAAAGACAATCAGTCTTTTTAATTACGGTTAGCCACAAGTTCGTACAAAAGACAGCGTTTTTGCTTGGCGAGAAATCCCTGCGAGCCTAGAGACGATACGTTTCCAGTTTTCGTCCTAAGGCTTTGCCCTGACTACCAATATCGTACAGAGGCAATCGTTTGGGAGAAGGGTTGAGTTCGACATTTAAGATAACTGCTTTTCTCACGGCTTGCTCTATGTCACTCTTTCCCGTAGTACATTTCAACCTCAACATATGCGTCATAAGCTGTGATAGAAAAGTATTTCGTGTAAGCTTTCCAGAAATTCTGCCCTGAAAAGGTCTTGGATACTAAATCGTAGAGGATGGCATTTTGTTTCTTTTCCAGCTTCCTTTGCCTCTCTAAATCTTATGAAATAGCCATCCGCGTGCAATGGCACCTTACTGCGTGCTTACCGCTGGGCACACAATTGCGCACATGGGCGTTGCAAGCAAAGTCCGAAGAGCACGGGTTCTCACACAGAGCACGGTTCCTCACACAGAGAACGGTTTCTCACATCTTGCGTATGAGTGAAACGGCGCCTCATTGTACAAGCCGGTTCTAACCTACAAACGATAAAAACTACTCTCAAAGCTTTTTCTCAACATATGTAAACTGTCAAACGCGTGCAAAGCACGCACGCTACAAAGCCACTCGTTTTATTCTAACGCAAGTTCAGTAGCTTTTGTTTGCTCCTTTACCCTGTATATCACTTATACAACGCTTTGCCATTGATTATTTAAAAGGATTGATAGCATTACAGTCATTCTTTTCCCAGTAATCTTTGATACAGTTTTTTAGATCAAAAACTGTATCAAATTGCCTTCCTCGCCCAGAAACCATTCGGGCCAACATTCCCCAAATGTTTTGGATAGGGTTGAGATCAGGAGAGAGCGCAGGCCATTCCGTAACCGACATATTTAGAATACTGAACCACTGTTTCCTAGAATTAGACTTATGTACAGGTGCATTATCTTATTGAAAAATGATTTCTTCTCCCATACAGTATGCAAAAGGTAGAAGATAGTTTTCTAGAACCTCAGCATACTTCTCAAAGTTCATTGTAGTTTCAACAAAAGCCACATCAGTTGCTCCTTTCGTAGAGATTCACGCCCAAACCATTACTGATGCGCCTCCTCAATGCTTGGTCAAAAATTCTTTCTTTTCTTTCCGTAGATCATGCCAATAAAAATAGCAATCTGGACCATCAAGGTTAAACTTTTTTTCGTCGGAAAAGAGAACATCTTTCCATTCCGGTTTCCAATAAACCTTTCGAGCACATCATTCAACTCGATTCTTCTTGTGACTATCTTTTAAAAAAAAGCTTTCCTCATTTTTGTGTACTGCAACAAATTTTGATGGTTGACGTCACGGCATATTGTAGATCTTGATAGAGGCAAATTTAGATTTTTGACAATTTTCCCGATAGATGAAGTGTTACGGCATAGTTCTGGCTTAATTCCACGCTTATGGACCGGGGATAGTGACGTAGGACAGCCGGTCGAACGCTTTGTCCCGTATGTAGCGGGGTTTTTGATGGAGTTGCTGATTGTTTTTGGGCTGCGCTTGAGTTTTCGGGCTATTTCTGCTGGAATCATACCCTGACCTACTTATTCCTTGATTTACAGCGGTTCAGGACGTGTCAGAAGTGTGCCACCAGCCATAATTGAGTTAATGGTTGTATAAAGGATATACTTTTAAAACAGTGTTACTGACTTAGTGGTTTTTATTTGTTATGAAATGTGCTCAACAGTACGTGGAATGCCTTTCTGGCGCAGTTTTTGTGAAGTGATATGTTTTTGAAACGCCCTGTACGTGGTAACACTACGATTCATTGAGCTGGGCAGAATAAAAAATAGTCCAATCCATATATATCTTCCGAGTACACGGATGTTCCTTATATAAAATGTTGACAACTAAGCCACCTCCACGCCTGGGACCTGAACCTAAAGGTGGCATGATGTTTGTGTAAATATCATTGGCCCACCTAAAACATGGTTATGGGCGTCTTGGCCAAAAGATGGACATCCCCAGACCTGCACACCCCTACCAAGCCAACATCAAACGATATTGACGACATTTAAAAATAAAGCAGCAGAAGAAATCGCTTTTATATCTCTTGCGTCAACTACAATCATGCATCAGACTTGGAATCGGCGAGCTTTCGGTCCAGCTTTTGCTCAACGATATGCATCACAGTCGAATAGTGGAATATGTCCATTTCAGAAGATGATCTGGTCAATACAGCGCATTGAACCTTTACAGCTGCATGATACTTGGTACATACTTTTCTAATTTTCCGCCACGGCTTTAGAAATAACTCGGGAGACCTACCACCCCAACGACGTGTGTCGATTGACCAACGTTTCCTATTACTATATACCGACTCAGAAGGCTTTTTGCCCTTGATATAAGAACTTTAAATAAGTCTTGAGAATGGAGCAGATTTCGTTCCAGCCCCACCTGTAGCGTTCGTACACGCCACAGATGTACCATGTGCAAGCGAACGAATCTCGCCTTCGTTCCGTCCCAGCCCTTTTATAGTTCGCTTGGCGGCGATGGCTCCATCATCGATTTCAGCGACATAAACACTCGTTTATCACAAGCAAGACTCATAAAAGACTCGAGAAATTTCTTTTGGGTGAATGTGACAGTTTTAGTTTTCGATGGCGAGGACAAAAACCAAAGATGCAAAATACTCATTGCTTTGCATGGAAGTACCCATTTTTTCTTGAATTGACAGCGCAAACCCAAAGCAAGCGCGAAACAAGCGTTAGCTGCCCAAACGTAATGACTTCTCGCTGGCTTAGGAACTATAATTGGTTTTAGGTCTCGGTCTGGGAGTTAACGTATTTCAACTCAAAGCGAAAATTAAATGCCTTTTTGTAGTTTGGCAAGTAGCGGTGGCCATGCCCTTGTAACTCCCATTGTGAATGCTCCAAAATTTTGGCATGACGCAGCAGGCTAAAGAATGTAACAAACGCCAGGTAGAGTGGGAACCGCTCGTAGTTTCAAAATCCAATACGAAGAAATCAGGCTTTTGAAGCAGGAAGTACAAGAATAATCGTACAACCACGATACTCTTCAACTTTTCTGACTAAATACTACGCAAGGTACAGTAAAGCAAAGAAAAGTCAGAAAAGAAAAGCCCTTTTAAAAAATGTTTTTCGACAAAAATTCAACGAAACCTATTATTCGGTGGTGAGCATGAGTCAAAACGTGCCTGCTGATAAAATATCTCTGATATGATGCATTAGTTTAATATTCTTAACATCTGCTTCAAGCAGAAATAAACGTGTACCTACCATGTAAGAAAGTGAAACAAGTACTCTGTGCCAAAAGTAGTGCAAGGTCTATATGAGCTTTTCAGTTTTGGAAATAAAACCCACTACTACGCCATCTCCAGCACCTGTTAAGGTGGCCTAACATTTGAAAATAATAAATCCAGATAAATGTGTCAAAAATTCTTCGAGCTCAGGCCGAGCTCGGTTGGATTTTCATATTTTCTTTTTCGAGTACTTCTAGCACCCCTCCAGAGCCCTGCCTATTATTCTCAAAGGTTTAATATCCCATACGTGTGCTTTTACGCTTTCTGCTCGACGGGTATTCGAGCTCCACCAGCTCTACGCTTAGGCTCAGGTACACCTCGAAACTTCTAACTTGGTCGTAGGAGTTTTCTTCTACCGTAGAAGTGGATCTTACCAGTAGTCTCCGAACTTCGAAAAAGTACAGTCAGCTGCACTGCCCGTATCGCTCCAGTAACAAGAAATCGGGACAGGTACTCAGAACTGGCGGTATCGCTCACTTATTACCAGATACCAAATCAATTCTGGTTGTTGACGAACTTGTTAGAGGTGGACACATTGTTTGCATGAGAGGGA
The DNA here is from genome assembly GCA_030374765.1 of Agarophyton chilense. Lineage (NCBI taxonomy): Eukaryota > Rhodophyta > Florideophyceae > Gracilariales > Gracilariaceae > Agarophyton > Agarophyton chilense. The sequence continues at coordinate 29,250 of JARGXX010000106.1, forward strand.
AACTATTAGTTTCGCACCTGCACACAAGTTTGGTCTAGGCGTCTGAAGAGCCGAAGCCAGTCAAGTATTCGTCGCCCAGGTCATACGGGACCATCCTCAAAGCTATATTTCGCTTCTTCAGTTGACGCAGGAGAGCAGCCCGAGCGGTTTGTGATGTCTTGCTCACTCTGTTAATAATAAACCGGATCCAGGGCAAGTCCCAGCTGTTGTCGTGGATGTAGTCGTGTCCTCGAAAAAGTCACAGTCGCCGCTACTGTCTTTGGAACCGAGGAAAAAGATGGCCTGTGCATCAATGGGCTTCGTCGTAATTGTGAGTTGAGCATTACATGTCTACACATGGTTGCCTGTGCATCATGATCTCGGAATCATAGACTGCTGCTGTTATCGTAATCTTTGAGTATTTAAACAAAGTGCAGCCAGAATTCATCTGGCATATCGATTGAGAACAGATTGCGGGGTTACTGAAAAATTGCAGCACGATCTAATTTAAAGGGGTAAGAATATGCCCAATGTATTACACGGCTAAATCCTAGATGTGCAGAAACTTCTGGCTCGACTCTATCGTCTTTTTGAGCGCTTTCTAGCGGCAGTACATACGCAGAACTGCTGCTGAACCATTTTGGCTAGAATAGAAAAGAATCTCTTTTAAAGAAGGTCATTCGAAGAAGCTGAATACTAGATGCAGGGAGCGGAAGTTCGCCTGTCATTCGAATGTAGGGTGGTGAACTGAGAAGCGTAACAGTTCTTGGACAAATAATTCTGATTCTGTAAAAACGTCGAATGAAAACGGAAATGATGATGATCATGGAAAGTTTATATTTCGGAAGAAGAATACATTCTTGTGGTCACTGAAGAAAGAGGGTGTATCTCAAGAATAACTCGAGGAGCTCACATGACCATAGCCATTTTATCTGGCAATCCTGGCTTCTAGATACAAATATCCAAAGGTGTAGAGCAAAAAGCGCTTAGAGCACACACCTGTAGCGGCTACAGAAGTATTCTTTCTGAGCAGTTAAAAGCCTTCAAAAGCGATACAACAGAAGAACCTTGATCTTATGAATTCAATTCGGAGCGCAGGTGAATGATACGGTGAATATATAAATCAGTCCGCCAGGAATTATTCCGTAGGAAGAGAAGAGGATGGCCTTGTAATTGGACTGGTTTGAAAGTAGCTTTAACTCTTCTGTAGCTCGATTTCGAGAGAGGTAGTGAAGAGTCTTTTTCTTGGATTTGAATTAGTTTTTACAAGTTTAAGGGTGCACGGCAAAAGTATGCGGCATTTCCCGTCTCTTAAGGGAGTCAGTATCTTTTTCAGAAAAGACAGCCTTCGTATAGTATAGCTTTCCCAATTAGTTCTTGCATAGGCGCATCAAAAGCAGCATTCTCAGATCCAAGTCCCGAAAGATCAATGCCTCTAATTTTACATCCTGAACCTTCTATCCCTTGAGATAAAATCCGAACTTGACAGAAGAAATATGAGCATCTCGTAACAATGCTGCCCGTAACCATGCTCAGTTCATTGCAGGATCCATGTTCTCAGTTATTTCGCACACAAAATCACCTGAAAGAGATGAACTAGGTCATGACGTAGATAGTTTGTTTATTTCTATGAACCTATGATTCTCGATATCTCAGAGGCTTTTTGACTCAATACTGTCATCATATCTCACCGATTCGCTAAATTTTCTACTTGTGGAACATCAATAGCTTTCTAATTGGAACAAATCAGCGAAGGTGCGATTTCAGAGCATAAAACTAGGCAACTGTTCTGTGTTTTATGGCTTTCTGTCTTCAAACCTTATTACCTAGAATGCTGTGATATCTGGAACTTGAATATTAGACATATTCTAATTTAATCATGATATAAGACTGGGACTTGAGAAAACGCAGTCACTAGTGAAAACAGAGCTGATATACCCGATGCATATATAATGGAACCAGTTTTTTAAGACATCCATTCGGGAAACACCTAAATGCTTCTCAAATGTGCGGTAAACAGTTGTCATGAGTGCGGACAACAATCTGAGTTGGTATTATGGAAGTTTTGAAACCATGTATGTTAAATGAGTTGTGCCCAGGGTTGGAGAAGAATTTGAGTGAGCACTGTCGGGGTTTACTCTTCGGGAGACGCATTGGCCTATTGAGGTGATTACACGTACTCGCTGTTCTTTCCAGCACCTAGCGAGAAGGGAGAAAATAAATTGACCCCATATCTTTTATATACTGCGCCAAAAGCACTTTTCATTTCAGTACCACTGTGGCATCAACAATGCGAATAAAGTTCTCGAGAAATGACGAAAATTCGGCTTCTCCCATAAACTCTACATAAGAGCCAATGTTTGGCTAACATTGGGGATGCTAGTAATAAATGAAAATTCGTTCATCTCGATCCTGATCATCCAAAAAAACAAATCTTATAGCAGCCCAAGCGTCGAAAGAAAATAGATGACACCATTGAAGCCCAAAAGAACAGCCTTGCCCAAATGCGAGGCAGGAGCTGATATGACGAAACCTTTTTTATTCATTCGTCTTTCAGGGTCTGGAGCCGAGTAAGCTCTTCTTCCACAATGCCTGGAAGCACTCCGCGCGATCCAAAAGCAATAACGAACGCCTTCATGATTCCCAATTTATCAGAGACTGAAATGGACTCCTGCTTTCTCTTTTGAACTACTTCTGGTTTTTAGAGCTTAATCGAAGGTGTATATGGTGTGGGAGAAAATTTCAGAGTAGCTGTAAACAGCGGCTTGCATACGATGATTGGGTTCAAATAAAAGCTAGTTGGCTGCTGCAATGAAAGATAGAGCTACATGGTTTAGGGAGCTTCATAGTTGGAGAGATGTTGGCTTTTAAACGTCCAGGAACTCACGAAAAAGAAATCAGAAACAGCAGGGAGAGAGTGGAACAGGTCTCATTGTTGCAATGAAGCCAATATGTAACTGTTGTAATTATTCAAAATTAACAGATATTATGCCCGTGACGTGTGCGTTATTTTGTGAATGGTGCACATGTAAAATATACCTCGATCGCCCATAGAAGGTTTTCGAAGTGGGAGCCTAATGATAATTTAGCTCTTCAAGAGCTCTCTAATGGATATTTCTTGGAATCTGAGCGGAGGAAAATGCGGGATGAATCAGGTAACGCAGTTTTCACTTACCAGCAATCTCAAAGCGGTGTTATTCTAAAGGCTGCCAACCTGAACAAGAGACCATCAGACTTTTCAATCACAGTTCTAATGTACGAATAATGGATAGCAGGGTATAAAACTCTCAGCCAATTTAACCTCAGACGGACAATCCCCGCGTTCATATTAGAAGTTTTTTAGACCTCATAAGCTACGTTAGACGCACCAGCTCACACTGCTTATTGGTGCTTCGGCAAGACTGTACTGTCATGGGACATTTTCCTGAAGAAACTTTTAATGGGTTTGGGGGCTCATCACGTGTCTTTGGCGCCACTGAGTTGCCTTCACCAGCGGACACGCCCGCCAACCCTCTCTCTTCATAGAGTTTGCCACGACTAGAATATGATAAATGGTCTCTTTGCCTATGACGTCACTCTTTGCGATTCCTGCGAAGCTCCTTTTCTTCTTCGCGTTCATTGCTTCGTCCACTGCGACTTGAGGCCTGATTTGCACAAATTTCATTTACTTGGTATGCAAGACGGGTGACATGCTAGTTTTATTTTCAAGGCAGTACCAGGCTCTTTTAAAGATCTTAAACAGAAGATGTGCCCAGTCGATGATGGTCCCATTCCGTGCAGCGCACACTTTCCGGGATAGACCCAGCCGTTTCGAGACGTTTATTTTTCACATCTATATAGACAGAGTTCCTTCCTTAAAAGTAAAGAAGTATACTAGAAATCTGTTCTCACCCAATAACACCATATTTTATCAATGACATCCACAGAATTGTAAAGGATCCAGTTTCTAGATTCATTGAAAATGAAAACTAAATCACCAGTATCATTGTCGAGAAAATTGGATGCTCCATGTAGCTTTTGATATTGTGAAAAAGTATCACTCTGAACGCTGGGTGAGTGAGCTCCCTGATGGTTAAAATCTGGGTTAACAACCAGGTCTCCACTTCTCATTGGCAACGGAGTGATCCCATTCCGTTGTGTCGTTCTTTATCTTTCTTTTATCGATCAATAATTTATTCCTATAGAGCCTGAAGCAACTACGAAACATGGTCATAACTGGATGCCAATCTTTTTTGGTCTTTTCAAATAGCAAACCGCCCTCATGCATCTCCGGTATGTTTTTATGGCTACGATGAAAGACTTACAAAAAACGAGGGAGATGCAAAACATCAATGATAATGGGTCCTTTATCAGTTATACTTTGAGAGCATTCTAACGTCGAATACCAGCCTTGCCATCAATTCATATATTCTTAAAAGCCTGAGTTGTACGAAATGATGAATCATAAACAAACCCAAATTCAATATTTTCCACAATACTCTGGTCAACTTCTATCGGTCTGCGTTATCCACGACAAGAATTATTCTTTCTTCCCTAAAGGCATTGGATGTAACCGCCTTGAGTACAGTAATCGTTGAAATAAGACCCAAGAAAATAATTAAATTGCCGATAAACTGGCCGCATATAGCCGCCAGGCAAGAAGCAATTTCCTCAAAATTATTTATTATGCCAATATAAATTCCTGACGAGCACCAAATGTTTCGCTGACCGGAGAGGTTCGCCCGCCGGACCCCTGATACCCACACGCTGAGACGCCATCGACCTACTTCTCCGTGCCTCAAAACAAACAGCCAAAGAAGGTCACGTTTAGAAAGGGCGCCTGCGTCTACGTAAGTGTGCGTCGTGATGTCATTTGGCGCAATCGAATGCCCGGGTATCTTCAGATTGATGTATACTTTCAGTGTACTGCTAGTAGCAAACTTATTGGCATATCATGTAAGGCTCTTGCAGAGAGTGTTGAAGAATGGCAAGTGGAGAGCCATATGAAGAATAGATGCGGAGTCTCCAGAAAAAAACCAGAATAGAACGATTACCGACCAGGAATGTAGTTTTTTTTACCTAATGGCGTTAGCTCTTCTCCGTTGAGCTTTGAGACTTCTATGCTTTACGGGCACATTAATGGTTTTGCTGTTCTGTTCACAGCTGACATCCATCTAATTCTACTTGAGGCTAAGCACTTTCACAAAGTGAATATCAAATGTATCAGCCAGCCAAGGACCACATCAAGCCATTTTTAGAGTGCGAAATCTTACATTTCGGCTATCCGCATAGGTTTCTCGATGAGCAACTACTTTCGTCGGAGTCCCCCTGCTCCATTCTAGTAATGCCGTTCTTTTAAAAGTGACATCTTCCAACCAAATCCGGAGTAAAACCATTCTATAAAGACCCCAAGGCCTAACCGGACGCTTGGCTCAATGACCCGAATTTTCTGCAGGCTACTTCACTCACTAAAAATATACAGGCACCAATACGACCGCTCATGAACTTAGAGTACGAAAACCATTTACATGTGCCTTTTATAGTCGCGTTATTCAAGCTTATACCTGTCCATTACCGTTCAAAAAGCTGGATTTGCTGAGACAAATTGGCGGAAATCGTCTCTGAATAGACTCCTGCAGTATAACGCATGTGGTATCAACTCATCACGGATGCGCGGGACGATCTAGATAATATTTTTACTTTTGAAAACCGGAAAGATTCTTTCTGAAGCACGCACAGAAGTTGACAATTCCCCGACGATTTGGTTGCCGGAACTTGCAAGAAACCTTTCATTTGATGCAAACCACGGAAACCCAAAGCCTAACGAGCCAGGTTCAAGTAACACAAGCACCTATCGGGACAGTCTTAGCCATTGGTTCGTGGAAATATTCTCTGCCCATTCTAGAGCGGGGACTGGCAGTCATTGCTGCCCATTGGGCGATGATTTCAAAACCATCAGAGGAAACACCTCTATATGCACGAGCACTTGCAGAACATAGACGTCGAATAAGTGGCCCAGCAGGTCTTTGAAGCGGTTTAGTTGTCTGTGAGAGTGTAAAGGTCGTGGATCATGTTTCCAAATTAGATTGCATGTGTATGGTGACATTCATGTGTGCAATAGTTGTAGGGAAGCTAATTGCTGCAAAGTAAGCAGAGTGGGAATTGCGGGTGACTTTGGAACTTGGCGGAAATGCCCCTTTCATGTTACTTGAAGACAGAGACTTGAACAAGACGATTGATGGTCGCGTGAAGAAAATGTTTTAATCCACGAGATTAACGTGTTGTTCGGCGAACCGAAGATTTCTACAAGAGAGTATCTGCGACGAGTTAACAGAAAGGGTTAAGGAGTCGTTTCACAAGCTTGAGGTTTAAAATGCCTTGGATGGAACTGTTAAAGTACGCCCCTTGCCAAATCAAAAGGCCATTCATAGAGTTGGAAAGCATGTAGAGGATGCGAATTCAAAAGTAGCAAGGTTCGTATTCCAAGGCGAACCTGACCGTAATTTTTGCCCTTCATTCTGCGTGCTGATGTGGCCAATTACATGTAGTTTACCAAGGCTAAAAAGATCGGTCCCATGGTATTGCTCAAACCGTTCAAAAATGAAGAGGAGGTGTGGAAAACGGGGAAGGGAGGTGTTCCCGGGTTTGCTGCGTACGTTTATACTGAAGACAATGGGCGACAAATGCAGGGTATTCGCTAATTAGAGTACAATATGGTGACGATAAACAGCACTGCCGTGAGAACCTCCTCGAGTGGTTATGTTGGGATGCACGAAGGCGGCATCGGACTCTACGGTGGGCTATTGAGTATATATGATTTCTTCAAAGCAAGTTTTCCATAATTAACTTCTGCTCCTGAATATGGCACTGACGATGGGAGAAGCTTTCATATTCGTTTGGTGTCAATGAATCGATGTCCTTCTTTAGGCCTACCGAGATTTGCAAACACTATGAATGAAACATTTGAAATGCAATTGAGCATTAAATATCTCTTTCCAACCAGCCCTTGACATTTACAAAAGGGTTAGTCGACGGGTTCCCGTTCACATATAGACGCTTTTGTTGCAGTGGCAGTACTGAGTCGTGATCGACGTACGAAATGTAGTATTCTTTTCCGTAGTCAAATTCCATGTGACGAATGGCAGCAAGCCTAATGTTTTATGGAGAATTCTGGCCGAACTAGAGTGTGTGCGGACCAGCTATGGATCCGTCTGACCTTTGCGTTTCTGCTCATAAGACTCAATACCCATGTTTGGTATTTCCATCTCTTCTTGCACAAGCTGAGATCTCTTGAGCAATGAAATAATACAAAGAGCTATGAGGTAGTTTTATTTATATGAAGCGATATTGAAGGAGCTGAAACCTGTCCGAACATAAATTATACTTTTGCCAATGTAGATGGTCAACGCTCACATTTCTTCTACAATGGATTATCCCAACACTATTGAAGCTCCGATTGCTGAACTCCTCAGACTCAGAAGCTGCAACTCAAACACCGGAACTTGCCTGGATTACGATCTTCATGAACTGCATCATGATTTTCACAGAACACATTATTTCTTCTCCTGAAACGAATGATGATTCTGTCAACCAACCTAGATACGGTATTTTATCCTAGGTCTCCAGTTCCTATTTTCAATCCGTCTTCAACAGTCTCTAAACTACAAGAAACTTGCACTCGTTTTCTTCTCTGAAATCTTTGATGTGTTTTGCTAGCGAGTCTTCGTTCCGCAACAATTAATGCGGTGTTTTGATTTCTTAGTTTCGTTGCAATCTTGGTGTCCGAGATGAGACCCGCTCCACCAATGGTATCAAAAGTTGCTTCAAGGTTTTGAACTTGTTCAATAAACTCCAGACCTCTTGTTCCATGACATGCCACAGCTTTGGGTTTCTGGAAATGGGTGTATCAGAATATCACACTCCGCTTTTCTTTGTACTTGTTCGACTGTTTCATCCTGTCATGAGAAGTGGGCTTGTAAAAAGTAATCTGTGCTGCTCAGTTCTCAACAGTCTGTACTTTTACGGTGGGCGTGGAATGACGAAGTGAGCACGGACGTTATCCACAGCAGCCGCCGTTGCAATCTTGGATATGATTCTCAAAAGAGGAGGTGGCCATTGGGCTGCCTGGAGTTGCTCCTTATGACGAAATTGCGTTGCAAGAGCCTCATCAATGAACCAGATTTCTAGACGGTTTCACATTTTAAAAAGAACTTGACGCCCTCCATTGACAGTATTTCTTTCACAAGCCTGCTTATAAGTACAGGGCTGAGGTGAGCGTGAGCTTTTATTGTTTTTGAAGCTTGCTGACTGTCAGTTATAGATACGCCGGAAGCGGTCTATGCCTTTTGAATGATGTCGTGAATAATCATATCTGATGCCACCCTTCCGAGATTGTGAAGAAGATATTTGCACACGGCGTTCACTGTAGAACGTTTGTGTTGACATTTTGATCCGTACCAAACGGAGATGCTCCAGTTAAAAAATAGGGAATGCCCTTGCTCAAGTGAATGAAGAATCAATAGGAGGATGGAAAAAACCCCATTACTCTTCAAACGTACTGAGCTGATTGGTGCAGGTCCAGCACTGCGGCGGCGATGATCACGCAGAACGCAGGAAGTAATAGAGACGAGATCCCGTTCAACACTCCGTACCAGCAGCGAGGTTTGAACATTTTGTATTCTGTACGCAGAAGTAGAAGCAGAGTTGCATGACACAATGTACAACCTCATTGAGAACAGAAGCGCGACACACAGGCTGATGATTGCACTAGAGTCCATGAATGCAGAAATCAGCCCCGTTTCGACCTCTTACACTACTCAAAACAGGAGACCAATGGAACAGGCTGGTCAACTCCCTCGTCCGCAGAATTCAATACAGCTTCTTTATCAAAATTATCATCAACCAGAATGAAAAGAGCTGAACCTTAATCAATCACAACCCACAGAAAAGAATCAAGAGCTTCGAAATCGGTATAGTGAACTTGAGATATACTAGCTGACGAAAGGCCTAGGGTTTTTCTAAAAACATGAATAGAAGCATTGCACCATATTTTGGGTAAAGTAGTACTTGTTCAGTAAAACAAGTTCCGTTGTGAAAAAGATAGGAATTTCTTTTTCTTAATTGTGGGCGTTTTGTTTTAATTTCTAACACAGCAGAGGGATAGTAACGTTTAGATATATCGAGGAAACCGTAGATGTCCAAGAAAGTGCGGGAAGTTTTAACAGTTTCGCTGAGTTGCAAGGGTGGGACTGTTCGTTGATGGTAGTACGCTCGTATACCTTGATCTGAGATGCATCCTTTAAAACGGGAGCATTTGAATTTTTTACTTGTTGACAGGGTGATTATGGTAGAAAGACTGCTGTATTAACTTTCAACTTCAAAGCGATTGTGGGTTTGTCCCGTGATGGAAGTGGGTGAGTCTTTTTGCGGCCGGATTTCAAGGAACTGGTGGCGATAAATGACTGTAGCAAGGGGCAAGGTACGACTCAACGCGTATGCAAGTCTTGTGAAGCATTAAGGTGGCGGTGAAAGTATTCGGCTGCACTGTATAAATGCACGGAGAAAAGTGCCTTCATGTAACAGTCCCGTCACACCACAGAATTGGACTGGCAAGGGCCTTTCCAGTTACAAGGCAGCATGAGTTGGCGGCCCCCGTTACGGATGAGATATGACTGCGAGTACACTGCGGGGGTGTATGAAGACTCGTAACGAGCATGTGTAGTACCTCTCTATGAGGAAGACAAGAGCTATGGCGCGTCCAATTCTAATCGGATTGCCATAGTCGCTTTTTGTTTGGAGACGTAAACGGTACGGCAGCGCCGTCATCAGCGGTCCCCCTTTATCAACTTGTACTTTTAAAGAAGAACCATTTTGTTAGTGACCTTTTATTTGCTATGAGAACACATCTCCTTATTCGCGTGGGCGGTGGCATCCATGCTGGTCTTAGCAAAACGGAGATTAGCTAGGCTGTGTTCCAGATTCTTCATTATCGAGTGTTGTGCTTCGGAAACCCATTTTTAAGGGCAACCTCAACGGAAAAGTTGGCTATAATCATTTTATTGACCCAGGATGAGCCAACCAACACCATGCTGATATGTCTGTCGGCACTCTCAGTATGGGATGTGGGAAGGATGACGGTATTTTTCCTGAATTTGATACCCTAAAAAAGCTGGAGAGATGGAGACTATATGGATAATTGAACAGAAACAGCGTATGAAAGGACGTTCGACACTGCAGAAATCGATATACGCAGCTCAATGAAGATGGATTCGATAACGCCATGGTCAAAATGGAGTCGAGCAGCATCAGCCTGATTAAAATCACTGCAACTACTTTCGGTGATCAAATGAGAGGAGACCTGTTGTTCACCAAGTTCGCCGTCTCTGGCAATCAAAAAGTTTACTGGATTGAGCTGAACAGTAAAAAGAAATATGAAGCCGATATTTGGCCTGGCTTTCCATTCAGGTCTTTCGTCTACTATGTCTCTGACTTGAAGCATTGTGAGTGGAAGAGAATACCAAGGAAAGACTGCTCTATTGCTCTCGAAAGAAAGGAACCCCAAGCGTGGTGGTGACCAGCGTGAATGTATTTCACGGTCCCCAACGTGGAGGCAGTACAGTCACAATCACGGGATGGAAGCTTAAACCACTTCTTTGAGTATTACCGTTGGCGGAGAAGCTTGTACGTACGTTAAAGACTACAGGGCTGGGCGGAGCGTGACTTGCACGGTACACAGATTTTATGGCGCAGCGGAAAGTGTCGTGAAATGTTCTTAAAACCAATGGAAGAGCCTCAGATACGAATTTATCAACATGAATATTTAAGCAGTCATAAACACGAGGCTCATTCTTTTCATTTACGAGGAGGCCAGACTAAATTGTGTGATGGTCATAACCTCTGCTTAAGAAAGTGCTCCAAACGCCTGGATAGTTTACGTGAGAAGGAATTGGTCCAAAACAGCCGAGGGCAACAATGCGCAGATGTCAGGCAAGATGAAAGAGAACGAGGAGAAGAAGTGAATGCTTTCCAATAAGCCATTTGGGACAGTTGGCGCGTTTTCGGAAATGCGGGGGGACGACAAAATCGTAAATAATCTTTGGTTGTAGACGGGCCGGTGGTATCGTTCGTCATTACACTCTTGATTCGTTGATGCCACGGCCTCAAAGAAGAAATTGACTTATATGAGAACCAATCCAAAAGAGATGTCGGCATCAGCCGACGACGAGTGCATTGCACATACATTTCCCGACAAGATCCTTGTGGTACATCCGGCCGATACGAGGCCAACCACGGCAAAAAATTTATAAGTGTACTATCTGCTCGTCCTCAACTTTAGAATGAGCATAAATGGAAGCAGCTTGCAACAATTTTCAATGGTGATGGACGAAAGGTGAACAGCTTCAACGCCTCGTACTGGCAGGAGCTGGACATGGCATTAGAAACCGAACCATATACGTAGTCAGTCAATGGTGCGGCCGCTTTAAGATGTGACGCCTCATCGCGCGCAAATACCAAAACCGAAACCAAAAGCGCAGCCAACATTCGGTTGGCCGGCATACAAAACAGTCAGAGGTCCCGTAAAAAGGTGCCTTGTAATCTTCTCCCGGAACAGCGAGTAAACCATCAAATGCATCATAATGAAGAGCATACATGCACTCGAGTGGGCTAAGGTGTGCGCTGACAATCCTGTGGTACGCTTCTTGGACAGCGATCTTGACTGGTAGAGGGCGAGATCCGGCGTCGGCTCGCTGGCGTATGGCACATAGAGAGATGGCAGCACAATGCTTTGTGGGGCTAGCGGGGGTGTGGAAGTGTGCCTCGCAACAGAGTTTTGTCTTGCGGTTTTAATTCCGTGACAGCACTTGTTGCCTAAACCCTCTTTGAGCCTTTGCGACAACCCTTTGCTCCACGCGCAATCGCTGCGCCCTCCTTCGTCGCTGTCCCCGTCGCTGTCCCCGTCGCCGCCAAAGCCTGCACGATTGGCTTTCTTGTGGCGTAGGCGGCTCACTCGCAGCCGGGCGTAGATGCACTGATACATGCGCTATTGCTCGCTCTCGAGGCAGGCGTCGTGGTATGGTGGGCACAGCTACAGCTGCTACACGGAGAAGCCGGTATCGAAGCAGGCGTAGACGTACTTCATGGAGCATTTCTCACAAATCACTTTAAGACAGGTCGGTTCGCGACTTAAAGTGCACATCGCTTTTTGTTTCACATACGCTAGTCCTTATGATTCTAATTGATTGCATATCTCTCCTTGCAAGTATTTTCTTACATATTCAAAGCGGGATGCACCAGGCTTTACGCAAGCCTGGAAAGGAAGCTTGTCCAGATTCATAATTCAACAGGACCACGGTTGTCTTCCTCTACTTCATAAGTGCTATGCGTTCGACATTTAGTTTTACTGGTCCTTAATTATCATCATATTTAACCATCAATTCAGTCTATTTTTGCTATCGGCGTGTCTAGGTTGGATTCGGTTTAGACATTCTCCATATTTGGCAACTCGAACACTTCGAATTATCTCTTTAATCCTGCCTTCTTGTACTTTCTGAGCATTTCGTACTCTGTCCAGATAATAACGACTGCCAGTCATACCTGGTATTTCTATGGTGCTTTCGATAACCGGAACAATCTCTGTTGAAGATGAAGTGGGTTGCCTTTCCCCAATATAATGAACATCATAATTTGATTCTTTAACAAGCACTACGTTGATCATCGTTTGTACCTGTTGCGATCTATTATCCAAGGTCACTTGCATAATCCTTTGCATACTGCCGTAGTACAAATCTCTCTGTACTACCATATCACCGATTTTATCATGTGAGTCACAGGATGAGGATATGAGGCTTTCCTTCTCTTTAATGAGATGAGTGATAATAAAATGTTTCAATCAAGACTTTCTCTTTTCTGCAGTTCGCTTTTCGTACGACTCTAAAGTTTCAATGGACATTTTTTATTCTTATTTAAGATTTACGCACTTTCGAACTCTTTCACTCCCGCAATGATGAACTTATACGGTGATTGAGGGAATGACTGTCGAAAAAGTTCTGTAATGCGTCGTTGTTACTCTTTGGAGAGCGTTTTTGAATATGTATCGTATTTACATCCGTGACAGTTGACTCCAATGCACCACTCCGTAATATCATCTTCCCCGTCTCTCTCTCTTTCTCCTAGTGATATGTTTCCATATTTTACAGAACGATCTTCCTCTGAGTCATCATCTCCGTCAGTCACCGGAGTCACTCTATTACAAGCAAGTCTTATTTCAAGCAGCCAGAAGTTTTTGTGAAACAATTGCGCGCAAAGGTTTGGGGTCTTTTGGATCCGATTTTCAATCTCTCCGAGAAGTCTTTCTATGGCAAACTGTGAGGACAACGGCAGTGGCTTATATTAACAAGGTACTTCGAAAAGGTGCAGAACTGCATGTGTGGTTGTAGTGAAATAGAAGCTCTCAAATTCTGATTCGTCGAACAGGACGACGAATCGGGCATACATCTCCCAATGAACTGCTTCCAGGATGAAACAAGCACAGGGAAAGAATCATAGCCGAAGCTGATCGATACGAACCAAGAGGTGGGACTCCACAGTTACATTATGTTTTTAGAATCTTTGTAGCGGTGCAAAAAGGGAATGAGATACAATTCAGCATGTTTCTTGAAGTCTTCGGCCTCGCATACAGCTAGGTGCTTTAGAGAAAGCGAAGATCAGCCAGAAGATCTCTGAATGTGACAGGTGTTGACCAGATCGGACAATCAGATTGAATCCAACCCACCGCCGGCGTCTGATATAAAATGCTTGAAGGGTCAAACATGGTTGCATATTTTGTACATATAGTTCCAAATGAAGAGAAAATATTATGAACTATTGTACTGTGCGTACAATAAAAGAATACCAGACTGCCATAGCAGTCCGGGGGTAACCGTGAAGGAGGCGGAACTCATCTTTGGTGCTCATTCTCTGTGTAACGCGAGCGGCGCGTGCGATCGACGATCTACACCGAGACAACCAAGCGCTTTGGCTCTAAGAAGTAGGTCGTTGTCAAATCGTTAATCGCATAATGTCGAGATACAGAGTAGTTGCTACAGTGACTGCACCGCGACGTGACAGTCCGACGCAGCCGAACATGATCAAGTTCGAAGTCGATCACGCAGTGTACAAAGAGTATGTAACAGACTTGAACTGCACGCGTTCTGCTGAAGACCAAATCAAACCGGCCAGCGTTCGTCAGTGCACCAAACCAGAAATGCTGCACAGCCTCTGTATTATCGGAGAGATCAAAGGCGCAGCTACGCTTCAGGAAGCCACAGACGAAGTTGTTGGGAAGTGTTTCGAGAAAGCACTGAAAACGGCACGGAAGGATTTGGCAGAGCGATCACAAGCCTCGCTAGACGCAGTGAAGTACAACACATGCACGGAAGACCCCAGTTGAGCAGCACGAGAGTTCGTAGTCAACATTGTCATGCACTTGGACCACAACAATGCTTCTGAAGCCGTCAAGGACGCCGAGATCTGCAACACCTTGGTACCTAGACTCATCAATCGTGTAGAACCAGCCGAGCTTCGTATTCGCCTTTTGTACGAAAAGACTTACTGGACGGCCGCAGAGAAATCCAGTATTTCTCATTTTATGAAACTTGCCAGTGCACTCGCCGTAGAAGCTCACAACGTTGAAGCAGCCAAAGCGAAGTTGATGAGGAGAAATGATCTTGTTAATGTAAGGTCATCTAACGTGGAATCTAAAGATGAAAATGGAAACACGCGTAAGTGTCAGAAACTTAATGGAGACTCGAGGGAGCGTCGAAAACCAAACACCAATGCGCGTATATGGAACAAGCTCTCTCTGAACAAGAAGTTAGAAGCTCCATAGCATAAGCGACTGTAACACGACTTCCGCCGATGAGTGAAAGCGATTGTTGGGCGAATTCTATGCTGAGAAGAAGAAGCAGAAATCCATGAAGTTCTCCAGCGTGGGACACAGGAAGCTCGGTGATGGAAGGTACGACGTTCTTCTGGACGAAAAGATCGCCGCGGTTGCACTTGGAAACTACGGATGGGTCTTCAGCCCAGTTGTGAAAGATATCTGGCGGGAAATAAACTCCGAGAAAAAATATACGTCGTTAGTGTACCTCAGAAAATCAGGCTCGAGGCAGCGATCATGAGTACACCGGAAAATCCTATCGTGTTCAGTGCAAAAATAAAGACAACTATGTCTCTCGTCATAACGCTTCCAAGAAAAAAGATCCCCATCTTGTTGCACGGGATTTAGTTCTTGGTTACAGAACAGCCATTGAACGAGGTGATCCTTGGAAGACCGTTGCTCAATGCAATTGGATTAAACCTCGACGAGCATTTGAAACGGATCGGACTAATGATCAACGGAAAGTGCATCAGTCCGATCGGAGTACGAAATACTAACACCTTTTGGAGCGTATCATACGAAAACTTCGACGTCGACCCAATTGAGCCTCCCGAGCACTTGACAGCAGGATCTGGAACAGATCACCCAACGGAGAATGACGATGCGCTTCGCACCCTCGAAGATAACGCAAAGAAGAACGGAATAACGGAAAAAGGCCTATGCGATTAACACAAAGTCTTGCAACACCAACGTTCTGTGTTTCGCATCAAACTCGGACCTAAACCACCAGGTAAGGTAGCTACACTGCACATCAGGCTGCGCACCAGCGCAAAACCAATGCGCTGTCGCCAGAGGCGATACGCACAGAACCAGAGAGTGTTCATCAACCACACGATCAGACAGCTCGAGAAGATTGGGGCAGTGTACAGAAACCCTGCAGCGCGATGGGCAAGTCCAGCACTAGCAGTTCCGAATCCAGAAACAGACAAACTGAGATTCACCGTAGATCTTCGAGCTGTGAATTCCAGGACCGTGCCCATGCAATCTGCAATGCCGCACCTGGAGTCCAAACTACAGGAGTGTGGTGGATCGGAAGTGTTTGCCAATATAGACATCTGCCATGGCTTCTTGCAGTTCGCCCTATCGTATGACTCGAAAGAGCTAATGTCGTTACAAACTCCACTCGGTGAGTACTCACCACGCAGGATGCTGCAATGAGGCACCGACTCCGGGTATCATTCTTAATCGTACACGCAGAGAACGTTCATGGAAGAAGTTCCAAATCTGATTCAATGGATCGACGATTTCCTGCTACACAACAAGGACAAAAGCAACCTGCTGGATTCTATAAGGAAGTTTCTGTCTGTATGCGAAAAGTACGGATTCATGGTGAACCCTAAGAAGAGTAGTTTTTTCCAGAAGAGCGCGATTTTTGCGGTCGTATCATATCCAAAGACGGCGTAGAGTATGACCCTCGATGCTTTCAAATTCTAGTCGATATGAAACGCCCAAAAACTTCGAACGAGCTGCACCAACTGCTCTGTGCCACGAACTGGATGTGTGCGTCTATCCCGGAATATGCACGTCGAGTGCAGCCGCTTCACGAACTCATGGACTCCGCTTAAAAGGAGGTAGTGTCTCGGAAGAAGAGCGCTGTTCCGAAAATCAGAATACATGAGAGGTGAAATGGAAGACACCAAAGTGCGTTCGAGGATATAAAACGGCAGCTCGTCTCAGCGACGAAGCTGCCTTATCCGAAAGAGAACCATGCACTGTGTCTCTTCACCGATGCGCCTGACACCGAGTGGACTGCAATTCTGTCTCAGATTTCGAACCATCAGAGGAGAGAAGATCTTGAAGCGCAGAAGCACGAACCACTGGCATTCCTATCAGGAGCATTTCGAGGCTCAGCTGAGAAATGGAGCACGGCCGAGAAGAAAGATTTCGCAATAGTCAAGGCCATGGGCAGGCTCGACTATCTCGTATCTGGGAAGACGGTACTTATATTCACAGACCACGCCAAGATTGTTAAAATGTACGACCCTTATGGAAGAAGTTCTGGGCCACCACGACACACAGCGAGCAAACTCATGAGATGGGCAATGAAGCTAAGCTGCTTTCGCTACATAATTCAGCATCTACCCGTCGAGAGCAACGCGTCGGCAGATATGCAGACACGTTGGGCAGTGAGAAGCCCAAACAAAGTCAAGGTTGCTCACGTGACTGCATGCAAAACCATTCTCGCGGCACCAATAACCGCAGAGAAGAACGAGGAACTGGAATAGCCCAAATTCAGCGATCTTCAAACATCGCAGGACAGCAGCGCGGAAAACCCTTCCAATGTATTCAGAAGAGAACAGGGGCTTTTCCGAAGTATCCAGAACCAGATTTTGATCCCAGAACATGACCATATGTGCACATTTCGAGTGATAATCACAACACAAACTGAAATTACAGGGCACCGAGCATCACAGGTTACGAAGGGGAACATCGAGAGGCACTTTTGGTGGAAAGATATGGACAAGGACAACCAGAATTTTAGAAGTACTTCCCTCCACTGCCTGGCAAGCCAACCCAGGCGAATAATCCCAGACCATTCGGTTCAGAAATCCACGCGACGAAACAGAATGACGTGCTTCACTTCGATTTCTGCAGCCTCGGCAGAGTCGAAAATCTTCACAAATATGTACTGATTTTGAAGGATGATTTATCGGGATACGTCTGGCTCACACCCACTACCGATGCCACGTCTGAGACAACTGCCAAAACTTTAATACGGTGGTTTGCAACAATCGGCACTTAGAAGACCTGGGGTTCTGACCAGGGCTACCATTTCAAGAATACTCTAGTGAGAAAGCTAAAAAAACAGCTTCATACCCAACACTATTTCACACTGGCCTTTGCACCGTGGAGCAACGGAACAATGGAAGTGGTTTGCCTAGAACTCAGCAGAGCAGCTCTAGCAATTCTCTCAGAATTCCAGATACCTTTCCGAGCATGGCCAAGCATTATACCCGTCGTACAATCTGCTTTACACAACGCACCCATCAAAAGTCTTGGACAGAAATTCCCGCTGTAAGTTTTTACAGGAATACAGCAATACAGCCCTTTCTCCGGACTGGCGCGACGCAATGGAGAACTCGAAACCTTCTCTCTCACCCAAGTTCGTGCCAGGCAGGTGAACGAGGTCACCACGTGCAAAGAAGCACTTGAACAGATGCAGAGAAACGTCCTTATTTCCACATCTAGGAAGCAAAAATCTGCAATCAACTCCCACAACCAGAAGAAAGGAGTACGCCCCTTATTTTCCGAAAATGATTTTGTTCTGAAAGGGTTAGTTGAGAAGAAGGAAAAGCACAAGCTTTCCATGCGACTAATTGGACCATTCCGTGTCATGGAATGCAAAAGCGAGTACATATTCGAAGTCGAACATCTAATATCTCAGAAACGGGAATTGGTGCACGCGCATATGCTCAAGATTATTTGCAACAAAGATTTTGAACATAGAGAAGAAGAATATAACCATTTCGCCTACCTAAAAAAAGAAGTAGTAGTTGTGGAAGAATTTCTAAATATCCGACAAAAAGACGGGAGAACAGAACTCGAAGTGATATGGAAAGGATTCGAGGACAAAGAAACCGATTGGGTTGTTGTAGAAAGCCTCAAACAGGTTAGCGACCTTTTACAAGAACATCTGGAAAGCGTCAGAAAGGACGGAACTGCAAAAGAAAAACGTCTGGTCAAATTTTTATGAACACCTCTACTGAATGCGTTCCGCGATTCGGCCATGGAGGACTGTTGACCAGATCCGACAATCAGATTGAATCCAACTCATTGCCGGCGTCTGATCTCAAATGCTTGAAGCGTCCAACATGGGCACATATTTTTGTACATACGGTTCAAAATGAAGAGAAAAAATTTTGAACTATTGTACTGTGCCTACAATAAAAAAACAGCGGACTGCCACAGCAGTCCGGGAGAAACCGTGAAGGAGGCGGAACTCATCTTTGGTGCCCATTTTCAGTGTAATTTGAGCGGCGCGTGCAATCGACGATCTGCGACGAGACCACAACCGGAAGACTCCGGCATAGCATTCTTGGTATTCGAAAGCACCTCTGTTCGTATAAAGAATACCGGTCTCGGTGACATAAGCTAATGCTATGGATGTCCTCCGATAATGAGTTTAAAAATATGTTCTTCCCACCCTAGGAGAACGAGATGCAATACGTCATAGCGAAAATAGAACACGTGGTCTATATAGAGCCTTTAAAGTATGGGTTCTCTATTGATTTCCGTGGTCTTCGCGATGCCTTTACCCTGCAAAGAAGTGAATCCTTTCCTGCTGAGTTGTCTCCACACCTCAGTTTCATTTTCATGGCTTGTTCTTCTTGAGCAATCCGGTTCTATCCAATAGTTGATGATACGGCTCTCATTTCTTTGTTTAGCACTTTCAAACAATTTCTTTTCAGATTTGGGAAGTGCACATGAAGCTCTAAGAACCTTCATGTAGGTTTTCTATTTTCTACAGAACCGACAGAAGAGCAACGCGTAGTCCAAAACATATCCAAACATTTTGGAAGCCGCTGGGCAGTCAGCCGTAAATTGAAACAAACAAAATCAAACGGTTCTAATCTTTCCATCAAAACAGAACATCTTAGTCCCTAGCTCCAGAATTCTCATATTCACGAAAACTGGTTCCAGGAACGTCTCAAAAGGATTTCTTTCGTGGCTCCCTCGGATTTTGGCATAAACGATCGAATTAATAGCCTTGCTTGTTTCTGCTGGATTGAAATTGAATACAGTTGATACTATGGGCACTGGACAGTTTCCTACTCTTTCTGTCCATCCCATATTCAAAGCCATCAGTTGCAAGTGATTTGGTAAGCAAGGAAGTTCTAACCATAAAAAGTAAATTGTCCTGTAAGAATGTGTTGACCATAAAGGACTGGTTGTAAGCATCCGTTTAATCGTTCTTTTTGAGATATGGGAAGCTTTTGCTGCAAAAGTAGGCTCTTGCTAAACGATAATTCAGTTTTAATACTTTGAGGCTAGCTCGCTTCTTTTGTTGGACCTTCTACAGGTTCTACGCTTCTATATTAGTAGAGCTATTATTTGAATGTTTGAACCTGAATTGAACATTTTCTTGTAAGTATTTGTTCAAATACAATTACGAAAGTTTGCCATGAAACAGTTCTATTATATTTGCGATGATTAGGAATTCAATGAGGCGCTCAAACTCAAATTGTACATTACTTTTTTCGAAATTTTCGTGTTTCTAGTGTGACGAGCTGCCTAACCTTGCTGTTTTACAAACCACGAAGTCGCTCATGGACGTTTGAAGTGTTTCTTGGGTGTGCAAATATCTCTCCAAGTTGGCAAAACTGCACTCATCGAGACCAATACTTCTCACGATGCGTTCTACACTTGTGTCACCTTCAGATTCCGATCGTTCTGGAATTGATTATTAGCGGTAGGCGTATGTTTCAATCAAGCTTGTATTTGAATTCTGGTTCGGATTTTCAACGTATCAAAAGCCAGGAAGAGGTAGCCATTCTCTCACTTCCTTTGTTTCCACCGGCGAAATTGAGAGCACTAATGTTTCAATGTACAGCCTGCGTAGGTTTTTTCATTTCAGGAGACTTAACGAAGAATTGACGCCTCTGCGTTTGGTCGACTAAAGCTTTACTCCACCTCCTCGCGGTGTCGACTGGGCAGCGTAAGCTTGCTAACGGAGTAAGTCAGGGAGAGATCCCTGTTGGAGAGGGAAGTTATCAGGCCTCCGTAGGCCAGTGATCCCTATCGAGTTGGTGTGTTTTTCAGAATTCTTGAGACTTGTTTCAATTTTCTGAGGAAATTAAATATCGGTACTTCGAGGCCGGGCGTTGCGGTAAGCTGGTGAAAAATAATTTTCTAAGACTAGCTTCGACGAAATGCAGAGCTTGAGTGAGTTCTCATATGGGTTGTTGTCCATTGGGCTTTGCTGGCGTTGCTTGTGTTAGAGTCTGGAAACGGAATTACGTAAGGTCTTTCCTTTATTGGGTGATCAGGGTTTTTTTCCCACGTGCACAAGTTTATCGTCAGTGCAATCCGGGAGGTCGCGTGAAGGTCGTATCTTGCTGGGGGTTCTGCATGTTTTTTAATCGAGTATTATAAGGTTTTTTGAAGTTGCATCTCGAAATTAACGGTCTTGGCGATATTAGTGTTTAGTTTTTGAAGGGTTTTCTGAAAAAACAATTGTTCAAATTTCTGTACTATGCGCCTTGCGTAATGACGTAAGGCGGGGGTGTTTAAAGCACCAAGGTCTGTCCAGTAGTAGCTGTGGGTAGTGTTGTCGAGGCACGAATCTCAGGGACCTGGCAGATACGAGGCGCGGACCTAATTCCAATTGTATGGGGGTCGGGTGACGGTTGGACCTATTCAGGTCAGGCGCTCAGCCGGGAGCTGCCCTCCTAAAAGCACAAGCCTGCACTACGGGTTAAAGTTGTCCCGAGGACGAAATGGGTTGACCATCCTTAGAGGTGATGGACCTGCTACAAACAAAATTTCAAACTGCAGGGCTCTCGGGCAGAAAATCGAGGGCATGGGGGAAGATTCCTAGGGCGTCCTAAGAGAAGTTTTTCGGGGTAGGCATTCAATTTACATTGGAGAAAAGTCACAGAGCAAAAATGCTCTCCTTCATTTAATTAGAAATGAGATTTCGGGGATCCCTAAAGAGGGAGAGACGGACGTCTTGTCCCATTGCATTGAAGATAAAACATACCCACTGAGTGTCGGAGGGAGTGCGTCGAAAGCGGGGTCTTCTAAGGGAGTAGCGAGTACTCGAGTTGTAACCGTCTCGGATCAAAAACCTCGAGGGCGTTCTAAATTCGTGACGGGGGGCTAAGAGGGTGAATTCTTGAGTGAATACGAGTACGAGTCCATTCCGGATTCTGACTCTGTGGAAAAGGCTACTACAACCCCCGGTGAAATGCAGAAATTTCTTTCTTTCATGGAGGTGTTGAAGAAAGCGCAGGAACGCATGACTAAAGACATTAAAGAATTGAAGGAGTCGCGGAAATTTTCAAAGAAGAAATGAAAGGGGAAGGATTTTTTTGTCGACATCAGACAGGAGATGGAAGCAGTTTTTGTCGATTCTGGCAACGACTCTGGCTCAGAGTCCGACGATGGAGATGTAGTAATTTCGAGCCTTGCGAAGAAGGCTTTGAATTCGAAGCGACAGAAGGCGAACAAGCAGTTCCGGGTTATTTTCACTAGCAAACCGTTTCCTAAACAATATGTTTCGGTTGACAGTCTTGAAGGGGAAGATATGCTCCGCGAACCCCTGACGAATTATCCGACGGTCTCTGCGTAGGTTCGCTGCAGTGACAATGGTTGATAAGACTGGCAACTGGGAAGCGGCCAGAGAACTCGAAGAAAAGCACGACGATTTGAGAAGTGATTCAGTGAAGAGAAAGCTTAACAAGCCGGCAAAACTTCGAAAGGAGTTTAAGAAGGATAAGTCTGCCTTGCGCAAGCAAGGATACGGGAACGAAAATTAATACAAAAGCAACGACAACAACAACAACAACAACAACAACAACAAATATTCATTCGTCGGGCACGCGGGACGTGCTTCGTATGTCAGGGGCGTTTGATATAAAGGACGGGGATACAAAGAAAACAAGCGCACGACAACGACTAAAGTGGAGACGCAAGAAGAAAAATCCATTTTTACTTGAGGGACTTCGAAGTGGACTAAATTGCTTGTATGCCAGGCATGTCTACCCCTTTCTACCAATACAAGAGAGCAACGCTGTCCAAAGCCTGGCGAGCAATACCTTGCAAGGCATTGGGGGGGACTCATACCGCCGAAATTATTTCGTTACCGAGAAGTACGTAGGAGACGTTGATTCTACGTTCGAATACAGTGATCCACACCAATGGGTCTGGCTGAATCCGGACTGGGTATCATTACCAGAAAATGGTCTGGCAGCCTCGGCTGATATTATCTCATTACTACCAGGGGATATACAGCTACTATATATGACTAGAAAAATTATACGAGAAAATGAAAAGGTGAAAGGAGCTAAGAAGCCGTTTTGTGGAGTGAAGGCAAAAGATTACAATGCCCTGATTAGAAGAATGGTGGAAAGGGGCTTAGTAAATCTGAGGGAAAGAAAACCGAAAGTTGTAAATGGTGTTTTTGCGGTCTCTAAAAAAGAGGGAAAACAAAGGCTCATAATCGACGCCCGGAATGCTAACCTTCAGTTTACCGATCCACTAAAAATCGAACTTTCTAACCCAGGGCATCTGCCGAGATTACAAATCCCGGAAGGACGAACGCTTTATGTTGGAAAGTCAGACATGGACAATCAATATCACCGAATGAAATTACCGCGATGGATGAATACGTATTTTTGTTTGCCACTAATCGAAGTCGAAACGAAAGAATTATTCCCCGTCATGCTCTCAATGCCCATGGGGTGGTCACACTCCGTCTTTGTGGCTCAGAAAATCCGTCTAGAAATCTTAGCTCGCGCTAAGCTCTCCATGGACGACTGTTGGAACAAGCAAAAGGATGTCGGAATGAAATCTGCGGGCCGTGATAAAGGAGTCTGAGCGTATCTCTTTGCCTTCGCAGGCGACAAAAATATCATGGCCTGCAGAAGGAGGAAGTACAGAAGTTTTGGGAATTGAAGTCAGGAAAAATGGCGTAGTAATGCCAAAACTGGAAAAAATGAGAACGCTGATAACAATTACTGGAAACATACTAGAAAAGAAGATATGGAAGTTGCAAGAAGAACAAAGCATAATTGGAAAATAGGCGTCGATTATGCTCTTAAGTATGCGGCTCTTTTAGGTCTTCGGAAGAATATATTCAGTTACGTCCTCGCCCAAAAAATCTGTTGGCGGCCACGTGGTTAGCCGGAAGGAGCTGGAATTAACTTTAAAACTAGCACCGTCGATCTGGATACATAATTCTACGCCGTTCAACACAACAATCATTTGTACGGACGCAAGTTTGATTGGTGGAGGAGTAGTTTTTACCGAGTGCGGAGATCCTTTGAAGATTTGCGAAGGATCAGATCGGATTGAATGAATTGAATAACAGGAGTAGAAAATTGCGATACGACATCATTGGAAGAAAAAACACCCGATACAAATTTTAGAGGGCGAAGCATTCATTCTTGGTCTGCGTTGGCTTCTTCGAAATCGGAATACTTATCGAAGACCGATAATTATTTTTATTGATAACCAGTCGCTTCTTGGAGCTTTGCCAAAGGGACGTAGCAGTAAGCGAAGCTTTAACCGGATCTGCAGGCGCGTTGCCGCGTTGGTGCTCGTTGGTGAACTTACAATGGATTATTTTTAAATCCCTAGTGGGGAAAATCCAGCGGATGAACCGTCACGGGCTTTTTGATCTAGCTCACCGACGGATAAAAGCGGCATCACTGCAGGGATACCGTAAGGATCTTGGTTATTTCGTGGAGTGGTTGGCTCAACAACCAGTCACTCGCCGTCGATGTAGGAACGCAGAAGAGGTTGATAAATTGTTCACGAGGTATTGCATTGATCTTTTTCATGGGAATCAACAATTGAAAGCAGGAGGTGTAGCTCAGGCAAAAACAGCGTTGGAATTTTTTCTCTCCGAACTCAGCGGGAAATTGTTATTGGCGAATCGAAGTATAAAGGGCTGGACAGCATCGCGCCTGTGAGTGGAAGTCACTGTCTCTTCACTTTATTTTTTCGTCGTCGTTGTCTAGCGATTAAGTACTGGCGTCCTACTGTAATGCTGTTTGACATCAAAAATGTGGCGCAGCAATGAAGTGGTGTTGTTTGACAGTCCCCGGTTGGTGCGCCTCATTTTTGGTGCGGGCTTGGGAGGACTTGAAGTGCTTTCGCGAAGCACTTGGTATCTGTCTCTGTGCAGCGGTTTGGTAAATATGTCGGCGGTCATTTTTGTGGTCGGTGTGCGGATGAGGTTGATAGTGTTGCCGGAAACTTGGTGTTGGAGGTAATGGTGTCGAATGTCTAAATATTTCCTTTGTTTCGTTGGTGCTTGGTTTTCTGCGATGATGACGGCGGAGTGGTTGTCTATGTGATGGGGGATAGCTTCCTTGATGGGGGTCCCGGTGTCGCGGAGCAGTTTGGCGAGCCATAGCGTGTGGCGAGCGGCGTCTGTAGCTGCAATATACTCCGCTTCGGTTGTAGATAAGGCTACGACATTCTGTTTGCGCGACGTCCAGGATATCGGTGTTGCGTGGATACTATGGAGGGTACCCGTGATTGATTTGCGGTTCTTTGCGTTGGCGAAGTCGGCGTCGCTGTACACCTGGAGTGGGTGGAGCTGGGGGTTGTTGTGTGATGCGGGAGAGTATAGGAGTTCATGTGTGCGAGTTCCTTTGAGATATCTGAGCAGTGTTTTTAGTGCTTGGTCATGGTGCTTCTGCGGTTTGGACATATGCTGGGCGAGACAGTTTGTGGCATATGCTATGTCGGGACGTGTGCTGTCGGTGATGTAGCGGATCTCGCCGATAATTGGGCGGTAGCGCGTTGCGTCCTGTGGTGAAAGAGGAGGGGTGTTGGGTTGTTGGTCCAACGTGACAAGTGTGTTGTATGGTGTCTGTGTCGGGTTGCATTGGTGCATGCCTGGTCGTTGCAGTAAGGCGTCGATGCTGTCGGGCTGGGAGATATGCGTGCCTGAGGCGGTGCGTTTTATGGTCCAGTTGAGAAAGCGGGTGGGTGGTCCGATTCGTTTGATCTTATATTTGCTCAGCATCTGGGTGTACAGTTCATCGATGAGGGATTGAGTTGCGGCGAGAACGAGAAAGTCGTCGATCGTGGAGCTGACGATTGTGTATCCCTTTGGTGTATTTCGTGTATAGAGACAGGGGTCGTTTTCGGAGCTTGTGAATCCGATTGAGGTAAGAAATTGTTGTAGACCATGATTATAGGAGTACGCCGCTGGGGGGGATCCGTAAAAGTTGCCAACAAAGCGGCCGTATGTGCTTTGGTGACGGTATGTTCCGTCAAACTTGGTCATTTGCTTGACGTATACAGGTCGGGGGTGTTGGTATTCTTCATGAAGATATGCGGACTTTATGTCAAAGTGCTCGAGGGGTAAGTTGTGCATTGCGTGTATCGCTATGAGCATTCTTTGAGTGTTTCTATCGGCGGTGTAGGTGGTTGTGTGGTTGGGGTCCAAGTGAAGTCCGGGTTTCATAAGGTCACCTCTAAGGTTGCATCTCGCTTTTCGTTGGACAATGTTCCCTTCAGCCGACCTTTTATGTCGGTATAGCATCATGAGAGGTATGACCGTCTTGGGGGGTGGTATGAAGTTTGTGGGTAACCATTCAATGCTGGCGTGATTGTCCAGGTTTTGTAGTTCGGTGTCGTTGGCGGTTTGCCATTGTGAGGCATCGGGGTATTGTCGGGCTTGAGCGAGATTTGCGGGGCGTGGAGGGTCGATATGGATTACGTTGGGAGTAGGTGTTTGTGTGTGGTTGTCGCTTTGAAAGCGGTAGTGGTAGGCGTGGAAGGATCGATGGTCAGGTGGTAGGCGTGGAAGTCACTTGGCCTTATCTCTTGATAGTTGTGGTTGCGAAGGTTGCGTACCATGATATGCGTGAGGGAGGTGGCATACATATACCTTGCTGGGTCGGCTCGTGCTTCCAGCTTTTTCTTTGGGGCGTAGACGGGTATCGTCCCTAGTTCCCCAGATGTGAAGATGCGGTTTATTTGTGGTGTAGTGCCGTGCCACAGTTCGTAAGGGGAGGTGTTGGTGGAGTCATGATGAAGAAGGTTGTATTTGAAAATTGTATCGCGAGCTGCATCTTCCCAGTACGAGTCGTCCAGATTTGGCGTGTTCATTAAGGCGCGAACGGAGTTCATGATGGTGCGGTTCAGCCTTTCGGCGATTTTGTTTTCTTGGGGTTGATGAGGTGTGCGGAGGTGAAGTTGGACTTTTTGTTTGCGGTAGATGTTATCCATATGCTGTGATGTGTATTCTTTCGCGTTATCACTTCGAAACTTGGTAATATTGTGTCCTTTCTGGAGGCGGATATGGTGAAGGGTGTCGTCGATGTAGGAGGGTATTTGTTTTCGTTCTTTGATGAAGTGGGCGATGGCAAGTTTGGTTGAGGCGCATATGATTGTGAGCATGTGATTGTTGCCATGGTTTGATGTGGGCTTGATTGGTCCGCATGTATCGGAGCTGACGTACGCTCCTGAGGGGTATTTGTGATGCTTGCGTTTGTGTGGTGCGGTGTGCCCCTTGGCGTGGTCACATGCGCTGCAAGTGAGTTGGGTGTTGGTTGGTAGGTGAGTGGGCATGTTGGGGATAAGTCGTTTCTTTGATGTTAGAGCTAGTTTGATCGGGTGGGCGTAGTTCATTTTGAGGTGCCATTTGTGTGTGGGGTGGTGGATATTGACTCGCGGAGGTGGGGGTGCCGAATTGCAGAGTGTGCTGAGTACTTTTGTTGTGTTCGGTGTTTGGCGTGGTGTGGATATGGGGAGAGTCGGGCTGGGTTTTGGTGTGTTGTGTGTGGGGGTTGTGCGTTTGCTTTCGCATGGTTTGGCTTTCACCTTGTTTTTGCGCTTGCCGGAATTGCGGGGTTTACTTGGAATGGTTCGTGCAATTCGGGCTGTGGTATGATCTTGGAATGTTCCCTTAAGTCGGTATTGGTGGTCGCGCCATGGGGCCGTGGCTAGGACTATTGGGGGCCGTTTTGTTGTGTCTATGACACAGCCTTGGAACTGTGTGAATGTCAGAAGTCCGTACCGGCTGGCGAGATCGTGAACGGATAAAAGGTTCTGTTTGAGGTGGCGGTTGGTGACAGCGTGTGTCTTGATGTGATTATTCCAGTTGGTGCGGATCTTGATGCGTCCACTGTGGGTCCATAGTGTCGGCTGATGGGTTGCAGAGTTGGTTAGTAGGGGTTTGGTGAGTGGGGTCATGTCTTGTGTCGGGAGCGTGATATGCGTGGGGTGCGCATCGGGTATTTGTTTGTGCGATCGGTGTCCATAGTGATTACGGTGTTATGGTGCTGCATGTTGTCTCTGGGTATGTGTTTATCGTTGGCTGTGGCAAGAGCGTTGTTGTAGAGATCTTGGATGTGGGGGTTTTGACGGAGTTCGCGACCGAGTCGGCGTGCCAGGCGGGGGTTAATGGGATCCGTCTTGGGTTGATGTGTTTGTAGTTTTTAGCGTGAGGCCCTTAACCTGTGAGTGGAAGGCACTGCCTCTTCACTTTATTTTGTCGTCGTCGTTGTCTAGCGATTAAGTACTGGCGTCCTACTGTAATGCTGTTTGACAGCGCCCAAACCTTCATTTTGGCGTGTGTCCAGAAATCGTTGTATACGGATTGGCATTGGATCTTTTTAAGCACGGGAATCCAGATCTGGGGGTAGGAATGCTGCTGCTGTTTGATGGGTATCTCAGGCTAGGGGATTTATTGCAGCTAAAAGTATTAGACGTCGCCATGCTGCTGCTACCCAAAATGCGGCCGTATTATGGGATGCTCAACATTGCGAAAGGAAAACATTGCCCTAATGAATCCGTCACGATAAGGTTATTTTTGGCGGTTTTATTAAACAAGGGAGTTAAAAGAAGGAAGTTGGCAGAAGCAGAAGCTCTTTTCCCGTATCAACCAGCCCGGTTTCGGGCCGGTCTCCGACGGGCCGTCGAACGTCTAGGCATTCCGTTCGCGATTACTCCACACATACTTAGGTACGGCGGGGCGACCACCGATAACTTTTTTGCTCGCCTCGCCGACCAGGATATTAAATGCCGAGGACGTTGGCAAAGCGATAAGAATTTTAAGGGATCTATTCAACCACGCAAATTATTCCAAGCGCTCAACGAATTATCCCCGGCCCAACGTCAGTCATTGGAGGCTGTTTACACAAGAGCATACACAACTTTCAACGTGCTGCCGCCAGATTGGGCTGGAGGTTTGGATTTTCATGTGGAAACTTAAGCCGAAAATCGTTTTCGTTTAAGTCAGTTCGTCAGAATTCTGCACCGAACTCGCAGAATTCTGACACTCGGAATCAGTTTTCTGAAAAAATCATTATAACAGAAAACTGTCTCCTGGAATATCATCTTATAGCTTGGAACCTATATCAGAAGAAAGATTTGTTTGGATAGTGGTAGTGGACTTGGTTGTAGGAATTTAATGGGTTTTGGTCTAGGATTGGTTTTTGGGAAGTGCCGGTGAGGTGGCTGGGACTTGGTTATTTTTTGGGTAAGTCGCTCGGACGCCTTCGCGTGGTAGTTTAAAGCACTATAGCTTCGTATTGAAATGTTGTTGTCAAAAAATTGATTTTTACCTTGTCAATAGTAGTTAATTAAAAAATTCGAAGCGTAATAGTACGAGCGTAGCGAGCTGTCATGTAGTCAATGAGAGGAAATGATCTTTTCAATCGATTTGCTTGCTTAAATGATCGTCTCGGTGGGCTCTGTTTATATAATAGGTGGTCTATTTGTTTCTTTTCTTGTTCAATTTGAGGGACCTGAGTGCTGATCTCGTAAGCTCCAGCGGTTTCCCATTTGCACCGCTTTTGCCCATACCTTGACTACATGTTTGGGGATGTTGCGAGCGTAGACGCCTTCAATTTGATATCACTGCTCAGACGTTTTTACTTTTTGATAAATGATGGTACAGAGATGTACTTCCCGCAGTTAGTATCATGAAACACGCCTATCCACAAGGGCCAGAACATTATAGCTATTTTTTCCAAAATATTTCGAAACTCTACGTCTCAAAACGATATTTAACACAAACTCTCGACGTAATGTGTTAATTCCCGAAGTGACGGTTCGGTTCTCTAAGCGCTGTTTCTCTTTTACCTTTGCCAGGGGTTTTATTTGACATCGATTTTTGTCAATGCGTTTCGACTTACTGAACTAATAGTGCAAGTACCTTCTCTCCTCATCTCTTCTCTTGCTCCCCATCCCGTACTCTCTATCTTTTGGCACATGATCCGACCGAGACATAACTTATTACATTCCTCCTTTGACACGCATTTTTACACCTTTTCTGACCTCTTTATATCGACGAAGAAAAACCATTTACAGATTGTCAAGCTGCAGCAGCTCTTATTCAAGTCCCCGCTCTCACATAATCACAGTTCGATTGTGCCTGTCGTTTTGCGTATAACTTCGAACACTAACCCCAACCTCCCATTTCACGGTTGCAGATGAGTTCTGGAGTTATGCACATTGGCGTTACTTCTGATAGCGATTTTGATCATGTATCATTTTCTACTACCAATCTCATGACCAGAGGATGAAGAAAAGGGAGGCTCCGTATCATTTTGGAGGCAAGAGCTGCCGGTGAATGCACAGCACAAAAAAAGCAGCTTAGAATGAAGGTAATCCATAACAGCTCACATGAGCTACTACACGCAACTCAGGATACTCAACTTTAAGCCTGCGCGCTGTTTCCATCTAATTCTGTTCGTATTCCCACTGCCGAGAAATTGAATTGGTCTTGTTACGCGACATGTCTGGCAGACAAAAATCCTCACCTTGACGTCAGTGAGTTTAAGGGGATCTTATGAGAATGTGTTTCCCAACACACTTCTTGCTGTTCTTTGATGAAGAAACGCATGGTTGCATGGCTTTATCGTAGCAACATCGCTTGCAGTCATAAGTGGCAAAAGCCTTTGGCATTCATTTTGAATAGGCTTGGTTTTTTATTGCAAACCTTCTTATGATTAGCCATAATTTTTTCAAAAGGCGTAGTCCTTCTTTCAGTCTTTTTGCAGATTGACTGTTACTTTTCTTTCTCGTTGCACATGGCAAATCTCCGACGAGGACATCGGTACTTCTCCTTAATCTTTCTCGTGAAAAGTGTCTGAGAACTGTTGGTGATTTTACATTTCGCTTTCTTTTTGAAACTAGTGCAGATTCTTACATATAGCGATCTCTTAGTCTCACAACATTTTCAAGGTTCAAACATCGATGTTTTTTCTGTCAAAAACGATAACAATGCTTCAAACGTTTCTTCTTCTTCTCTTTTTCATTCTTTATACCATTCTTTGGATAAGCGTTTCTGTTTTCATTGTCCTTGTCATCATAATCGGACATTTATTTGGTTTTCTATACTCTTCTTCTTCCCATGTCCACGATTATTTTGCACTTTTTGTTTGAATTTTAACGTCATCGGGGATTGTTGATGACCTCTGAAACTTGGGCACAGCATCTATGCAAAAGAGAAGCGTTTTTTGAGAAGGATATATGTCGATAAGGACTTATGAAACTGGGGAAGTGTAGTTTGGGTCGGGTACAGGCCCATCTTGCGATACTCGAAAACTTTAGATAGATAATATAGCTAGATTACAAACGTTGGTCAAAAAGAGGAGGGTTTCAATATGAGAAATCATTGCATTTAAGTTGAACCCCAACGACGGGTCAGGGTAGGTGAAGATGGGAGGAGCAGTGGAGGTCGAACGCAGTTCTTTGATGCATGCTGACAACGTGTGCTTCTATATTGAGAAGCAACGGAAAGGATGGAGATGCATGGAGCAGCACGTTGAGATTGGCGTAAACGTGGATGAAATGTGAAATTGAGTCAAGGTGTCCGGTCGCGGCCGCTTGTCTAGATACTCCCATGATTAGTAACGGAGATCTATAATGCGAAATATATATATATATTTGGCCGGCTGTTGAAGAAAGGCGCCATCCTTGGACAGAAGCTCGTGTCTGTGGTCTAGAAGAATATGAAAGTTTTGACTTCCGTTGGTACGAGAGCAGTGAGTGAAGATGCCAGTGAACGTGTTCTGAGATGATTAATCTCGTTCACTTGTCTCTCTACTTCTAAAATTGACGTTTCTGCGCTACTGCAATGGAAAGAGATGTTCAAAAATGAATATACTTCTTTTCATCGGTGGTTAGGAAGCAAACAGAAGCGCTGGATATCTTCCAACCACTTTGGAGCCAATGCAGAGAATTTGATCTTCGATGATTACCAGGTTTTGTTTCGACTCAACAATGCGATGTGAAAGTGAGCGGTAATAACAAGAGATGTAGGAAGGTTGGTTTTGGCAATATTGTAACGATATAATGGGATATCCTGAAATCGTGGTCAGTTCCATGGAGGAGTAGAAGAAGAGCATCATGTTTATTGCATCAAACTCTCATATCAGGACGAAAGGATACAAACTATAGGTTAAACGCGAAACTCGGCCATTTAAGCACGGCGTATTGCAGCGGAGCGGGCCGCTCGGAATTTGGCAACGGAGAAACCACCATTCGTCCAGAGGTGCCGCATTTTCAATGTAACTATCTTCATTAGACTCCACCGTGAAGCGAAGTGTCTGTCTAAAAATATATTGTGATCTCTTAATCTGGAAAATCTCTCCGCAAGGCTAGACAGCCAACCCTTTACATATCACAAATAACGCGTGTACGATATGCCTCAGGCTGCACTGCGCCACTCATACACATTCTTCTCGGCGTGTCAGCTACTTCTTAAACAGCGCTGCGTTGTCCAATCCCTCCGCCTCTCGTGTTTGCGGCGGCAAGCCAGAATCAAAGATCTCCGTCCGCTCTCCGCTCTCCCTCTCCCGTGCCGGTCGAGTGAAAATGTTCGTGCATTCTGACACGATTCACAACCCTTATTATGCTCATCATTTTATGGACCGTTTCGCCGCCTGCTCAAGCTACCAGATATTAGCGGCATCCTAATCTTGCATTTGATTCCTTTCGGTCGGTAGCATTATTGCTGCTGGTGTTAAACTCCATTCCTATTGATTTCTTTACTGTTTTTTGCACGAAGCTTGCCTTTTCAGGTGTCTAAGGACTATCGATGGAATTTTCATATATAGAGACACATGTTCTTCAATCTTTATATCTTTATTTTCATCTGTATTCTAGCCGTCACGTTCGAAAATACACTCAATATTTCTTAGAAGTGAAGAAAAATACTAAGCCTTTCTACGTACGATATTCACAACCACCACATGTAACTATTTTTAACCCGTCTCACCTAAACTCATATTTAAAGGCAAACCTCGTGTATGCAACCCAAACAAGATGAATCTTTCAACAAAGAAAAATGGCTCTATTTTTCAGGTTTTGGCAGTGTGCGTTGCGAGGTGTGTAATTTTTGTAGCGTTGTTTTCGTCGGAGTGATCTACTTTCAGCGTGCCTGTCCCGCGTGCAATGAATAGAAACCCAAAAGCTTCTGGAAAAGTATCAGGACGTTAAGCATGTCTCTTTCAGAGACAGTACTACAGTACATAAACCGATATGCAATTGTGCAGCCGAAGCTAAGTATCATTTGTCATGTACTTGGAGACGAAGAGAAACCACGTGCAGTGCTGAGAGGGCTGGTTCAAGAATTTGAGGTTACGGCTGAAGTAATCTCTGCGACTGGAAAGAACATCAAAGAGGCTATACTATTGTTGATAGCAAAGTAGGCCCACCTGGAGAGCGACTGGCCCAAATTGCACCAGGAAAGCAGCCGGGCTTTTCAGTCCGCCTGATGCGAGAGAAAACAAAGAAGACTTGTTATTTCTGTAACAAGAAGGGTCATTTGAGAAAGGTCTTTTGGAAGAACACAAGGAGCACGTTCTACAAGGAACAGAGTGATTCAAGAAAGGCAAGTGCAAACTGATCTGTACATGAAAAAGTGGGTCACATGGCCTCTGTCTCCTTCATTTTATCCCATCTGCTCGGAAATCAAAGACAGTACACCTTAATCGAAACCTTTTGACATCAGCAGCTATGGTCCGAAGAGGTAACCACGGCTAACTATTTGCGCAATCGAACATTCACGAAGCGGCCAAATCAGGCCGAGATGGCGCGATATGAGACTTTTACAAATAAGAAGCCGCACATCTCACATGTAAGAGTGTTCGGATCCGTTCCTCATGTTCATGTGTCCAGGGCAAGACGGGTTGGCGATAGAAAATTTTCATCCCGCGCACAGAAAGCAATTCTGGTAGGCTTTGATAGGGGCAGTTGCTCCAGAGTGTACTGTCCTGCCACAGGCAAGATTATCGTAAGCAAGGATGTTGCACTCGACGGGGATGCAATTGGATGGAAGACGAGCCTTATAGTCGTAGTGGACTTTCCTCTGTAGTCGAAGGCATCCATTAAGGAGAACGTTGGTGGAAATCACGTGAAGCACGAGGAAATGATTCAAGAACTGACAAACTAGAGTGCCGAGGCGGACCAAAACCTCGAGAACACTTCCGAAGATGAAGAATTTGAGGACGCGAACGAGGAGCTCACATCTGACCAAGAATTGGTGACCCCCTATCCTTCTGAGCCTTGACGATCCGTTTGCAATAAGAAGACTACATCGAGGTTTTCTCCAGATTCAGTATTTGCGCTTATGGCCCAGAATATAGTGGATGTAGCTGACAAATCTACGCCAGCTTCATATGAAGAGGCAGTGATAAGAAGTGATGCAGCGCAGTGGCAAAAAGCCCTGAAGGAAGAAATGGATAACAAGAGCTGCAGAGTCTTGACTTTGGTAAATCGACCGGCAAGAAGTACAGTGAAAGACAATAGTTGGATATACTTCAAGAAGACTGATTCAATTGGCATTCTGACTGGGTACAGGGCCAGGCTTGGAGCTCGTGTTTTTGGCCAAAAGGAAGGAACTGACTATTCGAAACTATTTGCCCGAGTTGCGAAGTAGAGTAAGTCCCGATGGATGCTCTTGGAAGTTGGAGCCCGTGCGCTGGAGATGGTTCAGTTCGATGTACGAACTGCGTTTCTCTATGGAGATCTGAAGGAAGAAATCTACATGATACAACGTTAAGGCTTCGTGCAGGAAGGTGGAACGCCATGACTGATGGGTCAGCGTACTGGTCTCAACCTGAGGTAGCGTTGTAGGGCGGTTCCTAAGGTTCGTATTCATGACGGCGGTACTCCGAGAGTACTTGGTGCAATGGGCTGGCATTTGCTGCGTAGTCCTACAGGTTGGAGCTAAGGAAACGATGGCTTGAAGACAAATTGGTGGAACAAATGTACAAAGGGGGTAATTTGGTATCTCAACGTTTCCTACCTTACTCTAGGAAAGAAGCGTCACTCGAGCCAAGTAAATAACAATAGCGAGGCACTGGGAGCTCCCTGGCACTATAATGCTTATCTATTCCACTTATTAAAATATAATTATAATCTAAATGAGCCCAGCTGAAGTCCGGCAGTCTACGTGGCGTCTGTAAGATACATCTTGCCATGCCGGCTTACAGGGCTCAAGCGTTTTCGTTGCTCCTTCAAATATCTCCCTCTTTACGATTCGGCCTTCACCGCGAAGTCCAGATGGCCTCATGACTGACCCAGGGGACGTGAGCACTTCGTTGCTGCCAGTACCATTTGGTGCGACGGAACGTTGCGTTGCCAGGACCTGTAGGGGTATGACGCAGCGTGAGCTGACCTTCGGGGCCGGCTTGGCGATTATTTTGCCTAATGACTGAAACTCAAGCGCGCCATGAGCGCTGGCGAGAGGTGCATCGCCGGCGTTTCCCTCGTGCCGCGTTGGCGAGATGGTCCCATGGATTAGTGTCCTCTGACGGTTATTCGGGCCTTCCTGAGTCTCCGTTTTCCATTGGCGACCCTTCGCACTTCTTCCACCGTAGTTTATGTTTGTCAGTCCACTCGGGTCAATTCTTTCATCTCGTCTTCGCATCGCGGTACTTTTCCATTGGTCGCACGCGATGCCGAACTCGCCATATAAGGCCGTCGGATACGCTATTCTACATCTGGAATTTGTCACTTCCGTCAGTTTTCCTATCCATTTTCCGGCGGACCAACCTGTGGGCAGTGACACCATGGCTCCGAGCAACCAAGCAGGGAGCTCCTTGGGATATAAAGTGGTCTATGACCGCCCCAGGGACTGCTATGGATATAGCATCAGACGAAACCCGCAGGCAGTGCGTCATGCCATCCTTCCGTCCTCTGTGGTCGAATACCAGAGATTCTACCGTATGTATCCCGACGCCCGAAGGTTTGCTAAGATAGCCGATTTCCGGAGGGGCAGTAATGACGCGCTCAGCGTCTCTTGGTATAACCGATGGTTGCATTGTCCTGTGGATCTGCTTTCGGCTCCGTACTGTCGCACCCTAAACCAAGCGGACACGCCGCACGGGCGGTGTGAGGAGGAATCCAAGTACCAGGTCAGGGTGATCAAACACCTCTCGGACTTATACGTGAGCTTCGTCTCCCCTCATGTGAGATTTTCTCCAGCGGGTAAAAACTTCTTGGCACTCATGTGCTTCCGACCGTCGCATGACCGCCTTCTTTGCATGTCCAACAGGGTCTTTTGGAACGAGATGCACGAGCCCGATGGTAGTTAACGTCAATCCCTGGAGTTCTTCTTCTGCTAGCAGAAGATAGAGTTCCATGATATGAACGCCGACAAGCGTCCTTCGTTAAATCTTTATCTGCTTCGGGTAGATGAGACCCAGTGGGACATGTACTGGCGTGTCTCGCCTCTCCTTTTGTTCCCCACGCCGTCCATGCAGGCGTATCATTCGTCCCAACTCATGGGTGAAAACAATGAACAAAGGTCTTGGTTTTCCTGGCAGGTACTCTTCGTTGAGATCGGCGTGATGTCCCTTATAGCCTTCGTGGATACCACGAAGTATGGAGTCCGTGGTAATGTTCGTTCGGATGATTGGAGGGTATGGTACGACGATAACATACCCGATCGTCTAGGCCGTCTAATCCCGCTCCTAGACATCACGATCCGCTTCCTAAGGAACCTGGGCATCCAGAATATCGTCTGTGGGACCCAGTTCGACGTCGAGGAGCCCGAGGCCGTTTTGGAACATTTCCTACAAGTCGAGTGGAGAAAGACTCCCGAGTTCCTTTGGTATGACCACGAGTCTGACTCGTTCACTCCAATTCCGCTGCATCCGCAGGGTCGGGACGACACTCGTGCCTAGTACGCTAAGCCTTTGACGAATCAAGAATCGGACATTCCGAGGCGTCATGTGCCTGACTATTACTTTATGGCCATTGGTTTCAATACTCTGTGGTTCGAGCCTGATGTGAAAGCCACGCCGTTAGTTCCAGTTCGTGTGTCCGATGGAAAACCCTTTGGGAAACATCCCTTCGTTCTGCCCGGAGAGGGCATCGATTCTCCGGTCGAGTCCCGTGTTGTCTTACCCACCGCTTCCTCTCCTCCATCCCTTCCGGGCGCTACTCCTCAAAATGAACTCTCATACGAGCCGCTCGTCGTTCAAGGGAACACCCCCCCTGGCAAGGTTACTTTCTAAGCGGAAAGTCCTGTAGGTGATGTGCTGGCTCAGACGTCCATTGCGGATGTCGACATCGCTCCGTCCTCCCCGTTGCCGCATTTTCCTGCTTCAGTCACGGCTTCAGCGGCGGATCTCCGTCATATCTGCCGTGCCGTCGGTACTAATGTCTCGATGGACATTGCGACGGTCTTGAGAAAAGCTTGCTCCTGGGTGCGTCGCTCGGCGCGGTACCCCGCGGTTGTCCAACAGGGGCAGGATCTGAAGTCCCCTACGGTCAACATCCTGCAGCAGAATGCACAAGTGATGTCCCAGAGGGTTACTGCCGACTTCGATGCCCGAATGGTCTAAATTTGAGCGACCGGAAGGCTTTGGAGGGCGACATTAGTTCCTCATGTGAAACTCAGCCGAAGAAGCGTACTCGGCTCGCTGGAGCCCGTCGTATTGGTACAGTAGGATCCTCGGGTGACCCTGGTCTTGGTTACGCTTTTGCAAGTTCTAATGCGGACGCCTGAGTTACTCCTGCGCCGCCCCAGTGAGTCCTGTTGCTGTTTGGAGCGCTTTTGCGAACCTTGAGGTCATGGCGAGGGCTGATGGGCCTCCATTAACTTTTCAAATAAAGTAACGCTAGTCCTTTTCCAAAGTTGCTTCCTGTATTCGTCAAACGTGCGTGTCCCGGGACAGCATCTAACCTTGAGAGTGTCTCAGGTCTTCCTCAGTTGTCTCCTGAAGACTGATTTCGTTCTCTAATGCGGGAGCTACGACGAACTGTCGTGTCAGGAGCCGGTTTGGGAGGCGTTTTGGTATTATCATGGCCAATGGTTGCCCCCTCCTAAAGGCTGCGCTATATGCTGCCGATTTTGCGTCAAAGCGGGCGATAAAATCAGCCGGAATGGTTTAAGGCTCTTTCCAAGTGTCTTCCTCAGGGACGTAGCCGAGCCAACGGACGTGATAGGCCATAGTTCCATCTTCTCCCCGACCGGCGGATATGATGCGCTCAAGCACTTCTTCCGGTTGTTTTTCCTTCTCCAGAAGGAGAGTGTGGTCCAGAGGGGCGAATCCATCCGAGTCGGTTGGAAAAGATGGCTCATCGTCACTGGTATTGACCTTCGGGGTCATGGGGTTAGTCGTGTCGGCGGGAACTTTTGAAAGGTCTGTTGGGACATGAGCGTCGACCTGAGGTCGTAGTGATTTCGTTGGGCTAGGGGACTGGGTATTTGGTGATTCGGGATAGATCTGGGCTGTTGTCACCCGGTCAGTAGATACGGTGTCCTGTAGGGCGTCTATTTGTAACGTAATGGTGTGTTGATTGGCCTTAAGGACTTTGTATGGTCCT
The DNA here is from genome assembly GCA_030374765.1 of Agarophyton chilense. Lineage (NCBI taxonomy): Eukaryota > Rhodophyta > Florideophyceae > Gracilariales > Gracilariaceae > Agarophyton > Agarophyton chilense. The sequence continues at coordinate 67,597 of JARGXX010000106.1, forward strand.
GTCGAGCAGGGTAAGAGCTTTTGGCTAGTGTCCTCGTGTTCCTCAGTTTCCTTCGATCGCTGGTTTAGGTAAACTAATTCCCTTTCCCGAACGTAGGTGTGTTCTAAACGGCTTTGTCGAAATTGACCTTGTAGCGCCGTTGGGCTTTGGTCATTACAGCTCTAGCCGATTCGATAATTTAGTTGATGCGTCGTTGCGAGTAGCGCTTCGCCTGGGTATTATTCATTCCTTCGGTTTTGTCCTGTGGTATAATAGACTCCTGAAGATCAACAACTATCGGCGGCGGTGATCTCGTCAGCGTTAAATCGAAAGGTGTCGTTCCCGTGGAAGCGTGTACCTGCCTGGTTTAGGGATAAACCAGTGGCTCAACGTAGTCATCTCAGTCCAATTGGTGCTCCAATACGGTTTTTGCCAAACGGTTCAGAAGGGTGCGGTTGATGCGTTTGGCTTGGGCATTGGTTTGCGGGTGGTACCCCGTGAGGTCGCATGCTTGATACCTATGGTCACACAAACGATTGAGAAGAATTTGGCTAAAAACTGGCTGCCGTTAGCCGAAACGAGGTAGATTGGCATGCCAAATGCATATACCCAGTTGGATAAGAAGGCCGTGGCGAAATCCGTGGCTTCTGTTTTCCCTAAGGGTAAGGCTCGGGTGAGCTTGGTAAGCCTATCGCTTAATACCAAAACAAACTGTTTTTCAAGGTACGACTAAGGGAAAGCTCCAAGTATATCCATTGCGACAAAATCCATCGGGCCTGCGGCGGGGAAGAGTTTCAATTTGGCCTGATGGTTGGCGCAAGACCCTCGGAATTCTGCGCAAGAATTACAGTTCCGTGCGGTTTGCCATAGGTCCTGCGCCATTAGTGTCAAGTAGGAGAACTTCCTTAGGGTCTGGTAAATTCGTAAGCCTCCAGGGTGACCAACCAGGCGAGGGAAATGAGCGAAGTATAGGCATCGCGCCCTTAGTGACATTGGTACTAACTGTTGGAATGCACCATCTAGTGGTGAGCGGCGACACAATTGTCCAAATCGCTCGTAATCAAATAAACCTTCAGTGGTTACTACCAATTGGGCTGTTTCCTTGCAGCACTCCTCTTCGACCTACGCCTGTAGGAGTTCTTCAATAGTTACGGGGCGGATCTCTTTCTCGTCTGGGGCTATCGCGTTAACCTGAGGTGGTGTCGAATTTGGCGGTACTGTCTGTCAGTCCAATAGGTAGACTTCATTCTCCGTTACCTCAGGATCACTCACTTTGACCTTACCCATAAGTTAATCCGTTTCCGTATAACTATGAGGTCCATCATCTGTGAAGGGGGTAGGCATGAGGTCGTCGAATAGCTTGTCATCAGTTCCCTCGGTTATGATTCGCGAGAAGGCATCTGCTGCATGGTCCTTGATGCCTGGCCTATATGTTATATCGTAGTCATACTCTGACAGCCTAAGGCGCCAACAAGCGAGGCGACTTGACACATCAGTCATATAGAGTAACCAGCAGAGTGAATCGTGTTCTGTCCTACTGGTAATCCTAGTTCCCTCGAGTTATGGACGGAGTGTCAGTACGGGCCATACGATGGCTAGATTTTCCTTTTCGGTGGTACTGTAGTTTCGCTCCGCGCTGGTGAGTGTTCTGCTCTATTATCCAATAGGTCGATAGTCCTTCGGTGACTCCTGTTCCTGTAGCAGTGCACATCCCACTTGTACATCATAGGCGTCTGTGTCCACGACCAAAGGCCTATTGGGTTTTGGCAAAGCCTGTATAGGTGGGTTCAGCAATTTGTCTTTTAGGGTCTGAAATACCTCGTAATGGTCGTCGGTAAGGGCCTATAACTCCGAAGTTGTTCCCTTCTTCAGAATTGCGTTGAGGGGGGCTGAAGTTTTAGCAAATCTTTGGACGAAACGGCGGTAAACATTTTACAAGCCCACGAAAGACAGTAGTTCCGTGTGAGTCTTAGAAGGGTTAGCCTGGCGAATCGCATTTTTGGTCCGTATGGCTACCTTTAGCTTTCCCGGGAGGACGACATGACCGAGGTAGGGCACCGAGGCTTGGAAGAGGGCGCATTTGCGGAGTTTCAGAGTTGCTGTAGCGTCTTGTAGGATTGTTAGCACCCTCTTCATGTGGCGAAGGTGTTTCATTACGGTCCGTGAGAAGATTGGTAGGTCATCCAAATAGTCCAAGGCGAACATCCATTTGACTCTGGACAATATGATGTACATCACCCGTTTTAAGGGTGCTGATGCATTCTTTAAACCAAAGGGCATACGAGTAAACCTAAACAGACCTCCATGGGTGGTGAAGGTTGTCAGCGCTCTCGCATCTTCGCCCAAAGAGATTTGCCAATATCCGGAGTTAGCTTCCAGTGTGGTAAATACGGCTGCTTCACCTAATCAATCTACACAGTCGTCCATGCGGGGTATTGGGTATGAGTCCCTCTTGGTTACTGCGTTAAGCTTACTCTACTCGACACAGAGCCTGACGGAGCCGTCTTTCTTCCCCACGAGGACAAGGGAATATGCCCATTGAGGTTGGTCAGAAGGCGCCGGCTGTACGACGTGATCTTTGCGCATTTTTTCCATCTGGCCGGCGACAATTTCCCTACGCTTCAGGCCTGTACGGTATGGGTGCTGGAACTGTGGTCCAGGATCATCCTGAAGATCAATGAGGTGTGTAGTGGCTTTGATTGTTCCCAATCTAACAGACCACATGGCCTGGTATTCTTCGAAGAGATCAAGTACCTGGGGCCCATACGATTTGAATTCTGCGCCGATAGCTACTGTCCCTTCCCAAGAGTCGACTTTTTCGTCGGGAGTTGACGTTGCGGGGCTTTCCATTTGGCCCTCCATGATGGCCACGAGCGCAGGTAGAGTGGTGCTAATCACTGTACCTTTAAGCAACCGTATGGTTTTATCTCTGAAGTTGCTGATTCTGCCCAAGAAGGGCCATTTGGAGGTGTTGTTCATTACTCCATTGGACAATAAGATAAAACTCTTCAGAACCGTTTTAGGGTGGTTCTGAATCATTACTAGACCTGAAAACTGGGAATGGACCGATACAATGATTTGGGTCATCGGGGGTATCGTTACGACCTTCAACAAGCGATCCTTATTGGAATTCGTGTTTTTGGAGACAACCGCTCGTTTGCGGTTCGCTTCTGGCCTTGGGGCGGAACCAGTTATAGAGATGGAATGTGGGCGTTAGAACGCAACTTTCCTAAGGCGTGGATAAATGGCCTTTATGTATCGATCGATAAAAGAGGTTCCCAGGATTGCCTCAGTGCTAAGTTAGGACATACAATGAACCACGTGCGGACTTTGAATTGTTCTAGCTGGAGGTTAAGAGGTACTATCCCATTAATGTCCATTGGTCTACGTGATGCATCAATAATCCTGGGGGTCTTCCTGGCCTGAACGAAATCTTGCCACCAGAGTGGGAGCAGCTTAGAATGGACCAAGTTGGGACCAGCGCCTGTGTCCAATGCAGCTGTGGTCACTCGAGATTTGTTGGAACGAAGTCCTACGGTTACTCGAACATAATAGTTCTCTTTCCTGGGGATACGGACGGGGTCGTTACTGTGCTCCAATTTTGGTTCATCCTGAGTGGTCTGTAGTGGGTGGTTTGCATTGGGAGGTGTGGAGCTTTTTGGCTCATGACCTTCCAATGGGTTGAGGCAGGGGCTTAAAGAGGGACGATTTGCCGAGAGTCGTCCTTCTAGGAGTTTTCCGATGGGGTTTCCATTTCTTCCTGGGGATGCGCTTCTTCCACAGGGTCGTCCGTAGGATCTACAGTGGAGTTGACCTGTGGACCTTTGATCGGAGTATCAGGAGGCCTGGCCTAGCGTGAGCTTCCAGGGGTCCCTGTGGTTCGTTGCTGTGCCCTGTTATACAATCCTTCGGATCTCCGCACCCCTAATTCTCTTCCCTTAGTACTAGGTGGGGTTTACGGGTGTCCTCAGGCAAATACTTCGTACAGTCACAAGGTTGGGTCACGTAAAGGCAGAGGAAGCAAGCGCTTGGGGAGCGAACAATAATGTCCTTATGGAGCCGAAAGGGAGAACACTTGAGGGTGGGTGGTCCAGTGGTCGCTGTAAGTCCCTGAGATGCATATGAAGGGGGCCCGGACGGAAAAGCACTGAAATTGACTGCGAGGACATCTACTGAATCGGCGTAATGGAGTGAAGCATCCATTCCTGACTCCGTGCATCTAACCGAATGGGCTTGTTTGGGTTTACGCAATGGAGTTGCGTGTCCTATGGTTATATCATCTTTGCGCCTGGAGGTCTTGTAGGTTTTGCCATAACCCTTGGCCTAGGTAGCGAACATTCGGAAGGATTATTGCGGGTTTTTGGTGTGGTAATGGCGCACATGTGTCAGAATGGGACGGATCAATCCCGTAATGAAGTGACGTTTACGCCGTCCTTCGGAGAAAACGTTTCCATATCGGTAAGCATTGTTCCATAGGTCGTCTGCGAAAGCCGATTCGGTCATGTTGGAGCTCTGCCTAAAGGAGATGACTTCCTAGTGGGCATCCATTATTACGTCATCCGTGGCGTAGGTTTCCAAGAGGTAATGAACAACCTGGGGGTATGACCTGAGGAGCTCACGGTCTTGAGCATCCACGAGGTCAGTTGTGCCAGATATCTTCGAAAATACTCGGTCACGCGCCTCTCCTGCAAGGAAGAACTGGAAAAGGTAAGGAGCGGCGCCCTCGTGGACACCGATTTGATCGCAGGCCGTACGGAACAAACTGAGAAACCTAGGGACAGCATTGGAATCGGAACTCGAGAACTTGTCTGTAGTGGTTTGTTGCATCCGTTTGGCCCAATTGGCGACAATGCAAGCCACCGAACCAGAATATTTCGCGGACCTGTCGACCAGCAAGTAATTCCGGTAGTCTGGAATCTTAAGGAGAAGTTCCTTAGTTGTTGTCAGTGATTTGATGCCTCCAACGGCAGCCAAATCTATTTCCGAGTTGGTCGTTTCGGTCGAGGCCGATTCGGAATCACTCGAGTCCGAATGGTATCTTCTTTGGCTAATTCTTTTCTTCTTTTTCCTACGGTTTCTTCTTTTCTTTCCAGCACAGTACGAACCTAGAGGATCGATCTCTCTATCAGATACGAAGGAGCCCTGAGGTCACTGTACCTCATATTGTCCTTTGGGGAGAGCAATCTGTCTCTCATCTAGACGCTAAGCCTGTCTTCTCCTCCTAGACTGTCCCGCCGTGGGGTTTTCCTAATGGTATTCCCGGTGAGGGGAGGATAACGCCGCCACTTCTGGGGGTTCGGTAGGAGGTTGCCATATGGAAGCCGAATGGTTGACTTATGGAGTCTTCCTGGGGACCCTGTTTCCTGACTGCCTGGTGATTGCTCCTTGAACGGCCTGAATGAGGGACTCTAAGAATAGCTCAGACTCCATGAACTTAGGGACGATTTGCGTGCTAAGGTACTCCGTATGGTCAGCGATCGCCGTAGCGAGTCACACGTCCATTAGAAAATCCACATGGGTGAGCAAAGCTCACGGAGATGGGGCCAGATAAGGTCGGCAAGTCCGGCGGGAATTTTTTCTCTAATTTCTTCGGTCTTACGGGGTTCTCCTTGTGGTGTTCCTGGCCGAGAGGTGGATCTGGTGAGGTGTTCTCGTAAATGCGCTGCTGGGTCGTCCATGGGAGTCATTACTCCTTGCGGCTGGCATCTCGTGCTCGTGCTGTCGCGAACATTATCACCCTGAGGTTCTGGCGACATCGTTGGCGTTGCAGTGACAGCTGTTCCTGCCGTGGGAGTTCTATCGTCGGTTCGGTTTGGTGTGTTTCCTGCATCAATAATGGCGGTTTCTTCTGTACTTATGGTCCGTTGGGGAATAAAAAATAGGTTAGAATTCGGATAATTCTTCAATCCAGTGGTCCTTTGAATTATTCCAAAGGTTTGTAAGTCGGGAGACCAAAATGTAACGCAATGACTGGTGGGTCAGCGTACGGCTCTCGACCGGTGGTAGCGTGCTAGAGCGGGTCCTAAGGTTCGAATCCTTGACGGCGGCACTCCCAGAATACTTGGTGCAATGGACTGGCGTTTACTGCAGAGTCCTACAGTTTGAAGCTACAGAGACGATGGCTTGAAGACCGAATGGTGGAACTAATATTCCAAAACGGGTTATTTAGAATCCTAACGGTGCCTACCGTACTGTAAGTGGGAGAAGCGTTACTCGAGCCAAGTAAATGGTACTGGCGAGGCCCTGAGATCGCCCTGGCACTGTAATGCTAATCTATTACACTTATTAAAATATAATTATAATCTACATGACCCCACCGGAGGTCGACCCGTGCACGTTTCAACTGCAAGATCCTTCAGAGCCCGTCGGCTCACAGGGCTCAACCGCTATCATCGCTCCTTCGCAGAGTGGGGCTGAGGATGAGACGGAGCAGACACGACTGTTAGCGATGTGGTGTGCGTCTGCGGTGAGGAGGGAGAGGACATCTTTCTGTTGGAGGTAGGAGTCATCGACTGCGAGGAGGACGTTATCGGAGGGGCGGTTTGAGGGGGTGAGAGGGGCTTGCAGTTGAGGAGTGGACTTGTGGCGCTTTTTGCACTGGAGAAAGTGGGTCATGGTTGGTGGGGGCGTGCGTTTTGTGGTGGATATCCAGTGAGTGCCCATTCGTTGGTGGCGCTGTGGAGCTGGGATGGTTCAGGTGAAGAAGGAGCAACGGGAGAAGGAGCAGCGAGGCATGGTGTGGAGTGCGGGGGTGCGTTGATGCGGAAGAATGGAAAATAGCAGGGGGGCGTGGAGATTACGGCGCATGGGGTGCGGAGATAATTATATGGGGAGGGTTGTGTCGCATGCAGTTTACGTAATGCAAGGCTGTGGTGAGAGTCGAGACGAACTGCGGGCACTGCCAACTGCGTTGTGGTAATTTAAGAATTTTGCTACGTGGCGCCAAAGTGCAAGATTTCCAGAGAGCGACTATGTCGTCAAGCGATGACGCGATTTGGTTCGGTGAGCGATAGGCGAGATCTCTTGGATGTACCCATGCCCGTGGAGTTGGCTATTAAGCCAGTCACGGGGGCCGATGGTTCCTACAATGAACCTAGAGACCAACAGGTCGTAACCCCTGTTGGAGAAAATGATTTACGCGCTCACGTGCTTGGTCTCAAATTTGAGTCAAACGACTATCGTTAGCGAATCATTGAATTGGAATCGCAGATGGCGATCATCCCCGCAGAAGTCGAGCGCTTGCGCCGAGAACAAGGCGTACTCGCTCATTGAGAAGAAAGGGACCCGATGCCCGCGGTTGTGAGAACCGTGCGAAAGGATTTGAACCAAGTACTGGAAGGGCATGGTAATGTTCTGGAGGCTTTAGCGGGCCTGACCGTTGACGTGGAAGAAATACTCACTCGAGTTAACCCTCGTCTGGAACGTCTGGAGGCAGTAGTGAATGCGCGGACTACTGCTACCCAAGTAGTGAAAGACGAAAATGAAGTCTCCTTGAGAAAAGAGCGATCGAAGAGATCGAAGTCAAGACGCCGCAAGAAGCGAAGGTGCAAGCCGGACACGTGTGATGGTTAATCAGGATCGGAGGATGAGGAATCCAGTTCGGACGAATCTGACTGGTCGAACACGTTCATTGACAGTTCCAGTGATGATAGTCATCGTAGGTTCCGTTCTAGGCAGAGGAACAAGTCTTCTTGGCTATTAAGGAAGAAAGGTCCTATGTACAAGCGACTCAGGCCACTTCCTCGTACGAATCAGTTGTATCGGAGGGTCCTGGACCACAGGTATTATCGCTTAAAGAAAGGGGGAAAAAAGCGAAAGGGTCGCGAAACCGCAAAGGTTAAAGACCACATTAGATGGTTGAAGATTGGACTTAATGATCTAGTCTTTCACGGAAAAACTCCCATTTTCGTTGTCAAGTTACTTACTTCTTTTGTTGCAGAGGTGGACACCTTAGAAATGAGTGAAACTCAAGCTTGGGTTTCACTACCACATTTCCTGACTGGTTTTGCGTCCGAGCAATACTGTTCCATTTTCGGATCACAGACTGCTATGAGACATCGAACGTAATCCGACAGGCTATCCTGGATTTTCGTGATGTGACCAACAAACCTGGTGAGGGAGAAGCAGAGTACAGCAGGAGGCAAAGATTTGGTGTTGGAATGGAGTCCATAAATGAACTATGCACTCCATTCCAACATCAAATCTTTGGTGGCTCGATTTTGAGAAAAGCATGAATGAACCCAATTTCTAGAGTTGGTTCAGTTCGCGCAAGCAAAAGGTGACCCGGTAAGAGGTCGCAAATTTACGCGGAAAACCACAACCCTTGGTGCATCCAAGCCAGAGGAAAGACGCCAACAAGCCGTGAAACTCATTCGAAAGGTGTCCCACCTGGAATCCCCATTTGACTCTCGAGAGTTGTGGTTCGCTAGACATTATAACCAATCGCAAGACGATGCTATTCACCTTATGAATTACTGGCACTCTTCGGTGGCCACAGAGGATCTACCTCACTCAGAATCCCAAGAGGAAGAAGCTGTAATGGCTATGACGGGCAGACGCCCAGTACCCCGTGCATACAGGAGACCCCGGGATGTAGGATACAACATTTTAAAACCTGGACGGGTGGACAGGCGAATAGCGTCTCGATCACAACCGAGGTCGGCAGAACGACTTGAAGCGTCAATATGCTATCTGTGCTATGGCCGTCGTTATCTGTGCTCAGAATGTACCCTTCCTGCAAAGGATTTAGTTCGCGTCCCCACGAATTACGAGACTCTCTCAGGGGAGGAAAGAACCCGAGCGCAGGCTGATACCTACTGGGAGGTGAAAGCACGGCTTAGCTACCATCCTGGTCGTCAATATGGAGCTCCAGTAATTGAGAACACTGAAGCACCACAGGCTAATTCGCAAGTTGGAAGCAACGCCTCAAGGGCGAACAACCCGCCTCAGTCGGGAAACTAAGTGAGGGAACCCCTATGGGGTCCACCCTATTCCATCGTGTAGATCCGATCAGGGAGTAGTCGCCTCCTTTTTCCCGCGCTCGGAGACCCGATGCCCTGATGAGGAATCATCATATTCCGTTGAGCGGATTGGATCCGTCCGTTGGAAAGCGAATACAGTTTGATTGTGAACTCAAACGTCCTTGGAATCGTTTTACTTGTCCGTCGAAACACGAAATCTTTATTATGATACCGCGAGAAACGGTGTCGGTGGTAATGGTCGTTCGGAGGATCGGACGGTATGGCACGACGAGAACATACCCGGGCCTCGAGGTCTTTTAGTTCCGCTCCTGGACATTATGATCCATTTCCTAAGGAATCTGGACATTCAAAAAATCGACCGTGGGACCCAGTTCAACGTCGAGGAGGTCGAAGCCCTTTTTGATCATGTCCTCCAGGTCGAGTGGGGCAAGACTCGCGGGTTCCTTTCGCATGACCACGATACTGCCTCGTTCAGGCCAATTCCGCTACATCCGCAAGGTCGGGACGAGGCTAGTGCCTCTCCCGCCAGGCCTTTGAGGAATCAACCATCGGATATTCCGGGGCGTCATGTGCCCGACTATTATCCGAAGGCCATTGGTTTCGATCCCCGGTGCTTCGAGCCTGATGTAGATGCCACATAGTTGGTTCCTGATGGTATGTCCGATGGAAAATTCTTCGGTGAAGATTCCTTCGTCCTACCCGTGTAGGGCTTTAATTCTCCAGTGATGTCCGCTGTTGTGTTGCCGACTGCTTCCCCTCCTCTATGTCCTACGGGCGCTGCTTTGCAGGATGACCTCTCATTTGAGCCGCCAGTCACTCTAAGTGACATCCCTTCTGGCAAGAATACTATAGAAGCCAAAAGTTTTGTAGGGGATGCGCCGGCTCAAACGTCTACTGGGGCTGTCGATATCGCTTCGTCCTCTCTGTTTCCACACTTTCCCGCTTCGGTCACGGCTGCGGCTTCGAGACTCCGTCATGTCTGCCGTACCATTGGTATGACAGCCTCGATGGACATTGCGACAGTCCTGAATGAGGCTTACTCTTGGACGCGTCGCTCGGCGCACTACGCCGCGGTTGTCCAACAGAGTCAGGTTCTGAGGTCCGCTTTGGTCAATCTCCTGCAACAGAATGCACAAATGGTGTCCAAGAGGGTTACTGCCGACTTAAATGCCCGGTATGGTCTATATTTGAGCGACTGGGAGGCTTCCGATGGTGACAATAGCTCCTCAGGTGAGTCTCCGCCGAAGAAGCGTGATCGGCTCGCTGGGGTTGGTCCTAGTGGTACAGTACGCTCCTCGGGTGATCCTAGTCCCAGTTTCGCTTCTGCAGGTTCCAATGAGGGCGACGGAGATACTACTGCATCGCCCCCAATGAGTCCTGCTGGTGTTCAGAGCACTTCCGGGAACCGTGATGACATGGCGAGGGCTGAAAGGCCTCTGTTAGGTAGCCAAATAAAGTATTGCTTGTGATTCCACAAGGTCGCTCCTGTACCTCAAACGTGCGTGCCCCGGGACTTCGGTCAACCTTGAAACGGTCTCAGGTCTTCCTCAGGTGTCGCCTGAGGACTGACTTTGTTTCCTGATGCGGGAGCTACGGCTAACCGTCGTGCGACGGCGAACTGTAGTGTAAAGAGACGTCTTGGTAATATTCAGGCCAATGGTTTCCCCCTCCTGAAGGCTGCGTGCCGTGCTGCTGATTCTGCGCCAATAGCGGGCGATAAATTAGCTAGAATTGTTTGAGGCTCTCCCCAGGCGTCTTCCTCAGATGTGTAGCCTAATTAACGAGTGCGATAGCGCATAGTTCCATCTTCTCTGCGACTGGCGGAGATGCTGCGCTAAATCACGTATTCCTGTTGTAGAGTGTGGTCTAGAGGGGCGAATTTATCGTAATCGGTTGTAATAGATGGGTCAATATCATTGGCATTGGCCGTCGGGTCCATTTGGGCTCGTAAGGCCCGCAAGAACTGGCTTAGGGGGTGTGGGGACTTGAGCGTCGACCTGAGGTCGTAGTGATTTCGTTGGGCCAGGGGATTGGGACTTCAGTTATTCGGGAGAGTTGGGGGCTCGTGTCACCCAATCCATAGATACAGTGTGCTTTATGCCGTCAATAAATAACGTAGTGGTGTGTTGAATGGCCATAATGACTTTGTATGGTCCTGTAGAGTGGGGTAAGAGCTTCTGCGTAGTTTTCTCAAGTTCATCACTGTCCTTCGGTGGCCGGTCCTGGTAAACGAGTTCTCTTTTCCCAAGTGTCAGTGTATTCCAAACGGGTTTGTCGAAATTGACCTTGTAGCCGCGTTGGGCTTTTGTTAGTACAGCTCTGGCCGATAGGATAATGCGGTCGATACGTCGGTGCAAGTAGCGCTTGGTCTGGGTAGGATGCATCCCTTTGGTCATGTCCTGAGGTATGATAGACTCCTGAAGTTCAACAGCTATCGGCTCGTGGCGATCTCGTTAGCGTTAAATCGAGAGGTGTTGTCCCAGTGGATGCGTGCATCTGCGTGTTGTAGGCATAAACCAGTGGCTCAACGTAGTCGCCCCAGTCCAATTGGTGCTCCGAGACGTATTGTGCCAATCGATCCAGAAGGGTGGGGTTGAAGCGTTGTGTTTGGCCATTGGTTTGCAGGTGGTACGCCGTTGTGTTCACCTGTTTGATACCTAAGGTAGCACAAACATGTGAGAAGAATTTGGATAAAAACTGGCTGCTGTTATCCGTAAGGAGGTATAGTGGCATGCCATATGGATATACGCAGTGGGACAAAAAGGCTGTAGCGATATCCGTTGCTGTTGTCTTCCCTAGGGGTAGGGCTTGGATAAGTTTCGTTAATGTATTGCTTATGACCAGAACAAACCGTTTCCATGGGATGACCTAGGCAAAGGCCCAAGTATATCCATTGCCATTAATCCCATCGGACCTGCGGCGGGAAAGAGATTCAATTTGGCCTGATGGTTGGTGCGAGTCCCTCGGATTTGTGCGCACGATGTACAGTTCCGTTCGGTTTCGCATATGTCCTGCGCCACAAGTAGCCAACAGAAGAACTTCCTTAGGGAATGGTACATTCTTCGGCCTCCAGGGGGACCAGCCAAGCCAGAGAAATGGGCGATGTGTAGGAGTCGCGCCCTTAGTGAACTTGGTTTCACTCGTTAGAGTGCCCCATTTAGCGATGAGCGGCGAAACAGTAGTCCAAATCGGTCATAGTCGAATTGACATCCAGGAGGTCCTATCAATTGGGCTATTTCCCTGCCGTACTCGTCTTCGGTCTGCGCCTGCAGGAATTCCTCAATATTTTGAGGGAGGTGCTCTTTTTCTCCAGGGCTATCGCATTAACCTGAGGTTGTGTCAAATTGGGCGGTACTGTTTCCCATTCCAATAGATTTACTTCGTTCTTCTTTACCTAAAGATAATCCGATGGGCCCTTACCAATAAGGTCATTCGTTTCCGAGTATCCCTGAGGTCCATCATCTGTAAAGGGGGTAGGAATTAGGTCGTCCAATGGAGTGTCATGAGTTCTGTCGGTAATGATTCGCGACAGGGAATCTGCTATCTTGTGCTTGATGCCTGGCCTATAGGTTATATCGTAGTCATACTCTGACAGCCTAAAGGGCCAACTAGCGAGTCGACTTTATGCATCGGTCATGTTGAATACCAGGAGAGTGAATCGTGGTCTGTCCTAATAGAATCCCTGGTTTCCTCGAGGTATGGTCGGAGTGTCAGTACGGACCATGCGATGGCTACACATTCCTTTTCGGTGGTACCGTAGATTCGCTCCGATGTGGTGAGCGTTCTGCTCCAGTATCCAATAGGTCTATAGTACTTCGGTGACTCCTCTTCCCAATTTGTCCTTTGGGGTCTGAAATGCCTCGTACTGTCCGTGGGTAAAGGCTTCGAACTCCGAAGGTGTTCCCTTCTTCAGGATCGCGTTGAGAGGGGCCGGAATTTTAGCAAAACCTTGGACAAACCTTCGGTAAACATTGCACATGCCCACGAAAGATCGTAGTTTCGTGTGGGTTCTGAGATGTGTAGCCTGACGGATCGCATTGGTGGTCTTTGTTGCCACCTTTGGCTTTCCTGGGAGGACGATATGACCGAGGTAGGCCACCGAGGCCTAGTAAAAGGCGCATTTGCGATTTTTCATTGTTTCTCCGGCGTCCTGTAGAATTGTGAGCATTCTTCACGCGGTGAAGGTGTTCCTTCACGGTCCGTCAGAAGATTATTACGTCATTTAAATAGAAAAAGGAGAACTTACATTTGACGCTGGACAATATGGTGTCCATTACCCGTTGGAAACTCCCTGTTGCATTCTTTAAGCCAAAGAGCATACGAGTAAATGTGAACAGACCTTAATGGGTGGTGGAGGTTGTCAGCGCTCTCGAATCTTCGACCAAACGTATTTGCGAATATCCGGAGTTAGCGTACGGTGTTGTAAACACGAAAGCTTCGCCTAAAGAATCATGACAGTCATCCATGTGGGGTATTGGATATGAGTGCCTCTTGGTTACTGCATGCAGCTTCCTGTAGTCGACACAGGACCTGACGGAGCCATCTTTCTTCGCCACGAGGACAAGGGAAACTGCCCACTCAGATTAGTTTGGAGACGCCGGTTCTGTAACTTGAGATTTGCGCATCTTTTCCATCTGGTCAACGATCATTTCCCTACCCTTAAGGCCTGTGGTATGGGTGCTGGAACTGTGGTCTACCATCATCCTGAAGATCACTGCGGTGTGTAGTGGCTCTCATTTTGCCCAATCTACCTGACTACATGGCCTTGTATTCGTTGAAGAGATCTATATCTGTGGCCTATAGGATTTGAATTCTGCGCGGATAGGGACTGTCTCCTCCAAAGAGTCGACGTCCTCGTCGGGAGTTTGCGTTGAAAGGTTATCCATTTGGGCCTCCATAGAGGCCACGGGCGCCGGTAGAGTGATACCAATCTCTTTCCCTTTTGGAAATTGCACTGGTTAATCTCGGAATTTGCTGATTGTAACCAAAAAGGACCTGTTGGGGCGGATGTCCATTACTCCATTGGCCATTAAGGGAACGTGCTTCAGAACCGTTTTCGGGTGGTTATGAATCATTACGAGACTTGAGGACCGAGAATGGACCGATACAGTGATTTGGGTCATCGGGGGTATGGTTATGGCCTTTGACGAACGAACCTTATTGGACTTCGTGTTTTCGGAGATAACCGCTCGTTTGTACCTAGCTTCTGGCTCTGGTGCGGAACCACTTACGTAAATGGAAGGTGCGCAGTTAAATGTGACTTTCTTAAGGCCTAGATAAATCGCCTCAATATATCGATCGATAAAGGAGGTACCTAGGATTCCCTCAGCGCCCAAGTTAGGACATACAAGGAACCACGTGCGGACTTCAAATCGTCCCTAGCGTATGTAAAGTGATACTTTCCCTTTATTGTGCATTGTTCTACCTGATGCATCGGCAATCCTTGGGGTCTTCCTTGCCTTAACAAAATCTTTCAAACCCAGTTGGAGTACCTTAGGATGGACCATGTTGGACCCAGCGCCTGTGTTCAATACGGCTGTGGTCACTCGAGAGTTGTTGGAACAAAGTCCCACGGTTACTCGAACTTTGTAATTCTCTTTCCTGAGGATACAGACAGGGTCGTTACTGTGTTCAAATTCTGGTTCATCTCGGGTGGTCCATTGTGGGTGGTTTGTATTGGAAGGGTAGGGGCTCTTTGGCTCATGACTGTCCAATTCGTTGAGGCAGGTGCTTGAAGAGGGAAAATTTGCCTCGCGTCGACCCTCTAAGAGTTTTCCGATGAGGTTTCTGTTTCTTCCTGAGTATAAGACTCTTCTTTGAGGTCATCCGTAGGGTCTACAATGGATTGGACCTGTGGGGCTTTGATCGGAGTATCCGGAGGCCTGGCGTAGCGTGAGCTTCCGGGGGTCCCCGTGGCTCGTTGCTGTGCCCTGTTAAACATTCGTTTGGATCGCTGCACCCGGTAGTTCTCTTCCCTTCGGGCTAGGAGGTTTTTTCATGCGTCGTCAGGCAGGTACCTCTTGCAGTTTGAGGTTTGGACAATTAAAAGGCAGAGGGAGCAGGCCCTTGGGGAGCGAACCAAAATGTCCTTGCGGAGCGGAAATGCTGGATACTGGAGTGTACGTGGTCCAGTGGTCGCTGTAGTTCCCTGGGAGGTGTATGATGGAGGTCCGGATGGAGGAGCACTGAAATTAGCGGCAAGGGCATTTCCCGAATCGGCGTAAAGGAGTGATGCATCCACGTCCGACTCCGTGGAGCTAAACAAATGGGCTTCGTTTGGTTTAGGCAATGAATTTGCGAGTCCTCTGGTTATATCAATGTTGCGCCCGGAGGTCCGATAGGTTTTGCCGTAACCTTCCGCGTAGATAACGAGCCTTCTGAAGGATTATTGCGGGTTTTCCGTGTGGTAATGGCGCCCATGTGTCCGAATAACAGGAATCAATCCCGTAATGCAGCGACGTTTAAGCCGTCCTTCGGAGAACATGTTTCCACATTGGTCAGCCTTCTTCCATAGGTCGTCTGCAAAGGCCGATTCGGTCATGTTGGAGCTCTGCCTAAAGGAGATTACTTTCTGGTTGGGATCCGTCATAACGTCATTCGAGTCGTAAGTTTCCGAGAGGTAGTGAAATACCTGAGGGTATGACCTGAGGAGCACAATATCTTGAGCATCTACGAGGTCATTTGTGCCAGATATCTTCGAAACCACTTGGTCAAGCACCTGTCTTGTAAGGAAGAACTGTAAAACGTACATAGTGGCGCCCCCGTGGACACCGTTTTGATCAAAATTCGTACGAAGGAAACTAAGAAAGCTAACGGCAGCAATGGGACCGGACCTCGAGAATTTGTCCGTAATGGTTAGTTGCATCCATTTGGCCAATTTGGCGAATCTTCAAGCCACTGAACCAGAATATTTTGGGCACCTGTCGCCCAGCCGGTAATTACGGTATTCCAGAACCTCGAGGAGAAGTTCGTTGGTTGTTGTCAGTGATTTGAGGCCTCGAACGGCAGTCTTACACACTTCCGAGCCTATCTTCTCGGTCGAGGCCGAGTCCGAATCACTTGGGTCCGAATGGTCTCTGCTTTTGCTTCTTATGTTTTTCTTTTTCTTGCAGTTACGTCTTTTCTTTCCAGCGGAATAAGGAACGAAAAGATCGATCTCTCTATCTAATAGCATGGAGCCCTGAGGTTGCTGTACCTCATTTTGTACTTTGGGGAGGACAATCTGTCTCTCATCTAGATGCTGAGCCGTTGTTCTGCTCCTAGAATTTCTCTCCATTGGAGCTCCCTAATGATATTCCCGGCGAGGTACCGGTAGTACCACCACTCCTGTGGTTCGGTAGGGGGCTACCATATGGAAGCCAGATGGTTGACTTGTGGAGTAGTCTAAGGGACCGTATTCTCTAACTGGCTTGTGGCTGCTCCATAAACGGCCTGAATGAGGGAGTCTAAGAATAGCTCCGACTCCACGACCTTGGAGACGATTCGCGTATCGAGGTAGTCCGTATGGTCAGCGATCACCGTAGCGAGTTGCATGTACACAGTGGAATCCAAATGGGCTGAGCAGGGCTCACGGAAAAGGGTCGAGAGAAGGCCCGCAAGCCCGGCAGGAATGTTCTATATAATTCCTTCGGTCTTAAGAGGTTCTCCTTGGAATGTTCTCTTTAATATCTTTGGTCTTACGGGGTTCTCCTTGGAGTGTTCTTGGTCTACAGATGGCCCTGGTGAGGCGTTTTCGTTAACGCTCTGCTAACGTGGGTTCTCGGCGAATCCTTTCGGGGTCGTTCAGCGTACTCAGTACTCCTTGCGGATGGCTTCTCGTGCTTCTGCGGTCGCTAACATTATCCACCTGTGGTTCAGGCGACATCGTCGGCGTTGCTGTGGCAACTGGTCCTGCCGTAGGAGTCCTATTACCTGGTCAGTTTGGTGTGTTTCCTGCATACATAATGGCCGTTGCTTCTCTACTTCTGTTCCGTTGGTTAATTGAACCGGAGGTTAGAATCCAGATAATTCTTCGTTTCAGTGGTGTGTTAGATTATTCCTAGAGGTTTTGAAGTTGAGAGACCAAAATGTAACACAATTACTGGTGGGTCAGCGTGCTGGTCTCGACCGGAAACAGCGTGGTAGTGCGGGTGCTCAGGTTCGTATCCTTGACGGCGGAACTCCCAGAGTACTTTGTGAAATGGGCTGGCGTTTACTGCGTAGCACTACAGGTTGGAGGTACGAAAACGATGGCTTGAAGACCAATGGGTTAAACTAATGTACCACAGGGGGTTAGAAAGTATCCTAACAGTTCCTCCCTTCCTCTAAGGGAGAAGCGTCATTCGAGCCAAGTAAATATCAATGGCCAGGCGCTGGGATCTCACTGGCACTGTCATGCTAATCTATATCACTAATTAAAAAAAATAAAAAATCTAAATGAGCCCAGCTGAGGTCGGCCAGTCCACGTGGCGTCTGTAAGATACCTCAGGCCCCGGAGGCTTACAGGGCCCAACCGTTATCGTTGCTCCTTCACAGGAACCTCCAGCACAGGTGACTTTGGAAAACCTGAAAACTTATATGTCTTTAGATGTTGCTCGAGATCTTGCTTCGATGGCGAACCTCCTAGAATTGCAATCTCGTCATATTTTTCTATTTCTTTGACATGGGAACGAAGAAGAAGCCTATCTATTACCCGAAAGTGCTTTTCAACCAACCGATTCTTCGATCTCTTCCTTTGAGGCATCGTCTGCTGATCGCTTATTTAAGGAGGAAAGCATACATGATTGAGGTGAACACCTCGAATGCTACCAAATCTGCAAGGGACAAGGTCAGTCTGTCCTTTTAAGTAAGTCAGCTTTTCCATGCCCATAGAGTCAGGTTAAAGAGGGACAAGATGCACTCGAACTCGAGCTAGTTCACCAGTCTAGAGCCTTATCATGTTTCCGTTTTTATGCAAAGCACAGATCTCTGAGAGACCCGGGGAAAGGAACGAAGTGAGGTTTTTTGGTTCGTTTGGATTTAGGACAAGAAGCAGAGGAAGCAGAGGGAAGCTTTGAATCATATGAAGGGTGGCATAATCAGCAACACAAAAACAATAGATCAAAAAGTATAGTCGTCGGATCTAAATGGTTGAACACCATCAGCTGAGATAGCGAAGGATATGTCGTTACAAAAGCTCCCTTTTCCGCCAAGATCTGTCGCGATATCTTTGAAGAGCTGACCAGAAAACAATCTTTATAAAAGTTCTCTCCTTCTTCATTCAGCACTTCTCGAAAGTAATCGAAGAGCTGAATGCCTTCAACAGAATTTTGAAGGAGCCTCTGCAACCCCCAGAAAACCGAAAAGTACTCATGGGAGTTGAAACCGAATGTTCGAGGAGCACGAGAGTGCGAGCAATGAATACCTGAATGATGTGCCCTCACGTGCAGAATTTGGTGATAATGGTTGCAAGCCGGGTGTGTAGTAGTCTCGATACCAGATGTGCGTTGCGTAAGAGGGCGTTTTGGACATCACGACACGTGGTGTACAGAAATATGGGCTCGTCATGAACATTGAAATTCTTGATGAGATGATCCATTAGTGAATCCGAGACAGTGCATTTGATCCCAATTCTTAATATGTATGCGTGAGACTCCATGAAACTTCTAAATTTAACATCTCTGCCTATGGGATAAGAACGGGATAAGAGAGAAGCATTGCATTGTTGAAAGTGTTCTATGTGTACCATTGTTTCGCTTTCAGTGTTTGTATTAGAATCTGTCATTGATAAAGACTCATTTTTTTTCGCCGGGTCTAGAGGAGGATAATGAGAAGGTACCATAGCCAGGAAAGCTTCGGCAAAGTTCGTAGCTGGAATTACTATCGATCTCCCCGAAATTCCTGTCCCTTGATAGTGTAGAACTCCAACTTGCAAAGTCCTCAGGAACAAGCTCTATCTGAGAAACACTATCAATTCGTTGTCTTCATGGTAAAAAGAAGCTTTTCATATCATTCACGATTTCTAACGCCCGCGACCTATTCAACATAGCCGTTTGCTTTCATTCCATTTTCCATGAATCACAACGACATTTGTAGCTATAGTGATGGACGTAGCCCAGAACTTCCATTGTGATAGACAGTCGAGTAGTGCTCATTTCTTGTTTTGTTGAGAATCAGAGGGGGTATTTGCTTCAAGTCCATGGTCCATTCAGTGCCCAATCCAAACTTGAGGTGCTTTAGGAGATTAAAGAGCAGAAAGCTAGTTCTATATGTTATAAAAACAACTTGGAATGCTATGTTTCTGCGTGAGAATGGGAAAAGTTCTTCAGGAGAATACCTTTGACTATCAAATGTCGAAACAAGCTCGTTTGTGAACTAATTCCATTTAGCAGAACTCAGTTGTTATGGACTGACGCCGATGCAATCCAAAAGCATACTAGATTCTTTTCAGAAGCAGCAGGACTATTTCAAACGAAAATAGCGAGGGACGAATACACTTGCTGATCATTGCAACGAGAGTGTTACCCCAATAAAACTGCAATCGAAATGGATCATATTCTGTTTCGACGAAAGCGCTTACCGACTGCTGTTTTTTTCACAAAGGCGTTTTAACACTCTCTGCATACGCCATCGAAAAGCTTTCCACTTAACGGCTTCTCAATGTTCCACTAGCTGATAACGTTTCATAACAGTTTCAATCAGTTCAGTTTAGTCTAAGAAACCTTCCTTTCTTTTGAAAAGTGGTACAAACTGGTCGCCATGTCGAAAATATCTCGGCGCAAACGTGTTTAACGCGATTAAAAACACTTTTTCTCGGGAGTGAATTTGTCGTAGTGACATTGTGACAGATTGAATGTGTCACAAATGAGAACGGAAGAGGTGCCACTTTCGCGTACGTCTGGTTTTCAGTTTAAATATGATCTCAACTCCTTCTATCGTCCCATCTCTATTCTTTGAATGGTTTCTTTCCGAATTTAAACCTCATTCGAAGACTTCCATGCCTTCATTAAATATCAAAGGCCGACCTCCAAATCTTTTAACTCGGTTCTCGTCGAAGGAAGAATGGTTCTTTCAAACCCTAATGTTGCTCGGCCAGGGAAGGAGTCCAGTTCCTTCAGCATCGAAAACTAAATGAAAAAGGCTGTGGAGGCTCAAAATGAGAGCTTGTATGTTTGCGACCAGTCGATTTGCCTCAAATTGGAATCCACACTGACGATGTATTCGGTGACAGTTCTTGCTAATGTTGGAAGAGAGCTTCGGACTCGTAGTATCTTTTTGAAACACTTGGGAAAAAGAAGTTATCGAAGCACAGAAAGCAGTAATAGCCCAACAGTCTTCCACCAAGCAACTGAGAAGCTCACCATCTAAGTAATGGAGATGCACAGGCTATTTTCTTATACCAAAGGAGACTGGGAGGCGCTGAAATGCATCATCCAAAAACTTCGAAACGAAGTGGCGCAACGTTACAGTCGAAAGAAGTCTAACGCAACGATAAAGAGAGCTGCTGATGGGTTTCTGGTGGATCGCCAGGTGAAGAACGTCTCCATCAATGGACATGTTGATGCTTCCAGGGAACATTCCAAAACGAAGAATCTCTGTATGAATGGCAGGACCGAAACGGTGGATTTGCTTTATAAAGCAAGTAATTCGATGGATGCAGAAGAGAGAGTCTGAGCAGTCAAATCTAAGTGCAAGAAGAACAAATTGAATTCCGAACGCGTCAATGATAGAAAGCCCAAGACGACACGCGGCTTGCGCAACGTGTCAAACAGGAAACGAGTCCATAAGATCCGTAGCTCTTCGAAGCGAAAAGTTATTTTGGAACCGAATAGTGAGTCGTTGTCAATGAAAAATTATTCCTAAGAGAGCCTTGCACCCGATTACATGCAGATACCAAAGAAAAGGACTACTGAGGTACACAATGATGTGAACAGCAATAATCAGCCAATTCCAGCGTTAAAGAGGCGTTGTCCTGAACGGTCCTCCAACAGTAAACCTCTGTTGTGAAGAAGTATAAGCGTTTGAGTCATGTTTCATTATATGTTTTGCACACGAATTCTTCCCTCAGCACAAAAGATGGAGATGGCACGACCGTCGATGTTTTTGAAGAAAACGAGAGTGATTGTAAATGTATACTTTTAGGCTGTATGATTGGTGGTTAGGGTGCGCTCGTGGACTACAGAAACTTCTGCAGCAGTGAATTGGCCCACGTCAATGAGCAGAGGCCGGAGAGTAGATCGGCCACCATTATCGTTGCCCCCTTTCACTGAGACTGAGAGGAGCTCGTATTTTTAGTGGGTAGCTTCCTTTATATTGCAGCTACGAGAAGAAGGTCTGGAAGATGGTATGGTAGGCTGTAAGCAGTCTTGAATTCCATTCAATTTCTTCAACTGATTGGAGGTTCTTACGTCATGCTCGTTGCCGAAGTGCTCGTTCTATCGAAAGCAGCAGATAAGGTGAAAGAAGGATGAAAAGATATGTTGTGCACCGCTGTAAAATATGCAATGTACCGTAGCAAACTTGGGGCGGAATGATGGTTTTTGGGATAAAAGTATGTCGAAAGGGAGTTCATATGCCCACTTCGCTGTGTAACAAGCCTCCTACCCCAAAAAAATGCTTCAAGCCTGAGTAAGAGACGTATATTCCAAGGTTTGCTCCACTGAGAACGATACGCTACCAGGCGGAAACATTCCTTGGTTAGGACGGTAGAGCCTGGTTCGAATCTCAGGAATTATACAGTGCTGCTCTAGAAATATGACAGTCGTAGCGTTCTTTTTACCACTGTCATTGTCTATAGATGATATTATGATTGGTTCATAAATCGGCACATGAATTCTATCTTCGACCGCACCATAAGTTTACACTCTTTCTTTCCGATGAACTATGTGAGGGGGCTCAGCTTTGAACAGCCCCAACGGACCATATGATTGAGGGGTATCATGAGTTTCTTCTACCGATTCGATCACTGGCATATGCGCTTCCCGGTCCATCTTGTGGTTTTAGCCATCTCCAGTGAGCCTCTCTTCTGGCTCAGTCGGATCAGACCCTCCTTCTTGAGTTTTGAAATTTGATTGAACTTTAGGGTTTTTCTCTTCCTCGGGCGCATTTGCTTCACACTAGATCCCCAATTCGACACATGGCACACCAGGATCTGCGGTAGCTTCCTCAAATTTTAAGTAGTTTTAGCACCGAAATGTTTGTCTGTTTGTCGAACCAACACATCACCATCTAGTTTTTCCTGCTACGCAGCCACTCTATGGGAATAAACCTAAAACCCCCCTTCCGGTTCTATAGGAATCGTGATTGTTTTAATTTGGCTCGGAAGAGTTAGTTTCATCTTCTTAAACACAAATATCTTTTGGCGTACCCGTGAGCGCAATCTCTACTGTTTCAGTACAAACGGCATTAAAAGAGGATGACGTGGCTGTAGAAATTCGTCGTGGTTTTCTCTCTGTTTCATTCAAGTTCGGCGGCATTTCTGAAGAAGGCGGCGGCAACAGTTTCTGCACTTTTGAAGGAGCCCATAAGAAATGCGGAAACACAGCCGAATGAGACTAGTGAAGTTCCTGTACCACCTTTTGATTGGACTTGGGACGGATTGAGACGACAGTTGCAGCAACGGCTGAGTATAGCGGTGCCTCACCCACGAATTTTGGGGAGATGAAGCTGATGAAATGTAGCAGGGTTCAGCAATTGTGAGTGTGTGTAAGATCGGGAGCATAAGGGTCGAAATGAATTAGTTTCAACGGATTCGAAGCTTGCAGAAAGCGCGCAGGGGGAAAACGACAAAGTGGATGCAATAAAACTAGTAAAGAAGTGCACAGGCAACACTGTGGTCTAACCGTCCCAGCTGAGGGTGCGGAATGCGGAAACCGCTGCAGATTATCCAAAAAGAGAGTGCAAAGGCCTGATACTGGCGCGAGGTGAAGAACTGAGCAGTGGTCAGCGCTTCTGTGTGAGATGGGATTGGTACTCTGGATGACGGAGCTTCGAATGCTTGCTCAGGTGGCTGTAATTACGTCCAAGATTACAGCTTTGATTGATGTACGACATTCGCATTTAATAGAAGGCGTCTTTGGGGTCTCAATCGCTATCTTGGATGATGGTCTAAAGGATGGAGCCTTTCTACAGCTTCCAGTATGATTTGTGGGGTCAAAATTAAGAGACATCCCAAAAGATACTGGGTTTAAGGAAGGCAGCTGTGACCAAGTCTGTCACAAAGAGGTTTGGCAGTGGGAGATTGAGTGATGACGCCTCCGTATAAAAGACGTGTGTGGAATAGAGCCAGAGTTGTGATGGATGGAAGAAAGTGGAAGTTGAGTTGGGTCGAAGGAATGCGTGTTTGGAGGGGTGGCGGCGGTAGGGATATGGGGCTTGAATACATCTCGTGTTCATAGAGATACTGGTACCCTGATGTAGGATAACGTACACTACAAAAAAGAAACGAGTACAGTACAGAGGTAATAGAACACGTTTGTGTGCTGTAATGGCCAACACTTAAATAATTGTTGGTATCTCTTTGTAAGTGTACAATATGTTCGTGACGTAGGCGTACCATGGTACATGGTATGATATGTAAAATGTGTGTGTAGCTCGTTGTTACTGCACGTATAGAGTAAAGGAGTTCACATAGTTCGAAAGATCTTTAACTGGGAATTCGTGGAATGAGGCAAGAAAAAATGCCGGGACTAACCCCTCATTGCAGTTTTGACTTCATAACGACTGTCAAGCCATGTTTACCCAATGGATGTGAACCACAATTAGGGAAAACTATACCTCTCCTACATATTTTGATATCGTCAAAAGAAGGCATTTCGAAATAAAGCTCCGAGCCACCCCAGCCTCAAACCCACGATCCCCGCAGCCGGCTCAGTAGTGTTCTAGGTGGCCTCGGGTGCGCTTGGTGTCCAAGATCACGATATTCATGAACTCTGTGAAGTATCTCGGTCTATTTGAACGCAAGCGGCAATTTCTTTGTCCCACTCTTCCATTTCCCTCTGGATTTCCGCTCGCGGCTACCACGCAATCTGTACTTAAGATGTGGGTCACGAATGATCTCTCAATGAGTAGAGTTCTTTCGCCATTTCACGATTTCAGAATATCTCAGTTCTATCTGGAGGCCGGCTGGGACTGCATTTCCAGAAATATTGATATTCATCCCAGGATTGAACATCGATAGCCTTGCACGCTTCCGTGGCAAGCTACAAAGTTGCACGTCTAGCCTTTCGTTCTGATTTTAAGTAAGAACTTTATGACGAAACCGATAATTCTATATTTGATTCACCTTCATGCATCAGCACACGCAATTCCGTTAACTTTCTCCACTCTTTTTTTCCATCTCAATACTAACTGTTGTGCATTCCAGCATTGCCTACTTCCAATCTTTTGTTTTCGAACACGAATATTTCGCCATCAACCCTGCAATCAAGTTAAATTAAGGTAATGTTATCCATCACACCAAAGACACGGCAGAAACTCATGTTCTAATTACCAAAAGTTACTTTCGGGCCAGAACACTTGAACAGTCTCTTCTATCATGGATATGCAGAGTCGTTCAACAGTCTGGCCTGGCCGATTGAAGAAATGTAAGGGCAGCGATCGCTATGTATACGAAACATTCGGTTTTCGAATGTTTTTCTTTAGAACCGATGTGGCGCGTTTTATTCTCGTCGACAAACTCGTACCTGATTTATGGTGTTCATTTTCCCGCACGAGACACTCTGAATTCGGGATTGGATGTGCTATTGGGCTGAATATTTTTCCCATTCGTAATCCAACTAGGAGATGAATAGTGCAGACTAGGTGCTTAGAATTGGTTGATGCGTGGCAGGGTGCGCGAAAGACTTTTGCATCATGATGAAAAAAGAGTTTAAATCGGGCTTTTCTTTTCCGTTCTCTCGGACCGAAATTTTGAATCGATGGCGAACAGAAAGGCCTTTCTTATTTCTATGGCTCAGGACTCTGCTCATTACCCTTCAACAAAGAAAAAAGTAAGTATCGAGAATGCCAGAAATGATATGACTAAGCCTGGTTTCTGAAATTGGTGAGAGATCGCTGCAACAGCGTTTTGTTTTAGTACCCCGTACCAAAGGCTGAAGTGCACCGAAGTTTGTGAATCCAGGCATTATGAAACGCTCTCGACATAGCGCAAAATGTCTTTGTCGATGACGAGATCAAACCACATTCTCTCGTACGAAGTTAAACACTCTCGCAGGGATTTGTGGAAAGCATTACGTGCTTAACCATCACATTCGACGAAGAGAATGACCAAAAGCGGCTATTTATGGAAAGAAAAACATGAATTGGAAAAAAAAAGTCCGAACATCTTTCATTTGTATAGGCTAAAAATTCCGTGCAATGAGGCTGGTCTGGCTACTGAAATGCCGCTGGTCAAACACCTTCCGATAACAGCACTACTGAAACTAACTCTGTGACTCAAGAAAAGAGATATGTAGCTCAACAGGGACCGCGCGACGAATAGGATTCCAGACCTGCAGCATGCAGGACTTCATCTGTAATCTCGGAATGCTAGTTAAGGCGTCAAAAACGGACGAACTGAAATGTGCAGAAAACCCGAGAAGTTTTTTATTCTTGCAGTTTGATACTTTTTCAATATAACCTCACTCATTCAAAGTTGGTAGTTTTAAGAAAAAGTGGAGTAGCAGAAAACGGCATAATCCGAAGTTTTTGGCAGCCTCAATCAGGTGTGAATAGTAAAACATTATGTATGTAATTCAAAATTTCGCGACCCTTACTCATGTTCGCGTAATAGACAATGAAGCCTTGCAATAGCAATAAATACCAAAATAAAAATAGAAATTTTGCACTTTGGCGGCACGTAGCGAAATACCCAAATTAGCACAACGCAGGTGTCAGTGCCCGCAGTTCGTCTCGCCTTTCACCACAGCCCTGCATCACGTGAAATGTATGCCCCACAACTCTTCCCATATAATTATTACCTCATCCCATGCGCCGTAGCCTCCACGCCCCCCTGCTCTTTCCCCTTCTTCCGCATCAACTCGCCCCTGCATTCCACACCATGCCTCGCTGCTCCTTCTCCCGAAGCTCCTTCTTCGCCTGCACCACCCCTGCCCTACAGCGCCACCAACGAAAGTGCACTCAACGGATACCCCCCACAAAACGCCCTCCTCCATCAACCATGACCCACTTTCCCCAGCGCAAAAAGCCCCACAAGTCCACTCATCAACTGCAAGCCCCTCTCACCCCCTCAAACCGCCCCTCTGATAACGTCCTCCTCGCATATGAAGACTCCGACTACCAACAGCAACATGTCCTCTCCCTCCACACCGCAGACACACACCACATCGCTAACAGTCCTGTCTGCTCCGTCTCATCCTCAGCCCCATTCTGGAAAGCAGCGATGATAGCGGTTGAGCCCTGTAAGCCGCCGGGCCTTGAAGGATCTTGCAGATGACACGTGCACGGGTCGACCTCCGGTGGGGTCATGTAGATTATTATTTTATTTTAATTAGTGTAACAGATTAGCATTACAGTGCCAGGGCGATCTCAGCGCCTCGCCAGTACCATTTTCTTGGCTCGAGTAACGCTTCTCCCACTTAGAGTACGGTAGGCACCGTTAGGATTCTAAATAACCCGTTTTGGAATATTAGTTCCACCATTTGGTCTTCAAGCCATCGTTTCTGTAGCTTAAAACTATATGACTCCGCAGTAAACGCCAGTCCATCGTACCAAATACTCTGGGAGTGCCGTCCCCAAGGATTCAAACCTTAGGACCCACTCTAGCACGCTACCACCGGTCGAGACCCGTACGCTGACCCACCAGTCATTGCGTTACATTTTGGTCTCCCGACTTACAAACCTTTGGAATAATTCAACGGACCACTGGAACGAAGAATTATCCGAATTCTAACCTTCGCTTTAATTCCCCAACGGACCACAAGTACAGAAGAAACCGCCATTATTGATGCAGGAAACACACTAAACGGAACCGACGATAAGACTCCCATGGCAGGAACAGCTGCCACTGCAATGCCAACGATGTCGCCAGAACCTCAGGTTGATAATGTTCGTGACAGCACGAGCATGAGAAGCCAGCCGCAAGGAGTACTGACTCCCATGGACGACCAAGCAGCGCATATACGAGAACACCTCACCAGGGCCACCTCTCGGCCAGGAACACGACAAGGAGAACCCCGTAAGACCGAAGAAATTAGAGAAAATATTCCCGCCGGACTTGCCGACCTTATCCGGCCCCATCTTCGTGAGCTCTGCTCAGCCCATGTGGATTACATTATGGACGTGCGACTCGCTACGGCGATCGCTGAACATACGGAGTACCTCATCAGGCAAATCGTCCCCAAGGTCATGGAGTCTGAGCTGTTGTTAGACTCCCTCATTCATGCCGTTCAAGGAGCAGTCACCAGGCATTCAGGCAACAGGGTCCCTATGACTATTCCATAAGTCAACCATCCGGCTTCCATATGGAAACCTCCTACCAAACCCCCAGGAGTGGCGGCGTTATCCGCCCCTCGCCGGGAATAACATAAGGAAAACCCCACGGTGGGACAATCTAGGAGCAGCAGACAGGCTCAGCGTCTAGATGAGAGACAGATTGCCCTCTTCAAAGGATAATTTGAGGTACAGCGACCTCAGGGCTCCTTCGTATCTGATAGAGAGATCGATCCTTTAGGTCCCTACTCTGTTGGAAAGAAAAGAAGCATCCGTAGAAAAAAGATGAAAAGAAGTAGCAAAAGAAGAGATCATTCGGACACGAGTGATTTCGAATCGGCCTCTACCGAAAAGACCGACTCGGAAGAAGATGAGGCTGCTGTTCGAGGCCTCAAATCACTCACAACAACCAACGAAATTCTCTGTAAGGTTTTAGACTACCGTAATTACTGGCTGGCTGATAGGTCCGCGAAATATTCTGGTTCGGTTGCTCGCAAAATCGCCAAATGGGACAAACGAATGCATCAAACAATTACAGACAGAATCTCTGGTTCCGATTCCATTGCAGCCCTTAGGTTTCTCAGTTTGTTCCGTACGGCCTGCGATCAGAACGGTGTCCACGGGGGCGTTGCTCTGTACCTTTTCAGTTCTTCCTTGCAGGAGAGGCGCGTGACTGAGTGGTTTCGAAGATATCTGGCACAACGAACCTCGTAGATGCTGAAGACCGTGAGCTCCACAGGTCATTCCCCCAGGTTTTTCATTACCTCTTGGAAACCTACGCCATGGATGACGTCAGAAGGGATGCCCACCAGAAAGTCGTCCCCAACGAACGGATTAAACGTCATTTCATTACGGGATTGATCCAGGCCATTCGGACATATGTGCGCCATTATCACACGGAAAACCCGCAATAATACTTCCTAAAGTTCGTTACCTACGCCGAGGGTTATAGCAAAACCTACAGGACCTCCAGGCGCAACGCTGATATAACCATAGGACACGCGACTGCATTGCGTCAACCCAACCAAGCCCATTCGGTTAGCTTCACGGAGTCATAAATGCACGCTTCACTCCATAACGCCGATTCAGGAGATGCCCTTGCGGTCAATATCAGTGTTCTTCTTTCCAGGCCCCCATCATATACCTCTCAGGGACCTACAGCGACCACGGGACCACCGAGACCCAAGTATTCTTCTTTTTCGCCCTGTGTCTGTGTTTTCGGAAAGCTATAATTAGGTTCTAGTTTTCTAGTTTTGGCGTGCTAGGATGTGTATTGTAAGCATTCATAGATTCGCAGTTTTTTGATACCAGAGTATCTAGCACAAAATACTAGCCGAAGTGAATATTGGGGATAATGTAGAAAACTAGCAAACATCCGTGCTAACACTGGCACACTAGAAAGAATGGAAAAGTACTTGGGAGATATATTTCGATACTCATTAATACTAGACCATGAATTCTACCGACAATGAAAGGAATACTGAACGCTATCTAGCGCATGATCATTCATGTCGTGCAGGTATCGTTGCTAATATGAACCGTTCAAATGCCCTGCACATTCAAATTAATGTCCTCTAATGACCTTAATGGCCAGTATATAACATGGCGATCCTGCAACTGAGGCCCGAAACGGGTCCCCGTTGCACGTGAAATGAGATCTTCCCAAATTGCATGCCGTGACCCGCTTTGCATCACGTCCCCCGAGCGTTGCGCTTCACATTGCGTCGCGCTTCGCGCGACCCGAAGAACCCTCTATTCCCCGAGAACCGTCCAAGCAGTACACTAGTTCACCCTTCATCAATCCCACATTCCTACATAATTAAGAAAACATCACAAAATCACACAATTTAGAGCCCAATTCTTCGCTTCATGCAAGCACATTCCATATAAACAAACTTACCTCTGCCAAACATGTGCTCCTTGTCTTGACTCCAATTTCTGCATTCGCATCAATAAATAGACAAAAGTCAGATCTCCGTCACAAAACAAACCCAAACCACATCAGCACGACACTCACCTCTATAGCTACCACTTATCCGACCTCTTGTCCAATCTTGCCTCCCTTTTCTCTTGCAGCAGCAAACAACGGCAAGTCAGATATCCTTCCCGAACGCATACAATATACGATTGAAGCTCGCACTTACCTTTGATGCCACCATTTCCCGATCAACCATTGTCGTAACAAGAAAGAAATATAAGTCAGACTTCCACCAAAAATGGAAACCAAATTACTTCAATGACGCACTCACCCCCTAAGAAACTTGCTCGGCCCAGTCCTTCTAGAATACCTCCCTCCTCACCGAATCGCTCCTTTCTGTCGCTTCGAAGCAGCAAAAAATAACATGTCAGGACTCATTCCAAAAACAATACCAGACACAAGTAGCACTCGCACTTACCCGCGCTTCCATCATTCCCCCTTCATACAACGTCGCCCGCACGGTCGTAACAATAAAAAAATACAAGTCAGATCTCCGTCAATGACAGAAAGAGGTTTCCTCAGCGACGCACTCATCTCCTAAGCCACTTGCTTGATTCAATTCCTTCAAGGAGGTTCTTCTCCCCACCCAATCTTTCCTCTCCGTCGCTTTGCAGCGGCAAACAAGAATATGTCAGATATCCTTCCAAAATATCTACGAGACATTTGTAGCACTCGCACTCACCTTTAACTCAACGAATCTTGCCCCCCCCATTCCAATTTCTGTCGCTTCGCAGCCACAGTCGAAAATATGTCAGGTTTCCGTCCAGCTTGCAGAGCAGAAAACGTAGCAAACCCATCTTTTCATCACCATGAGCGCCGCTGAAATTGTTTTCCCATGCTAGCAACCAGAAGGGAACCAAACACATAACTACAACGTAGCGAGCCGCGTACCTCCAAATCGCAACCTACACACCGGCCCACCCTCCACCCCACGCCGCATCACCCACCGTTCCCCTCGCTCTTCGCTCGCTCGCGCATGACCAAAAGCAGTTTCAAGGACCCAGATCAACATAGACGACGTACATCCGAATAGCAAGCCGGGCAATCCGTCACCCCCCACACCGCATTCCATCACTTAACGCCCCGATTTTGCTCCGCCCCCTCGCACAGAAATTGAAACAGAGTCAGCACTTGTGAAACGCAAGCAGAAACATACACAATACCGCTTCTCACGCACCTAGAAAACGCGGAAGGTCCACAAGGTTCAGACGACATCATATCACAGGATCGCAAGAGCCCACAACCGCTCATCCTGCCACTACTCACAATCAACACAAGCACACAGCGCCGCTCAAAGAATTTACAACCTTGAATTTTTTCATTTCAACTCACTTTCTAAGCCCCATACGCGCCGTTTCTGTCTGGCCGCACGACTGGTGGGCGTCTCTGGCGCATCAGTTGACCTTGGTTACGCGATTTAACATTAAGAATTCGAGTTTTAGGGAAGACCTGACCATCCACACCCATTCACTGCGAAGTTTACTTCCGAAGTAAGAAGCAGCTAAACGGAACCGCAAGAAAACATGGCGGCATTTCCACGATCAAGAAATCCAATATAAGCGTCATCAGTCTCGACACTATACGGAATGAAGGCAGCGGAGTATTAAACACGGTGAGACAGAACGAGAAAAAAATGATAGCGGCTTGCCTTGCTCTAGAATGGGTAAGGCCAAGATTGGCCAAGCCCGGGCAGCACATTTTGCTTGGTCATCCCACCGAACGCTACAGTAAAACATCTGACCTGCCAGAGTGGATGAGGCCAAGTTTGGAGGACTTGAAGACGCAGTCCGTGGCTTGGATTTTTGCGAAGTACTGGAAGAGGAAGATGTTTGAATCAGGGCATTGCAGCTACATGAGGGCAGTACACTGATGCACGAAACTTTTACGAAGCACGATGTCGGCAAACGAAGCGGAACAGAGTGGGTTTCGAGCCATTATTCATTGATGAGGAGGGATAGAGGGGAGAGCCACGGTTGATGGCGGTGAATTTTGAGGGGGTTTTGGGGAGGCAAAGAAGTGATGAGAAGCTTTTGCACGGCATCTGGTACAACATGGGGGACGGGATAGGTTCAAGTGCTATACAAAACGGGCTCAGCAGGGGATGTGAATAGTTCAAGAGGGAGGGCGGTGGAAAGGCTAGCGTTAGTAATGTTAGAGGCGGGCTGGTAGCGGGCGACGAGCGAAAGGCGTATGGCCTCAAAGTGGGAGAGGGTATCGGGGAGCTGCATCGTGGTTTGCAGGTAGCCTCTAAGCTGCATAGTCTGTGCATAGCGCGTGGAAAACAACGCGACGGCATGGACAAGCACGACAGAAGAATGTGACGAAAGGCAAGGATGCAGGCGACGAGGGAGGAAGAGTAGTTTGGTAGATAACTGGCGGTGGTGAGTTGCCGAAGAAGAAAAGAGCAAAAGTTTCACCGTGGAAAAGGAAGGGTGGGGGTCTCTGGTGACTTAGGACTACGCAAGGCACCCTTGCAGAGCGCCCGTAGCGCGTTTTGGCCATGCAGGAACAAAAAAGCGCGCTCGCGTGCAGCTCTTTTAAAATTGAACCGACGCCCGGTATCACTGCGTACGCCTACGGCTCTCTGCAAATGTCCAAAGCATCCGGCAGCCACGACGTCTCTACTTGTCACGCGCTCCAGAAACGCCCAGCCTCTGCGCCGTCCCCAACATGCGTTCTTCATCACCGGTCGCCACGACCCCCCCCCCCTGCCCTTTCTTTTACAACCCGTTAGCGCGCGTGCCACAAACTGGGCTCGCCATGTGGTCCGATATTCCGCACAAGGATGAATTTGATTAACTTTCCCAGCGAAATTCTCTATCGTCGGATGGCGCTGATTCACTCCGGTATGCTGACCAATTTCTGCCGGAGGGCAACTCAACCGCCACGGAACAGGACCAGGATGGCTGGCATTTGCACACCAAGATCGGTGCTTTCCATGTGTACATGGAAAATGTCGACGATGCAGATGACTA
Organism: Agarophyton chilense; assembly: GCA_030374765.1. Lineage (NCBI taxonomy): Eukaryota > Rhodophyta > Florideophyceae > Gracilariales > Gracilariaceae > Agarophyton > Agarophyton chilense. Next base: position 99,897 of record JARGXX010000106.1, read on the forward strand.
TGTGCCGAGTGTCGTTGACGGCGACCAAGTTCTGTGCTTGTCAATCGTACACTCAATCACGATTGCCACGCAGGGAACGTGCTTGTTTCACGATCGAAGTCGCAACACACGCTCTACGACCTCGTGCCCATTGACAGTGGCTACATTCTGCCCGATGTGGTGCAGTCTGTGCCGTGGCCCATTTAAATGGATTGGCCGATGAATCGCGACCCGCTCTCAGACATTTTCAAGGCCTCCATTGAGTGTCTTGACGCAGAGTCGGAGTTCGCATCTTGGACGATGAGCTTGATGGAAAGCTCAGGTCTGGATCCCTGCGGGCTCTCATGGTGCCTACCATGCTGCTGCAGAAGGGTGCGGCGGGCAGGCTCACGCTTTACGACGCGTGGGAGTTGGAGAAAATCATGATCGAGGCGGAGAAGGCCAGCAGTGCTAGGGAGCGCCATCTCGCTGAGAAAAAGTAGGAGAACAGTAAGAAGAGTGAATTATTACAGAGGCGTCACGAGAGCATGAATGCAAGGCACATTCATGACTCTAACATGAAAGATTACATTGTCATACAGCGGCCACTCATTTAATGATCTGGATCTCGATTTTTGATTTCAAAATAGGGCCGATTATGAAGGTTACGTTCTGTTAATCTTGGCAGTCTGCATTACGAGGCTTCTCTGAAAAGCAGTTGTGCAGGTTTCATGAGACTTTTCTAGTGTTAGAGAGTACAGTTGTGGAATCTGAATCGTTAAATGCTAACGCGCGAAGCTGGACTTTCGATAGCCTTGAGGATTCTGTTGTGCCTACTGCGCAGAGCCCATCGACAAGTAGCATATCTTCCCTTGTTCCAGAAACCACTACCCTACTTCGTTACAAAAAAGCCTTGCCTTTTAAGCATACGATTTTAGTAGGAAGTGGACTTTTTCAGGGCTCTGCTCCATCATCTACTTCTCTTGGATAGAAAACACTGGACTTATATCAGCCTTTGTGTAATGATTCACCTTGCGCATTGATTGCCTCATCAACTCGTTCTGTTTTAGAGAAGAATAGGGAAAAGTTACGCAAGTACAGAGCCAGAAGCAGGGGTAAAGATAATCTAATTGCCAGGAAACGTTAGAGGCTGCGTAAATCCCAGGAACGAAAGGGTCGACAGCCTGTGACCATACATAACCCGGAAATTTTGAAGCACAGCGCTCTCGATAGCAATGAATGTAGGTCGAAGAGTGGGGGCTTATTTAAAGTACGAACTGTGAAACTTGTCGCTGAATTTACACAGTAGAACCATTCGTTTACATCTAGGACCACTGGTGCTGAGAAAGGAACTCTTATATGGATTCATAAAACTAGTAATGTAGAGCGAAGAATCGTTAGTTCTTCTCAATCTAATGTTACTCAGAATGGCTAATCGATGATGCAACCGTTTCCTATAAGTAGAAAATACCCAACGAACCTCTTGATAAAAGTTAGTACCACTGCAAGTACCGCTTGTAGGTTTTCTGGAACAAGAAACGGATGGTTAGGTCTTTGTCGATGAGCTTGAAGAAGATGGAAACGCGGCGAAACCAGGACGCTTGGAAGCTTGAGATGTTCTTACAGCCGTATAATTGCCGTTTGGAAATGTTCTTTTTCCGATTTCCAGAATGGGTGGTGTGTAAATGATAGCTAATTACATTGCACGTCGAGATCCTAAGGAGCCACTGTTTCACATGGCCGTTTCGATTGATGATGAAATTGAGGACCTTCTTGGCCGGGTTTGAGTTGACGAAACTTGGCCAATTGCAGACGAAGCTGAAAAGTTAGCCGAAAAGATTCACATCGGCAGATATCCCAAAGAACCATTTGACCGTCAAAAGAAGGAACCGGATTTTTTATCGTTAGTTAAGGAGCTTCGTGAGTAAGGATTTGATATGGAATCCATCGAGTTTGTCCTTGAGAACAAGAGCCAGCGGTAGATGAAAGGCTATTGCTGTCAAACCATTAGAGTGTCCCACTCTTTTCCTAGATTCGATATCTGTTACTTCGTTTGGGCAAACTCTTGGATAACCTTCTAAAACTCTTCCTTTCCCCTAAATAGATTGAGGGTCTTGAATCACTTGTTTAGGAAATACGCCCCATCTCAAGACTGTCCAAGTGGAACCTGTGTTACAGAACCATCGAATGTGTTTGAGAGAAAGAAGAACACAGGCCAACAGCACTTCATGGATGTTATGACCTCCTTGATGACAGCCGCCGGACCTTGCTATCTTTCATCTATTCACGGGAAAGATGCATTCAAAAAATCGGATACTGGTAGAATAATACTTTCGTTCTCGGAACAGCAACTACAGTTTGGTGTGACAAGACCACCTGAAGCGTCTTCAGCTGCAGTTCAACCTGGAGCCAGTGAGTGACTAGACTATTTTTTGGCATTGGATTTTGGACGGTATTTCAAGAACATGTCGAACAAATACTGCTGATCATACCATTGGATCTCAGAAAGTTTTGGGAGTGCGTCGTCGATGGATACGTTTCATTGAAACTGGTATGCGATATATCGGAGCGTCACTGCCAACAATAGCGGAAGGTTTGCTACTTATTCTCTGGGAGTACTTAAAGGTCCAGAATGAAGTGTTTCCTGATGAACGCTTCGCAGGCGATAGCTAGTTTTCAAGATTTGATGAGACTTTGGTATTGTTAGAGAAAACTAGAGTTTTTTTATCGAACGTTCTCTGTTCCTTTGAACACGCAGTCTCCAGCCGTGACCTGAATGATGACTAATCATGAAAATGTGAAACACTTGACCCTTCAGGAATGACTGAATCTGTTAGGAGTCACGACGTTTACTCAATGTTACATGGAAGTGACCAAGAAGCACGTGTCCGCACATCAGAAAACGTGTACTCTCAGGTGGAGATGAATTCAATGCAAAATCATCCTTCGAAGTGTGTCACCACGACATCGTCGATGATGAGCGCTATTAACCCATCGCGCATGATCAACGACTTCTTGAAAGATGTTTTGAGTGGAAGTGGATCAAATGGAGTTTTTCGATTGTAGGATCCAAGAAGATCCGCATCACGAGTCCTGTTCTGCATTTTGGCAAACGTCATCGGGAGTTTAGCTATAGTTTGGGGTCTTTCAAAAGAAGCCCAGTTTTTTGAAGGGATGCAATCCAAACATTACATCACAAATGATGACGAGCTGCCACCATCTCGACTTCCAACACAGCTACCTTGAGAACGAAGGCAAGCACAGCGTTCTGCTGTTCTTTCGCTTCTTGAACCAGTATTTCAAATTCGATCTGTGGACGTCATTGCTGCAGTTATCGCCCTATTTACGAAAGATGTCGATGATTTAAGCCTTGCTCCAAAGTCCAAGAAGGATGATCCCACTTGTATGGCTCTCCACACGTTGCATGCCTTAGGGTTGGCAACGCCTGAGGTGGTTGGAAACGGTGTGAAAGTGATTTACGAGAAAGCAATGCACTGGGAGAATGGGGCCGTAGATGCATCAGAAGGTCGAATTCAGCATTTGATCCGAAACAAGACAGCTACTACAATTCAAAACCTCGTTACTAACGACGCAAAGGAAGTTCTTATGGCTGTGGAACTGGGATCAATCGGTAAGAACACCCCAGCTGGTCAAACATCTACTATTACAGGAGGGTCAGTTGATCTTGATCTAAATCAAGCTCAGTTTCCATTCAACGGAAGATTCGTTGGGCATCAGAGCTTGTTTTACTGCGGACGCTATTTTGCCTAGTTCTTGTCAGCATCAATTGAAACAGTATGTTTGGGATTTCTTGACTATTTAATGGGCACTTGCAGCGATGGGGACGATTTGATTTCGGCTTGGCCTATACTTCACAACATCTTTAAAGAGTCGCTTGCATACAGGCGTCGTAAACGCAACATTCTGCTTGTTGCAAGTGTCCTTGCGAAATATTGTTCAAGGCATCCGATGCCGTTTCCCGAAAAACGACACAAGGCTGAAATAATGACCCGGGCGTGGACAGCTATTGATTTGAGCGCGCGAATTGCATCTGCTGTGGCCAATTTTTGTCTAAAGGAGAGAATTGCGATAGTGATGAATATAAGAGGAAGCTATCTGTCGGTGCCCTTGGACCATTAGCCTTTAATGTTTCCGTCCTCATTGATTCTGCCATTCTTGATGAAAAGCCATAGGTCCTCTCTGCTACGTAGTCAAGCCTTTCCCCTATCGCTATGTTACTTCGAAAAGCTGCTGCACGCGCGTTCTCGACGCGGAATGCCGCAGAAAACCGACGCCGATTGCGAGGAGGTGGATCAGGAACCATTACCACTCAAGACCAAATAGAAACTGAACCTCGTGTTGCGGGAACAGAATTAATTCTGAATATCAGTGTACGAGATTGGGGCACTAAGTTTGTCCGTTGAGAAGTGTTGGTCTTCTTGGAAGACCCAAATATCTTCCATAGCAATCACGGGAGCATGGTTGCAAATATGTCTGCTGTCATACGTGAAGCAGTTGCAAGCGGTTGTTCGGCGTTTCTTTTCTCCTCCTTATGCAATTTTATCTCAAACGAGACTCCCTGACTTCCACGTATTTTCGTCGGAAGGGACTCGGAGACAGCCTCACAGGCCATAGCAAGCAGGAGGCTTGCTTCCTGCGTCTCCGCCTCTTAGCCAGACTTCTATTCTCCACAGTTACCGACTATTCTGGAGAGGATTCGCGATGCGCTTCGAATGGCAGAACCCTTCTTGGTGTTTGAGTGTATGATGTGCCTTCCTGCCTGACTGTTGAAATCAGGGCCTTCGTCTGTGTCTGCGTTTAGGGCGTCGACGTTTTCTGAGCTATTCCGAATTACGTCGAATACCACGGAGAGTCTTAAGTCTACTCTTGCTGCTCTCAAATTCCATGACCTCATAACGCTGTTGTCTCCTCCTGATTATGGATACGACACATTCTTTTTCTTCGGAGAACGCAACCTTTCTGGCATGGTTTCCAAAGGTACGTATAAGCCATTCGAACCTCTTGATACAAATGTGTTGTAACTATGGAAAGAAGATGATAAGGGATTTCATAGAATCTTTCAGCAACATTTTCGTCTCTAACCTGGGTCTACCGTGTTCTGTGGACAGATATCTGTTGACTTAGATACTCCGTTTTTAGGAAGATATGCAAGCGAGCTTGCATCGAGAATTTCCCTGCCAAAGATGAAGGCCTCACCTGTAGAGACCGAAACAATCTGTGGAAAATTCTAGTTGGGAATTTTCATGTAACAGAAGTTGGTTACGGAACTGCAGATTCAGCCATTTACTGTTAAAAGGGTAACCATTTTACTTTTGTACCAATAGTACGAAAGGTACAATAGTACTGCAATGAGGCACAAGTGACCACACTGTCTCCTTGGTCCTGCCTCACATGTTCGAATACGAAGATAGAAACATCATAGATATCACCATGTAGTTCAATATTCATCTCACGTTCCGAAGATGACAGACAGTTACACTTATTCTGCTCATCAAAAGGTCAGTCATACTTCGTGATGTTTCTGGACAACTTAACTATACCCAACGTAAACGATCGTGATAATCAATATACTTCAATCAAGCAATAGCTCCCACCAGCGACTCTTTACAAAAAGTGGGGACGCAAATACGAGTGCCCATCGAAATCCATACACCTGTGGAGATCGAATAATGACGTTGGACGTCGTTTTACTCTATCTTCTACCCAAATGAGGACACGACTTTTTCTGCCCCCTGCGCTTCTGCCACCTCAGATGTGAAAGAGAGGACACCTGAGAAGAAGACGACGGTAGATGAAAAAGAAGGAAACATTTCACTATCATCGAACTGGGATTGGCACTGTGTGTTCTAGGGGAAGTGGAAACGAAGTTCCAAAAAGCTAAAACTTTCACAGTGCAACTGGTGTGAGCTGGCTCGAACTGCATTTCCACTAAAATATTCAGAAGTTTGCGCTCCAACAGAGCTATCTAGCACACTTTACTAGCATTCCTAGAACACAGATGTTCTGGGTTTCTTTTTTTGACACAAAGCCCAGTAAATTGAGAGCATCGACCAGGGAGTTTTTTTCCAGGGTTGCAAAGACAACTGCGTTAGCGATGGCCAGGAGATTTTTAATTCTGTTGCAATCTTTATTAGAGGAGAATCGGCAGTCTAGGTCTTGAATTCAAAATGGTATTGTAGTAATGTTAATATTGAGAACAAGTCAAGAGCTAGTTCTTAGCCTGATGCTCGTGTTCTTGGATTTGGGATGAAGAATGTTTCTAGTGGGAATGGGAAGGCTCTCCGTTCTAGGAGTATTTCCGTGGTTTGTGAAGTTTACCTCTATTTTAGTTTTTTTCTTGTTGTTTGTTGTTCTTACTTTACCAAAACGACCAAAGGGCAATTTCCTCTTTCAAGTTTTAAAGACATAAGTGACGCACTGCGTAATTGCGTGGGCATTGCAAAGAAAAATGCATGGCAATCGCGATTGTAATACAACTCGAGGCCACCACAACATAATCGGCCAATCACTCTCAATTGTCTTCTTTCAATAATAGATACTATCTTGTAATCGCATCAGTAGAAAAAATGCATATGATGGCTTTTTCGTGAACGAATCGTAGCTGGATTATGTTTGATTCAAAGAAAAGGTCATTCAGATTGGCATTTCCTTGAATAAAACCTGATTCGACTCTCAGGCTGACACGTCCTAAGGTTCTTTCCATCAATCCAGTAAATAGTGCTCCACATTAAAGAATCTCGGAATTCACACTCTGGGGTAGACAGTCGTTGTACCCATCATAGCTAAGAAACAATTATTGCTTTTTGGTGAGTCTGTTAGGGTGGACCGTGCGTGCGTTGGTGTCTTTCAATTCGTCTGTTTTGATTGAAATGGACAAAAAGCATAAAAGTTGAAGTTATTACTTAAAGCACAGGCAGACAAAACATAGGAAATAAACAAAAACACATGAGAGCACATTGTTACGGCATAACCTCATAGTTTTTCTGTCATATCAAAAGCGAAGGATTCTAGAATTGGTCTGTACTGGACGATATTACTTGCTTTGCATCATTCTTGACACTCCGGGCTCAAGTTCTAAGTAGTGAATTTCGAGTTTCGAAGATGAGTTGATTACTGGTATACATTTCACTGAGGTCGCGGGATCTAGCAGTTTTTTCATATTCGACCGATCGCCTTACATTGTTTCTTCTCTTCGTACGTTTTCCCTTAGCATTAAAATGGACACTGAGTCGTCTAAGACCACTCCAAGGGTAGCTGCTTCCTCAGCAAACTTTTGCACATCTAGATACAGATGTGTGGGCATCTCCTCAAATATGCCGATCGTATTAGAACTAGTTACAGAGAAAGAGACACTACAGCCGATATTTAGTCTTTGTGGGGTTGCTCCACTTATTTTATTCCGCTGTGGAAGGTCAGGAGCTATTTTCAGATATTTTTCAGCTACTTGTTCAACGACACCAGTTACCAATGCAACGCCTTCCTGTAACGGAAAAGTGTTATTATATTCTTTTACGAAATACTTCAGCGGTTTCAATATTTTCGGCACAAATGTGGAGTGTGTAGTTGGGAGTTGTTTAGAAAACAATCGGTAAGTAGCCAGAACACCGCGCAACGGTGGGAGATTTTCAACGCAGCGTCGCCCCAAATATTTTGAAATGGAATTGATAAGCTCTGGAAGTGAAAAAGAAAATTTGGCCACCTCAACATTGGCAGAAGGTTCATTATTATCAAAAAGTTCAACGGGGAAGGATGTTTTTCTTGAACGGAAAATGTAAGAAAGTTTGAAAGGAACGCGATTCTAAAACGAAGTTCCATGCTTATGAACTATAGCTGGGCCTTTAGTTGGGGCGTCTAGATTTGACAATCCTTAAGCTAGTTCTGCTCTTACACATGTGCAGTGCCTCGCTAATATTTGCAGCGAAAGCGGTTGCATTGCAAAGAAATTTTGCATCTTCAATTCTTTCGCCATGGGTGCTAGAGTGTGGAAATCTGTTTGTAGATTACTTACGATTTGAGGTTGCAGAAGAACGGAGTGGGTTCGTAAATCATCGAGAAGACTTCCCAATCAAATATGCACGCGAAGCTCAGCGACGAACTTCTGCGAGTTGAAGTCTACAGGCAACTAAACGATCTCCCTGAACGAAAGCGTTTTGGCGTTTAAAAGAGTTGTTTTCATTCTATCCAATAGTTGAAATGTAGAAGTCCCAGACCTGAAAATTGATTACAGGAATCTTGTTATCTTAAATATTTTGTGAATGTGGGCCCTATCGGAAGTGTTACGATCCAGTACTTTTGATGTGGAAGAAATGGTCCATTACCTCATGATAGCTGACAGTATAGATCCCGCTCTGGAACCCCCGGGTCTCACATCTAAAACCAATAGTTCTAAGCTCCAGCGGAACTAGCATTCCTAATCTTCGTTTCGTTGTTCGTTTATAATGTACATACAATCCACTCACACATATTGGAGATGTTTGCAAATAATTGCTCACATCCAGATCACTTGTTTTTCTCAGTCTTCAACCCAAGTTCTGTATTGAAACAGCTGAGATAAGAGGAGAACTGTCCAGCACGATAGTAACCTAGAGAATATTACGTACCTCGTTCTCGCTCCTCATTGCGCAACCGCACTCTTACCCGACATAAAAAGCTTGCTCCCTCCTCTCAGGTAGGAATCACAGTACAGCTGAATTGGCATAATTTGCTTTGTACCCGCAAGAATCTCAATCCATACCCCCTTTGGGCCATTCACATGACACTCAAAGCCGTTATTATAAGTAACCACGAAAGAAAGCGAAGTTCTTCTTGCTTCTGCGATCGGATACATTGGGAAGGTAAAGAATCGCAGCGCGAATTTGAAAAGAGCCTTCTGAAAATGACTCAAACGACGGGAGACTATTCGGATGATGTCGATGCTACGGAGTGTAAGAACTTTGTCGTTGCTTGCAAGCCATCAGGTGTTTTTTTCATGTTTATCGTCGTTGCTACTCTCGAAAATGAAGTAATCATGGTGGATGTACTTCAGTCTTTGGACGAAAATCTGAATACGACGAGGCATGAACAAGTCTATGAAAAAGCTGTGCTGTAAAATTTGGTGACTTTTCTACAGGTGGTAGATGAACTTGTAGATGAAGAGGGAGTTAGTATGGAGAGCGCACCGCATGATTTGCCGGCCCGAGTCGGGCAACAAGGAGGAACCTTTATATCTCACGATCCCGTTGTTGACTAAACTTAGTGCAAGCTCTACAGACAGCTCGCGATCAGATCACTCAATTAATCTTAAGCGAAAGAAAGTATTATGTGTGGCGCAGCCCCGACGAATCGGGTAAATTAACACCCAAAGACATTACTGGCAAGCAGAGTGTGATAAATTAGTCGACAATTGAAATCTCTTTTTTGTAGTAGAAGGCGAGAACGAGACAAAAAAGGGAGCCAATTTGCTTGCCTTTTCTTTCGGTACCCATGAAATAGTCCCAACAGCATTTGACGTTCATAAGGCAGTGTTGGATGGCCAAGCCATGTTTTTTGTTCTTGCTTGATTTTGAAATGGACCCCTTAATAGTTATGGGGTATGTATGAGAAAGGGGGAATGGTTCGATCGAATTTCGGAAACGTTAATGGGATCGAAGGTGTGTCCTGGACTACGATAATAGCTAGGGAAGATTCGTGGGTCTGGTTGATGACGCATCGCCCAAGGCTAATGATGAGCTTCTGCGCGCCACCGTTTTGAATCATTGTCCAAAACGGGGGGCATGGGTGGCGAAATCGTATTTCTGAGACTAACGATCGAACGAAACGGGAGAAACGAGAAACACTGATGCGAAGACAGAGATCATTCCTGTTTTTGCTGGGTATGTAATGAGCTTTCAAAGGAAACGGTTTTGAAAAGTACAAAAGAAAAAATTGAAAAAAATTCAGCCGCTCAACCCAGAAACTCCCCATAATCGCGTGAAAGCAGGGCTCTCGTCTGATTTCAAGAATACAAAGGTCTGAAAAACGGTGGAAGCAACGACTGAAATGGAGATGTGTCACCTGGCATTCAGTATTTTGATGAAAGCATTTTAAGTTCTGGGACGCACTTTGAATGATGACCGGAACAGGAGAACAGGTCTTCAAGTGGAGTTGCAATGTTTTCTGTGCTTGAAATGATGAAGAGGTAGCAGCCCAATTTTTCACGTGTTGAATTGAACGAGTTTGAGATTCTTAGACAAGCAAAAGATGCGAATATTTTAACGCCAAGATAGTTGGAATTGAGAACTCTGGGAGATTTTCCCAGTGGAAAGTTTTTGTCACACGCTCTGGCAAAACTTAGTCGAAAGTGTTTAACTCCGACCTTTTTTCGTTTTCGCCACAGAAACTATAGGAAGAGTTGAGTACACGTTGGCGAGCATGTTGATGGACGATGAAAATCCCCGCTGCCGGCAGGTGGGCAACTAGAAATGAACTCGGAAAAACAAAGCTGTTCCTGACGTATCACAACCGAGCATTTTGATGGACGAAGACGGGCCCCGCAGACGGCAGGTAGGCAACTGGAAACGAATTGGAAGAACAAGCTGTTCCTGAGGAAGCAGCGCCAGTTGTGGGGAACAACAGCGGTGAAGAGTAATTGAAATGGAAGAGCATGTACAGAAAGACACTGTATTACTCACCCTCTGAGAAACCGGAATCCCGACGCCATCTTTGGTAATAACCCAAAGAAATGGAAGCCCATCATTCACAGTTCTCATCACGAAAAACAACAAATGCTGACGCACATGATTTTGTGCTGTATAGTCATGAGAAAGACCAGCTCAGAGATTCGCCAGTGGCGCTGGAGCAATTTTAGCAAACGAAACCCCTGCCTTCAATATTACGCTGAAATGCAACGGTTAGTATTACGGAGACCCCAAAGTGCCACGGCGAAGCTCAGAGTAATGATCATGAGGAAGCTTTAGTAAATTTTCCCCACTCAATCCCATTCCGTTGAGAGGATGTTGAAAGGCAGGCATAACACATCATTCAGGGTAAAGAGGCAGAGTTTTATTGATGAGCCAAACAGTGAAGTTCATTGAATGTTAAAGAAACATGAAAATGCTGAAGTGGAGGAAGGCGGAGAGAGTCACAGACGCGAGGCGTCCGGCAATAAACAATATAAGTTCCATGAACGGCTCCATGCTCATGCATAAAAATAGGCACAAAGCCAAGTAATGGAGAACACAGAAAACGCCAAACTCACGCTCAACTCGGAAGATAGAAACGCTAAAAGTGAATTCTGTCACGACCATTGACGAGCTGAATACTGAACGAATATCAAGTTGGTAGGAAACCCCTTGGAGAACTCAAACTCCACTAATGGGCCACAACATTGCTACAAGTGGGGCACGAGAACACGAAGGGCATAGAAGAGTATAACAACGAGGAACAAGTCTTATTTGAGAATTTCCACAAGTGGCGTACAGTTTGATCTGGTTCGGAAAAACAGTTACACTTGTACGCCATTATTCTTGTACACCATTTGTAAATTGTTACTGAAGCACTACAAAAGTGTATCATGTAAAAAAGCGCTACTTTTATGTCACGGAAGTGATAAGGCAATAATGCCGCCACGTAGTACCTGATCGCTGCTTCAAATGCAGTTGTGATATGTTCAATGATACTAAAAATAAAACCCGCTAACTTATTTGGAACACTCAAGAGATTTATATGTTCATTCTAGGTGGATTGGCGTTTGATGATGGTCGGGGCGGCGGTAGTATGGGCATATTAGGCTAATCGCACGTGGGCGTTTTGTTGACGACCAGCAACACGCCCAATGGAGCGGTCGGTCACCACCAGTCGAAGTAGCGCTTCATCGTGAACTCTTCATACAAATGGTCCGGAAGCGGGAGGGAAGTACCGTTGTAGTGATTCAGTGAATTCGGCATACAATGGGAGCAGGGGTAGAGATAGACTTGTGTGGTACATCATTTTCTTGTACTGAGAACAATCTGTTAATGGCTGCCAGTTCATTGCAGTGACCAAGTCGAGCATCTGCCCTCGACGAACCCTCTTCAGCTCTCTTGGTTTCACCTCATTGTCAGGCGCGTTTTTCGCGGGCTCTCTCTTCCGCCTACGGAGGTTCAGCGTCGTGTTCTTGAGAACAGCGAAAGCCTTGCAGTTTGGACGCTGAACCCCTGCCTCAACGCTGAGTCACCTTAAAAGGGCTTCAACTCGGGGGCGGTGGCAGCGCTCGCGACGCTGAGCTCTTCGGCCCGCTCCACCACCTTCTTCTTCATGAACAGACTTTGGAAGTTGTGAAAATTATTCGCCGGTACAGCAAATGTTGGGCGTATGCCACCCAATTGAGCTGACCCATCCTCCACTTATTGTACGTTCCCAAGGCAAACCCCAGCCATCACCGGAAGCAGTCCCGGTGACTGCTTCCGTGCTGGTGGCTGTGCTTGTTCCTCCAACCCGGAGTTCGGTAGCTGTCCCTTGTGGTTCCGCCGTTTCACCGTCCTGGTCAATTGGTGATCATGTAGTAGGATCGGACGGCGACCCACTTTTCATGAGCCCTGTGTTCCTGCTTCCACCTGCCAGGGCATAATATCAAATCCCTACACTTTTAAAACAGTTGAGAGTCTTGTTCGGATGAGCGGGGCTCTCATCTCACGGGGAGTGCGCGGCAAATTCCGCTCGGCGTTGCCCGGGCGCGATGGCTTTTCATATCTGATTTGCCTTCTCTTGGGCTTGCTGTGCATGGCCGTTGAGGTGCTGCAATTGTTCACAGGCGTTGCACCCGTCGCAGTGGCCAGGTGCGTTTCGCTCACATTTTTCGGACGAGCTGTGACGCCGCGACTCTTCGAAGGGCGCTCTGCCTCTCTAGTCGGCTCCGGCCTCTTCCTTATTGTTCGTGGTGGAAGAAGCTAAAAGTGTGGAAGAAAGGGCGAATGGGGAGTTGCAATGCGCATGCTATGGCTTGCACCATCTTTGCTGCTTTTGCTGTAACCAGCAGCAGATGATGTTCCGTAGCTGATGGCCCTCGCCAATTTTTCTCTCTCCATCCGTTGCGACGGCTTGTTCTTTCTATTGGCTCTGCGCTCGCCGTGGCTGCTCTGAGACCAATACGTTGCTGCAGAAGAGCCCCCGAGGGCTGTTATCGAGCGCAACATCGAGCTGATTTCTTGGGGGATGCAGCTGGACTTGACGGCAGGACTTACCCATCGTACACCGTTTGATATTTCACTTTTAACCCGGTACCGCCTTCCTCAACAGTCACAAGCAGTGCTGGAGAACGACGAAAGACTTAGACGGTGCGTGGAAAGGGAATGCTGCAGCGTCGCTGAGGCTACGACCAGGCAATTGAAGAGGCCATCACAGTCTTTGGCAGCCGCTTTTGCATTAATCACCATGCTTAAGAGATGGAGGGAACACGGCGAAAGTGCAGTGCGATGAGTCCGCATGAAACTGCTGCTTTCGGTTCAGCGGTATGTGAAGTTGGTTACGGTTTCCTTGCTCAAGATCAAGCCTGGTGCGAAGAAGGCAGGTCAGAACGGTTTAAGCAGCCCATTCTGCTGACTGAGTGTCGAGAACTAGTGTATCTTATTTAGGCTGTGAACCATTGGCGTCGACAGGAAACTGGGAGGCGGCACGGCGTTAGGCGTCGGTATAGATATGGGCGGCGACAAGGCGGAGGGGCATCAGATGCGAGATGGGCAGCAGATGAGCGGGAGTGTGTCGACGGCGAGAATAATGGTGTTGAGGTGGATCTGTGCTCTCTCCTGCTTAAAGCAAGGTCACGGAGGGGATCTCGTTCGATGCTAGCGAAAGCATGCGTTATGCAACGGATGGTTTTAGTGCAGGAGTTTTAGAGTTTATCTGCGCAGTATACAGTTCCAAATTGATATCGATTGATGTAGTTTGGGAGCGTGAGGAGGATGAATGAGAGACAAGAACGAACAGCGGTATCAGCAGCTTCATTTCGAGGTTTGCACGCTCTTATAAGCGTGTTGCAAAAAGTGAGAGCGGTTTAGTGAAACAGTGAACCTGGTCCAGTTTCATTGCACTCTATTGAAAGAGTGTGGCTATGGAGAGACAGTTCGACTGCAGCCTAACTCTGCGTACCTCATCTTCCCGTTGGAAATTTGGTGCAATATCCTCATAACCAGCAAGGTTTACGGCACTTAATGCGGCTGCGTATCGAAAAGATATGAATTGCTTTTCATTTCAACCCAGGCTCAAACCATCCGCTACCACAATCTTCGTCCACTCTTCATTTTCCGCTCCATTTCCGCAATCTCTTGTACCATCGCCGTCATCCATGTCCACCTGCTCAAAGCAAATTTATTGTCGAGGTTCTGCATATTCTCCAGTATGGTCAGCACTCCCATTGTTTGAGTCTTCTGATTCATTGTCGCCCAGACCGCCAATTGTATCAAACTCTTCATCGATATCTACTTGTTTAAACTCCTCACACTGACTAAAGTGTCTTGTCATTGAATTTGGTGTGAGAAATGCAGACACCTCCAATTTGCCACACTTTTGTTTCTGTTTTTGAACTTCCTTGTTTCCTGCCGGCTATAACGTACCAGCATTGCACATGTATCTTGTTTCTGGTTTTGGGTCGCGATTGCTGTCTTTCTTTTGTTTTTTTCTCTGGGGCAGCGATTCCAAATCTATCATTTCAGTCACATTTCCCTGTTCTGAAGTATTCTCGCCAACTCTTGCTGCTTTAATGCCAATCGGAATGATATAATCTGCAGGATGCGCTTCTTCAATGCCAGCAGCGACGAGGGGTTTTAAAGCCTTTTTTTGTCTCGATCATTTTGGCCACCACCATGTTCTGCGCCTCGTTCCCCAGCTAGTGACGCGGTCGTTGCAACCCCTTGTGTCTGATATTCGTCAGGAGCCTCTGTTTGTTTTAGTTTCTGACTTTTAGTTGGTTGTTGGTTCGAATTCCCTTCATTTACACCTTCCTCCAAGAATCTTTTCATTTTACGGGCTTTGTCCTCTCCCTTGGCAGTAGCCTGAGATCTATGTACGTCATTTTTCGAGCGGGTTCGTCTTCGAACAGATCCTCGGCGTATTGGAGTGGGCGATGCGCTCTTTGAGTAACTCATGCGCTCCTCTGCCGGAAAACGTAGCGCCTGCTGGTACCATAGATTAGCAACATCGGATACAGATAAGTCCCGATGCATGTCACGACACCTATAACGAAGATAATTCGCCGCACGAGCTATTGCGCCAGAAAGCACACCTTTATTGCTCACTGAGAGTATCCCGAACGATATGCCTTTCTTTCTCGTTGCATATGTTCGAGGAACGTGCACTAAGATTTCTGAAAGTCTTCTGATTGCAAAATGTACGATAGCTAAATATGTGTCTTGCTGTCGCACTGTGAAAAAGTGGGGCTTCGCTTCCGCGTTTTTGTGAAACAGTGCTCTGCGGGTGGCGCTCACTTCGTCTGGAACCACTTTATTAACATCTTCCAGCTTTTGATGCAGTCGATCTTGATTTGACCTTCTCCCTTTCTGCTTGTTGGTCACATGAAGTACAATTTCTGAGTATTCTTCCAGGGAGCATACAAGCTTCCGATCCAGTGAAATATCGTATCGTCTAGCAAGCGATGAAACTTCCATAGTGTTAACTATCTCCAGCCATCGATTTTCTCACCGGCCATTTCGGTCGTTCATCGGTTGCGGTACTGTGGGCGCTCAGAATAATATTGATAAACCGCCCCAAAGGCCGACTTGTGCTTTCTCGAAGAAAGCTTGCAAATAGGAAACAAAAAATGAGCCTTCAATTGGCACGCGAGACCAAAACACTGCGGAACAGCTCCTGGCGAACTTGAATTTAAGCATTCCACCCTGAAGACAATCCCATCCCGACGAAAAAAGGGCGAAAAAGTCATAAGTCTTATCTTTGAACTCCCACCTTGACTCTCTGCTCCTCGTGGGTATCCCATAGCAGCAAGTAGTCAACGAAAGAAGTGAGGAGAATTATAGTGACGTTGAGGACGAAGGCGTAGAGCTTGTAGAAACCGCCAGCTAACATACTTCAAGTGATTACACTTCCTATATTTAAAGCCCATCAGTGCAGTCATCCAACGAAGAGAATCCTAGGATTCATCGAACGAGAGAGAATAAACAGAATGAATCTGTGCTTAACATGATGCTGTCAAATTTGCTTTCCGTTCTGGGGAGCTTACGCCATGGAAACAGCGAAGTCGAAGGCGAAATCCGTGACACATCACAGTCTGAAATGAACTCCAAAAACGACGCAGGAACTTCTCGAAACGGTTCTGAAGACGAAGGTGAGGTTCCGACTCATTCCGTTTCGTCATCATGACACTTTTTTCTGCAGTTTGGCGTTCACCCGGTAGTACAGAGGTTTCCAGGTATTATCATGGATCTCAATCTAAACATAGTGATGAGGAGCATAGTGTAGATGAATTCTCTTAAGAGGAGCTCGCCCTCCGTAGTCCTTCCACACATGATCATAATGATGCTGTATCGGTCAACCTACCAAGCTATTCAAGTGGTGCGTCCTTTCACAGATCTGGTCATAACTCTCAGTTAGTAGTATCATCAGGGTTTGCTGAGTCATTTGAAGACTCGGGTCATTCGTCACAAACAATTGCTTCTTCCTCCAACGCTGGGTCGCACAACCTCGATATTCATTGTATGCCAGCACGTGCAAACCGTTAATTGACTTTGACCACTCATCACAAATCATGAAATTCTCATCCGCAGACATGCTGACGGACTCTGAAGAAGTAAAAGTACAGAGAAGAATTAAAAAGAAAAGGCTGAAGACGACTTATTTTCTCGTAAGATCCGCGGAGAGCGAAGCATATTCTTGAACTCTCCGCTTTTCACACGATTTGTGGTAGTAGTGCTACTCATAAAGGATTCTTTAGCTTAAGATGAATCGAGTTATCTGATCGCGAGCTGCCTGTAGAGCTTGCTATAAAATTTGTTCACCAAGGAAAACTGGAGATATAAAGCTTCGGCTTTGTTGCCCGACTTGGGCCGCTAATTCAGCCGGCTCGCACTCCATAATAACGCCTTCTTGATCTACAAGTTCATTTACCACCAATACAACAGTCTTCAAATTTTGCAACACTGCTTCCTCATGCGCTTTTTCACGCATCTTCGTATTCGGAGTTTCGTCCAAAGACTGAAGTACTTCCGCCATGATTAGTTCATTTTCAAGACTAACATCGACAACAAACATGAGAAGATCATCTGATTTCTTGTCGGCAAGGAAAAAGTTCTTAAACTCCATAACATCGACACAGTCCGGAATGTCTTCCATCCATTGAGTCTTTTTCGGAAGGCTTATTTCAAATTCGCACTGCGGTTCTTGATCTTCTTATTGTATCCGATTGCAGAAGAGAAAACAGATTCGCTTCTTTTCGTGATTACTTATAATAACGCCCTTTGAAGAGTAGCTGCTCCACTCCAGAAAGCTCTTGCATTGGAGTAGTGTAGCGTGAAGGGGGCGATGAGGACAGCTGTGCGATGAAGAGAGAGAACGAGCAACGGACGAATCTGTAGGTAGCTATAGTGCTGGACAGTTCCTCCCTTAACTTAGCCGCTTTTTTACAGAACTTTGGTAAAGCCTTGGCAAAAGAAATGATTTTGATGTCAGCAATTATTTGAAAACCTTTCCAATTTGTATAAGTGGATTTTATGCACAGTATTACACAAACAATGAAACGAAGAGTAGGATAGCCCTTCGTTGCTTAAAAATGACTGCTGTTTGATGTGAGGACCGGGGGTTCTGGTTCGGGACGTATACTGTCAGCTATCATGAGGTGATGGACCAATTCTTTGACTTCGAAAATACCCAAGCACGACCCCTATGACAAGGACCACATTCACAACAGAGTTAAGATCACAAGATTTCTGTAATAAGTTCTCAGGTCTGGGACTGCGACATTTCAACTATTGCATAGGACGAGAACAACTCTTTCAAACTCCAAAACCCTTTCGTTCGATCCGAGCGTTTTGTCGTTTGCAGACTTCAACGCGCAGAAGTTCGTCGCTGAGCTTCGCGTACATATTCCATTGCGCATTTTTCGCGATGATTTACGAACCCACACCGTTGTTCTGCAATCTCAAATCGTAACTAATCTACAAACAGATTTCCACACTTTTAGCACCCTTTTCGAAACAATTGATGATGCAAAAGCTATTTGCCTTGCAACAAGTTTGCCTTTGGAAAGACTTCAGGGCACCTGGGAAGAACTCTTCAATGATCTCGACGATCATATCAACACACTGGAGAGCACTTTTACCTATCGAATGTATTTGAATGGAAGGAGATCTGCTCAGCAAACGCTTGTCTACGCAAATGAATTACTGCACAAGTGCGAAAGGCTAATTAATGGATATCGTACATTGAAGGATCGGAATACACAGGAGCCTTTACGCGTCATGGAAAGAATCGCCACGGAAACAGCGCAACTAAATTTTACGCTGAACAGGGCTGTGAAAGGTGCCTTCCTAAAAAGCTTCACCCTGCGGATCGGCAATGTGCGCAGAAAAGTCAACAGCTGCTTGGATGCATGGCTTGGACGATTTATACATTCTGCAGAGCATTCTGAGGCTGATCTTCGAAGGGTTTTCCGTATGTCTGTTTCAGCGGGAATTGCAGGTAAAGCGGAAGATTTCTTCCGGGGGGAAGTTATTCAACCTTTGACGTCCGCACGGGTGCGGATATCTGTTATGTTATAAAAGGCAGAATCTAGCATGAATCCGACAGCAGTAAGAGCTGTCCATGCTCTCGCAGCGCTTTACGAAGAAATCATACAATTCCTCGGTGAGAAAGTTTTGCCGGTTGTGAAAATGTGGGAATCAAAAAGAACGAGTAAAGGGAAAACTTGATTTTGTGGGTAATTAAAGATGACCCCAGATTCAAAGCGCAATTGCAATGAATATGGCGACTGCATTCTCGCCGGAAATCCCAGTTTTCTTCCACAAGGGCATTATGGGTGGCAGCCAGATTTACTATGCACTTGAAGCCTCAGTCACAAATGAGGATTTTAAGAATCGAGTGCGGTCTTCAAGAGCCACTGTCGACTTTTGGAAGCACTGGAACCTTCTGATGTACTTTCAGCTAAGATTCCAAGAGATCACGAGCCGCTTTGATCAAAACCTCAATATGGGCTCTGTATACTGTACAAAATCACCTCTTGAAGTTGGGATTTGGAATAGTTTGACCTCTAAACTGCTATATATAGACTGCTCTCGAGCAACACCAAGTGCCAGTCTTGTCGCTTGTATAGAAAGATATAGCTTAGAAGATGTGTTCTACACTGCTTTCACACATCGTTTTTTACGACTTTCGCTGCAATTATTAGCGAGGTAATGCACATGGGTAAGAACAAGACTAGCTGGGAGATGGTCAAATCCAGACGCACTACCTAAAAGCGCAGCTAAAATTTATAAGGATATAACTGCGTTTTTTAATCGCGTCCCTTTTGAAATTTCTTTCATTGTCCGTTCAAGGGGAGCATTGTTCCCCGGTGAACTTCTTGAAAACATTGAAGCTTCTTTCAATGTTTCCGTAGGCAGGTTTTTCTCCTTAATTCCAGAGCTTACCATGGGGCGAAGCTGCGTGGAAAACCTCCAGCTATTGCGGGGTATTTTGCCTACCTACCGAATGTCTTCTAAACACATCCCCACCACGCTCTCCACATTTGTGCCGAAAATATTGAGACCGCTAAAGTCTTTTGTTAAAGAATATGAAACCACTTTTCCAATACAGGAACGCGTCGCATCGGCAACTGGTGTCGTTGAACAAACAGCTGATGAATATTGGGAAATGACGTTCGGCCTACTACAGCGGAACAAAAGTCGCGAAGCAACCCTACGAAGACTAAGTAGCGGCCAAAGTGGCGCTCTCTCTGTAACTAGTTCTAATACGACCGGTGTCATTGAGAAGATATTCACACAGCTGTATGTATATGTGCAAAAGTTTGCTGATGATGCCGGTGCCCGTAGAGTGGTCGAACGCAACTCAGTGTCCATTTTCATTCTATGGGAAAATGTACGAAAAGAAAAAACAATGTCAGGCGATTAGTCTTATATGAAAGCAGTGCAAAGTCCCGCGTTTTCAGTGAAATCTATACCAGAAATCTATTCATCTTCGTAACTCGTAATTGACTACTTAGAACTTGAGCCTGTAATGCTAGGAAGGATGCAAAGCAATTATTCTCGTTCAATGAAGACGAATTCGAGAATCCTTTGCTTGTGAATTGACAGAAAAGCTATAAGGTGATTCCCGAACAATGTGCTTTCATGTTCTTTTGTTTGTTTCGTGTAGTTTTGCTGCCCGTGTTCAAAGAAGCAACTTCACGTTTTATGATTTTTGTCCATTACCATCAAATCAGACGAATTGACAGACACAAATGTGCGAAGGTAACACCCTAACAGACTCACAAAAAGCAAGAATTGTACCTTAGCTATAATGGGTACAACGATTAGTTTCCCTGGATTGTGAATATGGAGATGCTTTAATGTGGAGCATTTTAAACTGCATTTCTAGAAAAAGCATTAGGACATATCAGCCTGAGAGTCGAATCAGGTTTTATTAAAAAAACTGCAATTTTGAATGACATTACCTTGAATCAAGCATAATCAGACTACGATTCGGCCACGAAAAAACCATGATATGCCTTTTTTTCACTGATGCGATTCCAAGATAGTATTGATCGTTGAATGAAGACATTTGGGAGTGATTTGTCGATTGTATTGTGGTGGACTCGGGTTGTATCACAATCGCGATTGCCATGCATTTTTCCTTGCAGTGCCAACGCAATTACGCAGGACGCCACTTAAGTCTTAAGAGATTGAAAACTGCAATTGCTCTCCTGCCATTTTGGTATAGTACGAACAACAAACTACAAGAAAATAAACGATAATAGTAGAGAACCTCGCAAACCACATATATATTTCTATAACAGAAAGCCAGCCCATCCCCATTAGATACATCCTTCGATCTAGACCCGAGGACACGAGCATCTGGCTAAGAACCAGCACTTGACTTCCTATCAGCATCAAGAATACCAGAATAGCACTTTGAATTCAATACCTATGCCCTGGATTCTCCTCTCATCAAGATTGCCACGAAACTATAAATCTCGTGACCATCGCTACTGCAGTTGTCTCTGCAACCCTGGAAAAAAAATCTCTGGTCAGCGCACTCAAACTACGGAGCACTTTGTCAAAAGAATACAACCAGAAGTCCTACATGTCGCAGGTTTGCAACCCTATTGATTGCTCAGTCCCTGCCGAGCTAAATATCTCTGTCAGACTCAAAAAGTTAGTTTCAGTAGTGCTGGCCTGGGAAGGTGGTCGAAAAGCGGCATTTTAGTAGCAAGACCAGTTTCGAAGCAGAGATTTTCACGCAATGTAAATGGAAGTTCTTCAGACATTCTTCTTTTCCGATTCATGTTTTTCTTTCCAGAAAAGGCTTTTCTCGTTCATCCCTTTTGTCGAATGCACTGAGTAAGCACGTGGCGCTTTCCATAACTCCCTGCGATAGTGGTTTACTTTGTACGAGAAATTGGGATTTGATCTTGTCATAAACGAAGAAGGTTGGCGCTCTATGGTGAGCGTTGCATAATGCTTGGAGTAATCAACTCCATTGTACGTCAGTCTTTGACACGGGGCATTAATCCAAAACACTCTATCCGCGATCCCGCAATAATCTCAGAGACCAGCCTCTATCAGATCAATTCTGGTATTCTTGATACTTACTCTCTTCTGTGTTGATGTATAATGAACTGGGTCTTGCGCCCTACAAAAAAGGCCTTCTTGTTCGCCATCGTTTCGAAAATTTCAGTCCAAGAGAACGGGAAAAAAGACGGCATTAAACTCGTTTGATATCATGACGCAAAAGTCTTTCCCGCACCTTGCCACGCGTAAGCAAAATCTAAACACCAAGTCTGCACTATTCATCTCTTCTTCTTATTCCGAATGGGACAAATATTCAGCCTAATAGGAAATCCACTTCCAAAATCAGAGGGTCCCGTGCGAGAAAAGGAACATCATAAAGCAGGTACGAGTCTGTCGACGAGTATAAAATGCGCCACATCGGTTCTAAAGAAAAAGAGTAGAAAACGGAAGGTTTCGCATACATTGCGATTGTTGCCCGTTCATCTCTATGATCGACCAGGCAGGACTGTCGAACGAGTGGGCAAAGCCATGATAGAAGAGACTGTTGAAATGTTCTGGCCAGAAATTAACTGTTGGTATGTAGAATATGAGTTTTTGCCGTGTCTTGGGTGTGGTGAGTAATTTTTCGTTCATCTAACTTCATTGCAGGGTTGATGGAGAAACAATCGCGTACGTAAACAAAAGATTGGAAACAAAGAATGCTGAAATGCATAACATACAGTTTCAGGATGGTATAAAATAGTGGAGAACGTTAACGAAATTTCGTGTGCTACTGCAAAAAAGAGATTCAAACAGTGACTTATCGGTTTCTTCATAAAGTTCTCAATTAATACCAATGCAAAATGCTAAACGTGCAACTTTGTAGCACGCCACGGAAGGGTGTAAATCTATCGAGTTTCAATCGTCCGATCATAATCAATATTTGGAGAAATGCAACCCGGACCGGCTGGCAGATAACAGTGAGATATTCTCAAACCGGGAAACGGCGAAAGAACTTTTCTCATTGAGAGCTGACCCGGGACGCTCACGCTACGGAACGATTGTATGGCACCCGCGAACGGAAAGCCAGAGGGAAATGGAAGAGTTAGACAAGGACAATGCCACTCGCATTCAAATAGACTGAGATATTTCTCATTGTTGACGACTATCGTG
Organism: Agarophyton chilense; assembly: GCA_030374765.1. NCBI lineage: Eukaryota > Rhodophyta > Florideophyceae > Gracilariales > Gracilariaceae > Agarophyton > Agarophyton chilense. Next base: position 122,672 of record JARGXX010000106.1, read on the forward strand.
ATCTAGAGCGTCTAGCGCAACCGGAGCCACGTAAACTACTGCTGGGCTGAATGCGGGGGTTGCGGGTTTGAGGCTCGGGTGGCTTGGAGTTATACTTCGAATTGCCCTGTTTTGATGTTTTCAAAATATGTAGGAGGGGCTTAGTCGTACAAAATTGTGGTTCAAATCCTTTGGGTGAACCAGGCTTGTCAGTCGTTATGAAGTCAACACTGCAATGTCGGGTTAGTCCCGGCATTTCTTCCTGCCCCATTCGACGAATACCCGATTAAACACCTTTCCAAATGCGTGATGAACAGTAGTGAAACGGACGATGCGACAGCTACACGAACACTTAACATATCGTACCATGTACGGTACAATGGTACGCATAAGTCTCTCCACGCTTTCGTTGCCTTTGAGTCACCCACTACCCTCGCTGTACGCTTTTAATCCGTCGCCACAGGTCTGTTTCGACCCTGCTGCTCCTGATCTTCCGCATACGGATCACACCCACTTCCAACCTTTTCCTCCCCAACAATAGCTGGCATCTGCACTTAAAAAAAATTCTTCCCCAGAAATTCCTCCTATGCAGCCGTCGCTGCAGCCGCCGCAGTCAGCCTAAGCCCATCATCGGAAGTTATTAATACAACAACCTCACTCGGTCAATCTCTGAAACAAGGTATAACACATCATGGCTTGCGCACCGAAGAAGCGCTTAAGCGCGCCCTCGCACTGGATTTTAGATAAGAGCGGCGAGGTGTGGCCACCCTGCCCGTCTACCGACATAAGTTGCGTGAGTATCTTCCTTTCAACCTTATTCTTCGCAATCTTCTAGAGTATGCGATGAATGGACGTGAGAATAATGCCGTTATCATGCAGCGTGTCATAACAGTCGACGGCAATCTGCATAGCGAATGACTTTCCCAGCCGGCTATATGGTTTTATGATTATGGAGCATACCAATGAGTCCTAGCATTCTGCTGGATATAGTTACCGAGAAGGACCTATCTGTTCCAAAAGTGCCGAATGGTTTGTTTTGTTATAATGTCGAGTACCTTGGGTGATCCGTACAGAACTAATGCTGCACACTGACTGTGTCAAACAGCTGTACAAAAAAATCTCATCTTTGACAATCTATTTGATTCCCAAACAATGAAAATGGTCCACTGCAGATTATTGGTTTTTCTGGAACAGTGTTCTCTAGGGAAGAACCGCTCTACGTATCCCCTGGCCCTGGTAATACTCTGGAGCTTCAATGAAGCTACAAGATGAGCCTAGGACATCATGCAAACGGAGAAATTGAACTCAGTTACGAGGAAAGACATTGCGAAGCGACTACGATTCTACTGAAGCATGATCGCGTTTCAATGGTAGGCTGTGTCAAAGGCACCCTTAGAAACATCTCCGAGCACGTCATACCTCATGATGACACTGTCTAGAGTCGATTCATTGGGCTCATGACTCGTGTTATGTGTAAGCTTACTGATAACATTTTCGTTGTATCATGCCACACATTCGCTACTCCAGTGCCTTTTGGAAATTATTACGCAGAACAAACCAACTCGCACCTCACAACTGTGCAATTGGACGAAGAAGATGCACATTTCTCCTCAAAGAAAACACTTTTTGCGTCCTCCACATCCCTTTCGAAGAGGACGGGTTTCTCATCGTTAGATTCACGACGCCTCTCTTTGTATGCAACTCTTCCGTGCTCAACATCAGACCGCTCACAACCAACGTGCCATTTCAATATTCTCTCTCCATTCTTTTCGCCACGCATCGCAAAGCCTATCCCAGTTTTCTTTGGACCAGTGTCCTCGTCATCGTTTTTTTTCGGCGGAGGAGTCGGAATCAGAGACACAAACAAGCCAGCGTTTCTCCGGATTTTGTTTCAGGTCTCCCATAGATAAAAACTTACGATTTGAAGATACAATCGGCTGGCTATCATCTTCGAAATCTGCTACAGCAATTCTTCGTTGGCGACCGTGGAACCTCTCCTTCTTATAAAAGCACCGATTCCTTGTTCCCTTGCCTACTGCATCACTCTCATCTAAGCGGGACTTGTTTACTTCACTCTCCTCAAAGCTGTAATTGGCGGTACCTCTGTTTACATCATGACGCCCACTTCTTTGATCATACTTGGCAGAAAAGCTTTCCTTAGGATGCAAGCTTAGTTCATTCTTGTTTACGTTTCTCTGACTCGGGTCCTCGTTACTCACACGTTGCTTCTGGTCTCTCTCTGAACCCTCCATCAGATGGTGAGACGATTTCCGTCCTGGCTGATTCCTTGGACGTTGAGCAAGCTTTCTCTTCTTCATCAGTTTCCTCTCCTTTCTGCTATTTCGATGTGCGACTTCATTGCAGAGTTTCTTGGTGATAGATTTCGTCGCTTCCCAGTCCCCTTCCGTGTAGATCAAAAGTTTGTGCTTTTCATTGACCTCTTCTACAACTGCTGTCACAGCCTTGTCGAAAACCGAGGGACTGGTTACTTTCCTGATGTCACGAAAGCTTCTTCGTCCTACGTGCGGTGAAATATGTTTTTCAAGCGAAGCTCACGGCCCACAGTTCTTAAGACAGTCACTGAGTACTTGTTGGGAGTCTTGAACGAAAACTCGACTCGATGAGTCTAATTCTCCTTCAGGGCTTCGTTATGTTGTTCAATTGCTTTGCTTGTCTCTGTTCCAACGTTGAACAAGCTCGTATTTTTGGTCGACATTCGTGAACCAGGCGGGGGAATCACCACCTTGTTCCCTATCATAACCATGTTGTATAGCGATATGTTCAGTGAGTTATGAACTACAATGAGTTCGGAAGGTAGCATTTGGTATTTCCCAAACGTTGGAACGGATTTATGACGTCTTCTGGGTGAAACGAGAGAATGCAGGCTCGTTCTTCTGCTCGGAGCATAACTAAAGCCTTGAACTCTCAGTCGTTTTGACTCCGCGGAAAAAAAGAAAGGTATCGAAGAGAAAATTCCCGCGTAACGAGCGGATGGGGTTGATGCGCAACTTCCTCGACGTGTGACGTGACCACATCGTGATTCATATCACTCTGACTGCAGTTTAAAATTGTTCTTCACTATATTGGTACATAGTCGCCAAGGTAAAGCTGTTTTTTGTCTCCAACCTTGTTTGAAGGCCTTTCTGATGACTCAATGAGCCATATAATATGTGGGTGAAATGTAAAAGAGGCAGATTCTGTCACGCAGTGGTGTAATACCTGCTCCACTCAACTATCTTCATATATGTACCTGAAACCTTTGAAACGAAAACATGTGTTCCTCCACAACTCCCGTTAATTCTTCATGTCTCCAAGAGTGTTGAGTGAAAGTGTCCTGCACTATTCTAGCCTTTTTACCCATTACTTCGACGCACGCCAGCCAGATTGGACCTCCCTCCGGTCGAGAATTTAGGCCAGTGCATTAGAAAACTTGTATTCAACTTGATTCCAAGCTTCAGTTGTGTTTTCTTGACATATATCTACTATGAGGCTGCTGGGACACGTCTGTCGTCCACAGTACAACTGCCGATGTGAAACGGGAAAATTAGTATCAAGAGAGACTTCGATGTGGCATAGAGCGGTTGCAATTCAGATATTGACCGACGATGAACAAGATGGAGACCCCTTTTGTACACATTCGACGTCCTACTGCCATTAATAACTGTTTAAAACTTCAGGGTCTATTTGCCCAGGTCGCAGAGTCAGATGAAGATAGTTTTAACATGGCTTACGACTCTTCATCCAATCTAACTTCGTCGACATTCGGAGGTGATTCATCACATCAAACACAGTATGCAAGCAGTGACCATGAAGAGCTGTCATCATCAACGGATTTGATAACGGTCAGCGCCCAACTGGCTCACACACTTGATCTTCGTTCTAGTGCGCGACAGGGAAATAATAAACTCGTCTGCAGGGACAGAAGGTTTGCTGCGTTTATGGAAAAGAACACCAAATATACTACACTTAACATCAAGCACTCCGTAGACAACGAATACATGAATGATCTTATCAAAGACTGCAGCTTGAATGAGACGCCTGCTATTCGATATGACTTATATCTTGGAGTACGCAAAGCATTGTTGCTTAACTCTGGGCTTTATACTACCAAGCACGTATGTTGTCCCGTCTTCCACAAAGCTCTTGAGGTAAAAACCAACGGTTCGGCCGTAAGGTGTTCGCACTGCACTGAAGAGCAAAGTGGTCGCATCAAGAGTTTTGAATACGTTCCAGTGTGGGAGCGTATGGAGATGATGCTTCGGAGCCCTGCTGTAGGACATCTTCTTTTCAACTATCTCTTGGAGGGTATCGCTGATATTGACCGCTCTTATCATGATTTCTTCTCTGGAAGGTTTTCCGAAAATTTTTTTCACAGCAAGGTGGTCGGGAGCACGTGAAATATGACATATTCCTCGCATTATCTTCCGACAGTTTGCAGCCTTTCAAGTCAGATACCTACACATATTGGGTGGCTCTCTGTGTCATTTTGAACCCTCCCTCCAGTATAAGATTCAAGTCCAGACGTTTGCTTCTGATGGTTATCATCCCTGGCCCTAACCAACCAAAGGAACTCAAGACCTTCCTGCACTCCTTTGTGTCCGAGATGCAAAGCCTCTCAACCTCCGGAAGAAAAGCAGCATTATGGAACGACGAGCAAAAGTTGGTGCATAAGCATCTGATTTTCTCTTTAGCAGATCTACCGGGAGTTAAGAAGCTCACGCATCTCAAAGGTCCTAATGGGCTTGTGCCTTGTCGTGTCTGCCTTGTAAAAGGCATTCAAGTTCAGTATTGTTACTTTCCACCGACTATTCTTGATCATGACCGATCAAACTCGAAACGGAGAGCTGTCGAACGTGTCTTATGGGTTCCATCATGCCTTCCTCTCCGATCTCATGGGCAGGTTATCCAGACCTAGGATAAAATGAAAAAGATGAAGAACAAAGTTCCCAAGTTTGAACTTGAACAGCAGCTCAAAGAGAATGGATTATCTTCTACAGTTCCCACTCCTCTGCTAGGCCTTAACGCAATACGTGCATTTAACTCGTTTCCTGATATCATGCACTTGTTGTTTGAGAATGTTGCCCAAGATATTGTTTCAATATGGTGTAATGATTATAGTATGCGTACTGAGTTGGCATATCTGTCATCACGAAAAGCATTTGCAGCTGTGAACCATAACTTACAGGCATGTCGGAAAGGTTTTGGCCCAAACTATTGCAGAGCACCACAGGGCTTAGAGAAACATGGATCGTGGAAAGCAACCGAATCGAAGTTAATCACGATCTCCACAAGTCTTGTGGTACTAGATGGATGGGTTCCTCGTGAAGCTTTGGATGGTTGGAAGCACTTTGGGCTGCTTGTTCGAAAAGATTGTCGATGGACACATACTGAAGAAGACGTAAATGAGATTGAAGCTTGGGCAAAAGCTTTCTACGATCATTTTGTTCATTTAGAACATATACAATCGCGTTCATCTCTGCAAGTATGAGTTCCATCTTCTTCTCCATCTCGCCGATAATATTCGAGACTGTGGGCAAATTTCTCTACTTGGACAGTGGACAACTGAGAACTTCATCAGCTATGTCAACAAAATGACTAAAGCAAAGCATCTATTTGCTGAATCTGCGAGGGAAAAGATCAAATATCATGCCGCAGTTTCTCGCTATAGTATGCGCTACGGAGTTCCGATTCCTCATCTTGAGGATCAGGACGTAGAAACTCTGTACCAGTTCTCTATTACCAGTGGTGACTGTCCAAGCTAGGGAGCCCACTTTTCTCTTCTTGGTCCAAGCTTTCAGTGCTCTATCTCTCAATTAGAAAAACGCGACATACCGGGTCTACGAGGTTTCCTCGAGCGGTACTACATGTCCAAGCTCGAACATTCGCGCAATGAGGCTCATGGACTTCTCGAAGCAAACGATGCAATCACTCTCTGGGGTCGTTTAAGGGACGATAAAACTCTTACCATGATGCCATGGACATATCATGAGTCCTCTCAGTACGAGGAACAGAGACAAACGAGTTACTTCTCTAATATGTTTCGCATCCGGAGCTCAAAAGAAGTGGAAGCTTACTGTGGGAAGACATTTTTTTCTTAAGCCAAGAGTTGAAAGACGTGTTTTACATGCTTGTTGTCGCCGATTGGCTTAATCGGGAGTTGAAAAGAGGCTCCCAAGGTCAAGTGTACGCATACTGCAACAAAACGATTAGTTCCCTTTTTATTTCTCGAACTGTACATGTTTTGGAAGTCACTAGTCATCCTATCGGTGTGGTGCATCTGCAGTATCCTGGACGTGGAAAGAAATTTATAGCACGACTCTACTTTGTTGACGGAATGCGTGACACAGTCGGTGTCATGGCCTATCTTGCTAAGAATGATATTGTAAGAGGCATTTTGAAAAGTATTGATTCTTTGATGACTGCCTTGTTCCAAGGCTCTGAGAGGAAAGCTTTGCATTATTACTTGATATTTTGGGTTTAGCAAAGCGGAAACTGTTTGTCATGTGGTTGAGGGAAGCTGGTAATCAGGCACCCGTTTTGTAGGATACAGCTTATATTCAAGTTTAGTGATACAAACAACCAAAACGATGGTGCCTTCATCCCACCTACCACGATGCAATGAATATCCAGGAGCACTATCCATTCACGAAAACTTTTGTTGATGAGAAAAGTCAATTGCAAAACAAGTGTCGAAGTACTACGGCATTGACACTACGGAGCAGTGGGCTATTACATCCGCAGAACTATCCATCAAGACTTTCGTGACCCACCCTACTCTTTCTCTCTGACACTTATGCGGAGAGAGACTGATTGTCTGAGAGTTTGGTTGCCGTGGATCAGCTCCTGCACGTCTACACGTACATGTAACTTCATACACGTATTCCACTCGCAGAGAAATTTGACTTCAGCCATATACCTCTCGATTCGCAAGACGTTTGAAGCTCTGAATTTCCTGCCATTTTCGTTTCCCATTCTTTTGTTTTCATCCCCTGCCTTTCCCAATTTAACCCATCCTCTCGTGTTTACTGTCGCCTCTTCTCCTCCTGCACAGCGTCTTACATTACCGTATCTGCTATCCACGCTTGCGCGATACTTTGCACGTTCATTACCACATCTCGCTGAAGCGCTTATGCGCATGTCCTTTCCGCGCTAGTGCGTTCATGTGCACGCTTATCACTGCATCTTGTTTGAATCATTTTAGATAGTATGCAACGCTTGTACTGCATTTTTTTGCCTCGTTTTTTCATAACATGCACGCCCATGAATTGTCCATATTCTATACTCGTCCGTTGCCGACTCAACGTGCTGCAACCATGCAGTATCGTTCTGCTTCGCGACAATCGTGATCGTGCATCATGGTTAAACTCTTCTACATTAATTCATCCTTGTTGTTTGCCTCCGTGATATGGAGTATCTCTTCTACCTTTCAACCATGGCCAAACTTCTTTCCCTTTGTTTACGATTTTTTATCACAGAACAATTTGAACGTACGGTACTGTTTCTCGTTTGCAAACAACGTCTTCAAGTCTATGACGGGTATCGTGCTATCTTTCCGAAAAGTTCCTGATGCGAATGATTTCGGATTCTTTCTTTCATTTGTTTGGCCTTCTTCAGCTACCTTTCACGGTAACTTGGCGCTTCCACTGCGCTCGAAAATGGTCCCGGAAGGCATGGATCTCCACTCGTTCTGGCTGACGCGTTGACAGTCCCTCGCTCCTTCCGCAGATTCCCTGTTAATAACTACACACTTCAACTTCGCCATACAGCCAATCCTGCGCTGACTTCTGGCAGTCTCCCCGTCAGCGCCGTTGCGCCTCAGGATTTTGTGGACAAGAGCAGGCTCCTACCGGCCAAATGATTCAAAAGCACCAAGCAATATTCATTCCCCTTCGTCGAGTTGTTCGACTTCTTCAGCCACACATGGAAATCTAAAAGAATGTAACATGCCAGGTAGTCCATTCGGCACGAGGCAACCCCTATACCACCCTCGATGTTGAGAGGGTTTGGTCGTTCCAGGTAGCTCAATCCTTAAAACCAATTGAGATGCCACTACATCTCAATCCAATGAGCAAAAGGAAAATACCAAAGGTTCTGAGTTCTCGTTTTCGTTTAGAACGACACCATAGTCTGAGCTCGTGTGCGCTTCCATCAATCTTGGCGCTGTACCTTCTCTCTCTAAAATATCCGGGAATTTGCGCAAATATGAGTTGATGCATATTTCCTTGCCGTTCTTCCCCGACGCGCTTTGATAAAACTTCTCCACCCCGCCTCGGTTTCCTGTTTCCCTGTTGCCCATATGGTCTTCTTGGTACGGAGCTCCGTCTTCAATGTTTTTGTTCGAGCGTGTGCAAGAATTCACGACTACGCCGCTCCCACAAACCACTGTTCCGTATGATCTTGCTATTTTTTGTCCCGTTCAACCAATTTGACGCACTGGCCTCGACAGAAGAAAAGCGAACTATGGCCTTTTCGCCAGCGCGCTGTACTACATGAAGAAATCAGCCGGATACTCATATGAACTTTGTGGTCAGACTATTAACTTTGAATGCTACTCTTGTCATTGACCTGGTGGACAGAATTCAGGACAGTTGTAAACATGTCGTCCATTTATTGCCACAAACTTCGAATTCTGTGGTACTCGTATCAAAATTTGGTAGCTCAATTGGCTCTACTTGCTTACAAAACTGCAGACGAAAGGCAGCATAGCTGTATCGAACACGTGGCGTACTTGTATGTCTCTGGTAGGTTTCAGAAGGTCGAGTTATGCGTGCATGGCGAACAGGAGGCGTACATGTTTCGGGCTCATGGCGTTAAAAACCGGAGAGTATGACATTTGTACGGCATCGGGAGCAATCGGTTGCACAATGACAGTCTTGCAACGACAGGCGTAAAAGCTTTACAGAATTTTATATTAATTATTCCACGCTAATGGAATTGGTTATACAAATGGCTTACTCTAGCTTTAATATTGCACGCCATTTGTTGCACTAAAGTGTATGCCATTTGTTGCACTTACGAAGCGATAAACATTTCCTATAGAAATGAGGCACACCAATAAATGAGGGCGTTCGATGCTTCCTCTACAGAGGTTTTGGGAGATTGAAAAAAGTTAGTTGTAATCAGATTGGTCATTCCTGAGATCTAGAAGGTGTTCCTTACCAGTACGACTTAGTCCAATTTCCAAAAAGTCAAATTCAGAAAGATTGTTACGCGCTGTACCGTGGAAGGCCGTCCCAAATAGCCGCTGGTCTTTCTCACCGCAAACTGTTAATATGGATTGATTTCAGGCCTGGGCGATGTTCTCAACGTCAGTTGTCATTATGCACCGGTAGATATATTACTGCAGTACACATATGGTGTCTTGTCAACCATGAAGACCACCGGTACCAGTATGAGCAATGATGCCAAGACGAAGTTACAGGTCCCCTGTTCTGCCTGGAATCCATGTCGTGTCCTTGGGGGGCGCCTGCTTTGTTCGCGATTCACTTCAAGGTTCTGCAGTAGGAAGTCATGCTTCGCCTCCTGTGTTGTACAGATCTCGTTATACCATGGCCACTCGAAGTTCTCAATGCAGGAGGATCGGAGCTCTCGTATTATGACCAATCATTATACTGTGCCTGAGGCAGACCATATTCCCACCCGATATGCCTAATCATTTTCCGTGCCCTTTACATGGACGCGAGCATAGTCATACATGCTAATAAGTACGGACCATCTCAGGACCATCCGTACTGACGTCTGTAATGGATCAGTTGCAATGAAAACTGGTTCAAAGAGAAAAATGAGGTTGTTATCATTCCTGAAAAGGTCAAAAAATGGGTGCTGCTACCAGCCAGGGCATGCAAACCAGAGTTGCAAGAACTGCATGTGCTTCACTTGAAAGTATGGACCGGTAAAGACGACTTTTGTTGAACAGAACGGAACAGATTGAAATTGAGGCTCGTCGTAGGATCGCATATTGCGGGCTTAATTCATCGTAGGGTACCCTTATACCAATTCCTAGCCATAGGCTGTGTCATGCTTCAGTAAAAGTGTACAAACTTTAATTCTTGTCATGGTGAGACTGTGTTCCCGGCTTCCTGAGTGCCGCTTTGATGGCTCCAAACGCGTTTATTTCGACCCCTCCGAATCTGAAGGTATCTAAGTCAATTCGAGGTACAGTTTGGTTTTTTCGTTTGCATGCTTGGATGTACACACTTTTTATTCACTTATGCTGTGGACTAGTGAGATTTGAGAAATTCGGAATACCATTTTCCCACGGCAACACGCAAAAGAAATAGTTGTAGGGCAGCACCAGTCAATGGGGGTTCCATGGTAACAAAACCACTAAGCCGTCTAGTGTCGTATATGACACACTCAGCAGATATGAACCTCCCGTATCCACATGATCGAAGTTGCAACAAGGGGACATCTGGCAGGGTATACATTCTTCTGACGCTCAAAACACCATCGGAAGAGTGATTGGAAGAAGTTGATAAGGCCTTTAATGGTAACGTGATATAATTGAGCCAGTACAGATGATGAAGTTGAAGATTTTACAGAGTAACTTAAGCCTCGGCAGACTTCATATGCGTGTTTGAATTTATAGCACGATGGCCGACCCTCGTTGGAGCGAATGTCTGATGTGGGGTGATGAATGACTCGAAAGGTTGAGAATTCTTTGCAAGAGAGTGCCACCAATACCCATATGAGGGGTTAAATGTAGAGAATACTGTGAGCCAGCCAGCTCAGAAGGCTCTTGTTCGTCGTTGGGCTTTGAAAAATGATTCGAAATGGTGTAATTAGTAATACGACCAAAGTCTGCAGTGAAGCTGAAACTTGCTGGAATAGGTTTAGGGCCGAGGAGAGGCGCAGAGGACCCCACCAAGATTGTATTGTGTTTTACAGTTTCAGCTTACACCAGGTTTCCTACAAACTTGTCCAGAAAATGTCGCTTTTCTTGGAAGTATTTATGAATTTTTAGGCAAACGGACCGGGCGTTGGGTTTGTAGTCTGGTCCAGGAGTGCTACCGTCTTTTTGTTTCTAAAAACCTCATACCAAACCTTACCACCGTCTGCCTTGAGGGAGGTGAACTCGGATTTCATTTTCTTCTTCTGGTGATATGTAGCCTTTATGCAGTAGTGGCCTCAATGCAGGATTCCTTGGCTTTTGAATGGAACAAACGGACATGGTGGAACACAACGCTGCGGTGTCGTCGTTCTTGGCGTGGCTTCTTTTTGTTATGTATGCCACTTGTACGTTTCGGTTACTTTTCTTGGAGTGCGAGATTCTGATTTCTGGTATCTATGTTTCGTTCTTGACGCAATTCCTGTATCGACCATCCCAAAAGCCTCTGACACAGGAAGGGCGTATTGCATGAAATCCCAAAAATCTTCCTGACGTCTGCATTTGAAAATTAAAGGTCCGTTTACAGTCTCAAACGAAGAGATTTGGGCTTCAACGCGCAAATAATGTGCGATACCTCCATCTTCTGGTTAGACTTGAATACCATAACAAACCCATGTCTGCTTGTACTCGATGTATATGAGGTGAAAAGAAATTTCATTCATTCTTGATCGGGCAGTTCTATCTGGCATATCCATTTTGATATTCATGGCTACAAGTCCATCCAAAGAAGAACTTAAGACCTTCTTTGAGCTCTTTGGACTTAGACTGTAAGTCTCTTTGCAGAGCATTGTCCGTATGCTCTATTCCCTTCTCTTCATAATCGCTGAAACCAAGCCCTATTACAGACTGTATTCTTTCGGGGTCCACCTGATACTTATGATTGACCAGGCGTACTGGTTCTGCTGTGGGGGAGTCAACAACAGCCCGTTGAAGTCCGCCAGCTATGGTATCAGTTGAATATTGATCAGACTGGTGCAAAAATGTTTGCATAGAGGCGAAATCGGTGCAAATCAGTAGGGAGTGACTGACGGACGTCGAGAAGAAGCTTGGTTATCTTCTGGGCAAATTACTTCGAGCTGAAGCAATGAGATTTGCATTGGATCCTGATATTTTTTCGTTGATCAATCGGAAATTGATGAACATCGAAAACTTCAATTGTTACCGTTCAAACAGTACTCGCTGTGCTTTTTCCACAGCGATGCTTGTTAAAGAGAAAAAAAATTGTATAATGGTGGGTTCGATGTTATCATTTACTGATATCTAACTTATAGAATTCTTAAATAGTAATCTCGGGTGTCTACGTCTGTGTTCTCGGAAAGCTAGTATGGGGTGCTAGATTGTCTATTGTTAGAAATAAAAAAAACGCAAAATTTTGATGCCAGAATATCTAGCGCAAAATACTAGCCCAAGTAAATTTTGGGGAACATGTAGAAATCTAGACAACTTCCATACTAACACCGGGGCACTGGAAAGAATGGAAGAAAACTTGGAAGATATCTTTCGACGCTCATTCATCCTAGACTATGAATTCTACAGATCATGAAAATATTACTGAATGCTATCTGGGGAATGATCATTCACATCGCGCAGGTATTGTAGCTATTATGAACCGTTCAAATGCCCTACAAATTCTCTATAGTGCCCTGTAATGACCCTAACGGGCAGCACATAGTGCTGCGATTCTGCAAAGGAGACCCGAAACGGGTCCCCGTTGCACGGTAAATGAGATCTTTCCATTTCATATGTGGGGATGCGCTTTTTATCAAGTTTTCGAATCGTTGCGCTTCACTTCGCGTCGCGCTTTGCACGACGCAAAGTACTCTTCATTCTCCGAGAACCGTCCAAGAGGTACCCACAGTTCACCGTTCATCTTCTTCAATCACCAATTCCTACATAACTAGATAGAAATCACAAAATCACACAAGTTCGAACCCAATTCTTTGCTTCGTGCAAGGGCATTCCATATAAACAAACTTATCTCTGCCAAATATGTGCTCCTTGTCTTGCCCCCACTTTCCTAATTCGTATCAATAAACAGCCAGAAGTCATATCTCTGTCCCAAAACAAATCCAAACCATATCAGCACTACACTCACCTCTAGCGGGACCACTTATCTCAGCTGTCATCCAATCTTGCCCAATCATGCACAACCCACTCACCCGCTTACCCTCCACCCCAAGCTACATCACCCATTGGTTCCCTCGCGCTTCTGCCGCTCTCTTATGACAACAAAGTTTGAAAGACCAAGATCAACATAGACCACGTACATCCAACTTGCAAGCTGTTCAACCCATCACCTCCCACACCGCACCCCATCACGTAACCCTCCACTTGCGCTTCGCCCGTATGCTCATAAACATAAGCCAAGTCAACACTTGAGAAGCGAACGCGGAAACGTACAAAATACAGCTTTTCATGCACCTCGAAAGGGCGGAAGGTCTACCAGGTCCTTGCCAATATCATATCACAAGATCCCAGGATCCCACTACCGCGCACCCAGTCACTAGGAAGACACCACAGCTTTACTCACAATCAAAACGACTTGTGGGAGTATTTGGCGGGTCTCTGGCGCATTACTTGACCTTGTTGACTATGTGTGATAAGTTTAAACTCTCCCCACCGTTTATGTTTTGCATCTTCCCCATCTCCATCCTGTATATGTTCTCCCTCTCTCACCTTGTCCTACGTCTTTTCCACATCCCCGATTTATATTCCGGGATCGCGCGAAGGCACCCTTCACACCATGCACCTTTGTCACTTTCCAAGGTGCACCTTCCAGACGAAAGGCCATACCTCTCTTGTCCAACACTAGCACCGGTGTACCGAATGCCCAACCCACAATCCCTTCCTCGCCACCACCCCGAAGGAGGGCCCTCAATTCTCATCCCACACGAAGGGCCTGTGCGTCGAGACCGCAGAAAACCGCTCCGTCCTCATTTCAAATCGTCTTTCCAACAACTTTCCGCTGGTAGAAGAGGACGACTATAATTCCAGCCAGCTCGCTCCGGCCATACGATCCGCAGACGCCGCCCACATTCTCCACACCTCTCTGAGATCCCCTTCTCCCAGCCCTCGCCCACCCGTGAAGATTCATCCCATCGTTTCCTACATCTCATTCATCGCCATCAAGCTCGGCAAACGAAAAGCCGGCGAACTCATCACCCTCCTCATGGACCCTGACTACTCCCAAACACTCATTTAACAGGCAACCTCCGTCTCCCAGTGCCCAGTGCCTTAAACGTCATTAAAAACTATTCGAGGACACTGTCGGCTCCATCGGCTTGAAATCCACGACCGTTTGTTACAATCTATCAAAAATCACTGCAACTCTCTACCTCAAAAACCCCGTCGATGTCCTTCTCAAGCAACACCGCTACGCCACTTGCGCTGACACCTTCTTCCACCCCGTCAGAAAGTGTGCTACAGATGATTCTCCTGCTCACGCTCATCCCATGGCCTCAAAACTTGGACCATGAGTCTACCCGGACCTCGAACACAACATCTTCTACTCTAAAGACCAAAATGGTATTTTGCATAGCGCCAACATCACTGGCATGGAATCTTCATCGGCTTCATCCAGCTCTACTCAGAAAAGTCATCCACCTCCCCAAAATGCTTTTCTATCTCCTCCTACCCCCTTCACATCACCCTCCTCAACTTTTCAGACTTTTTCTGCCACCATTGCATCTCTCGCAACTACACCCTCCTCGGCTACTTCCAAACCTCGTTCGACGCCCCATCCTCCCCATCCGACGAGGAGCTTCATCGAAAGCCACTCTCTATCTTAAGTCATAAGCCGCACCCCCCGAATGGAACTCTGCTGTCGCCCTCAAGGTTTCCCCTTTCCTTGATGAAGACGAAGTCATCCTACAGTGCCACCCAGTCACCGCAAACTATGCTGCAGACACCCTCGCCATCCTACTTGGCCCGTAACCATCCAATCCTTGCCACAGATGCCTAACACCTCGCTCCGACCTCAACCTCCACCTCACTTCTCTATCCCCTCGAACCGTTTCCCACACCCATCACACCAGATCCGCAAAAGACACTTTTCTCAAGGATGTCAACGACGCCAGAAAAATTCGCCGCCCGTGCGTAGCAAGAACTCTCAGAGACCGGCCAGCATCTCTCCTCCGTACAAACTACTTCTCTGCGTACCACTGCTTCTTCGGAATACACCCCCTTCTTAACATATCCCCACTTCTCACCACTTACTCTTTCTTTTCCTTCGAACCCCCTCACAACCTCTTTCTCGGTATCTCCAATCTAGTCAAACTGGCAACCATCGAAAGCTTGAAGTCCGAAAGCCTTTTCACCACTGTCGCGTCCTCCAACGCCTCGTCGAAATCCTTCAAATCCAACCGAAGCTCCCTTTTTACCTACGCAAACAACATCTTTGCAGATATCGAGGCAACTTTCTCTGCACCCGGACTGCACATCCACCTCTCCACACCAGACAAGGGTAAATCCCCAAACAGGTTCTTCACAACGGAGGACATCAAATGCATCGTCGAGGCAAAAGACTACCGCGCTGTCGACATGGTCCTCCCGTTCATAGGTGCCTTCTTCCACCGTTGTTGGCGTGAAGTTGACACAGCTCCCATCACCTCCATCTTCACTGCATACAAAGACCTCTTCACCGCTGCACTCTACCACAAAACCACCTCAAAATAGAGAGACCAACGACTTTGCGAACTCCAAGAACTCATAAACCACTTCAAGTCCCTATGCGTCTCCGTCCTCGCCCCTTTTCAAGCTTCTCAATTGGAAACACTCAAGTTCCACCTTCTGGACCATATTATCGCTGACATTGAACTATACAGATATCTTCAATTCACTGACGACAGCATCTACAAACACGCACACCTCCTCTTTAAAAACCACTATCGATGCACATCCCGAAGATCTTCAACCGCTCACAGCGAAACATTCGAATCAATCCAACTGAAGGAAAACTTCCGGAACTCAACCGCCATTACCCATCACATTTCCTGCTTCTCAAACTCCTCCTTTCGTCGTGCTCGACGGCTTTCCATTTTCCACGACGGTACCACCGTCCTCTTCCGCGACATCATCACCGCAAAGACATACCTTCGTGCAAACCAAATCTGGTCCAATGCCTCTATCTCAAACATCTTCACTTCTTCCACCCTCTCTTTCATCACCAAAATATCACGCGACGCCATTTCACCCTTTCGCGACCTGGGCCTCGAAGCTCTTGGACTCCCTTCCTCTTCCCTGTCTCTCTTCACTCTTACGTTCTCCCTCGTCAACTCCGCCTTAATCCACAGCGGGTTCACCCCCGTCTTGCAAGACGTCTACCAAACATTCAACTGCATCCAATTCACAGAAACACCAGTACCCTTCTTACAGCGTATATTTGCCTCATCCCCGTTCGGTCCTTCCAAACATCCAAAGTTCTTCCACATTCTCGTATCCGGTACTCCATCCCCTAGCTGCAACTTCCCCACTGTCTGGGTCTCCAAGCTCTTCGCCCTTCTTCGCTTTCCCAAAAAAGATGAAGATCCTGACGAACGCAAATACATTTTCGTCCAATTCTTCGAAATCACCTCTCCCCTCGATCACGTGGATGAAAACCTGAAGTGCATCACTCTCCGTTGGGCAACAGACAATAAACATAACCACACCATCCCCTCCTGCTGAAAACAGATTTTCACGCTCCGGCTCCTATGTCGCACCGTGGTTCGCTCTCGTTCCCTTCTCCGCAATCCTCAGTTCCGTCCAACTGGTTCGCCAGGACTACCCAGCACGCTCTTTCTTCACGCCCCCCCTGGCATCAACATCGCTTTTATATCAACATATTCTACCGCGACCCACGATCGAGAGCTTGTTTCTCTAAAAACGAATCAACTTGAAGCACATGAAACCCATCTTCTGATAATAAAGTTATCACTCATCGACAATATCTTGTTCACATCCACCGTCCACCCCTCCCCCCCCTTTTCCTTTCCTTCCTCTTTTGCCTCCCATATTTCTTTCTCATCCGCTAGCAACTCCCTAAACCCGAGTTCTTCAGGCATAGAACGTCCCCCGTAGCAATCAAATATATACCCGAGAAAAGGCGCCATCTCCTCAAAAAACACCTCGTACCGAACATCCAGATAGATCATTTGGTTCGAAGGCATCCACCACTCAACGGTCCTTTCACGTTCCTCATTTCCCAGGATTTCAGTCGACTCATCATCCTTCACAACATGGTTCAAAAGCTCCTCCCTATACTTCTCTTCCAGCTTCATTCTCGCTGTCCGTAAGATATCCTCCACAGAAACCGGCACATGCTTCGCATACAGTTTCGAAAACAGCATCTGTCGCTTCCCTGCTCTACCCATCTTTTCATCCAACGCCTATACGACACATTCAATCCATGCATCTAATCGGGCCAGATGCAACACACTTCCATCCACATAATGTGTCTCCCCTTCCCTCCACAGTTGCTTCACATAGTACCCCATAAACTCTCTCAACACCTCCACACTCCATCCATTCTTAAAGTACAAGTCATCAGGTACATCCCAATGGTTTGTCGAGGTCACATCGTACGGTGAAAAACATATTTTCTCCAGTTTGTCTAACCTCCACGCAAATATGATGGGCTCTCTATTCGGGTCATTTGGCAACAACTTCTCCCAAGCCTCCATCTTCTGCTCTTCATACAACACATTCAGTTCTTCATCATCCTCATTACGAGGTTTCCTAGCAAGTATAGCATACCCAAGACCAAATAATAACCTATCCCTCGCATTCCTCTTCCACACTCCCACAGAATCACTGAGAGCCTGTTTCACCCGCCTCCTCAAATACGTATCCCCTCTCAACTGCTCTTCACACCGCTTTTTCATCCCCTTCCACGCAAATTTTCTCCATACCGAATTCGCCAACTCCATCCGCACCACATGCAAAAACATCTCGTCACTCTCCCCCTTAAAAGACCGAGTATAGTCCTTCGGTCGCCACGACTCTGTTCTTATTGCCAGTTCCATAGGATCCAAAGGTACCATCTCCTTTTCATTTATAATCAATAATCTGATTCCTTTCCGCCCTCACTTCTTCTGCACGGGTCGACCAATTTCGCTCTGGTTCCCTCTCTTTCCGAAGCATAATTCACTCGTCTTTTCCTAAGCATAATGCAATATGTTCTCGTACACTCCCGAGGCTACTCCAATTAATCGCATGTCCACTTCAATTCCATACCGTTTCCGATCCCCCTTCCCTTGTTCGCCAACCACTTGTCCTGGTCGACCACGAATACTTTCTTGCTACGACGTCAGCAGCACGTCCTTTTTCATAACTTCACCCTCTATCCTGCTCATCTCCCAGTGTGCAAGCTTATTTTAAAACTTGTCTGGTCATCCTTTCCTTTTTTCAGCTCCCCGTTTAGGTCTCTAAGCTTTGTTTACAACTGATTCCGCCCCATAAACTTTATTTCTACATACTTCATCCCCTTTTGTTCGCCTTTCTTCCCGGGTGAATTGCACCCTCGTCCTCTTTCTTCTCATCTCCACCACTGTCCCAGAGTCCCTCTCCCTTCTAAACCTCCCCTCTATTCCTCCACTCCATCCCAATCTGCATTCTTGGAGGTCTTCCCGCGCCCACTCCGTCTTTTGACCCCTCAGCGTCCCCTTGTTCGACACTTCTCACTGCATGATCCGGATTCTGCCGATAAGATGACCGTTGCATTGACCTGCGTGCCGGGACTCGGCGAATTTGCACTCCTTTCCTTCCAAGAACGATTACGTTTCCCTTAGACTCCGTCCCTACACGTTCCTCCCCGCTCATGCTTGTTAGGGCCCTTGGAATACGAACTTAGCCCTTCTTCCATCTCTCACTCTCACCGCCACCTGGAAGTATTTCGTCCTTTGCTTCGTCAAAGACGTGCTTCTTTGAGACAGCAGTGCCTCCGCATACCTCATCCATTCCAAAACCACTCCTCTCTGCCTCATTGCCGTCTCCTTTTTCATGGAATTCAGAACCATGGGAAACACAAAAATGTCGCCTCTTCGCGACTCTCTCGGTCCCATTCTCTGACTCAATAGCTAAGGTTCGAATGTCATGAACGGCCCGATTACGTGTTACCGAACCTCCCGGGTTTCCTTCGTTCCTCCTCCCAACGTGCTCACCGTACCTTCCCGCGCAGACGACGAACGTTCTTCCTGCTCCATTTCCTTCACAGTCATAGAGGAGGGCTTCTTTGCTGGTGTTGCAGACAGAGCGGAGAAGGGTTTCAGTGGAAGAGTCGCCGCCTCGCCACAATAACGTTTCATTACGTTCACATCCCAGCAATAGAAAGAGTTGCTCTCCATATCTCCCGGACTGTGCGTTAGGGTATCTGGGGGGTTTGAAGGGATAAGGGAAACCCATTTTTTTCTCATCCTGAATCAACACCTTCCATACCAACAGGAGTTGCTTCTTCGCTTTCTCGACCAGTTTGTACACATGCAACTTTCTTATCAAATCTCCCGTAAGGCCCCCAGTTGCATCAACCCCACTCCTCATAAATGCCTCCCCAACGACCTACTTCTCACCATTTGGCGTGGTCACCAACAGAGTCACCTGTTCGTCAGGTTTCGGCTTCCGTGGTGGGGTTCCTACCTTCTTCGACCGCGTTTCACTGCTGTGCGTTGTTGGCATCGCGTAGATCCTGCTAGAAACTGTAACATGCGGCTTTGGTTTCAGAATCCTCCGAATGACCCTTCTGTTCTCTGTGTTTGTGTTTTTGCGCCGTATCACGTGAACCTTCGTCCCCCACTGGCGGCAATTACGACCACAGATACCGCACTGAAAAGCCTGGGGGATATGGAGAGCAACTTTCTCTATTGCTTGGAAGTTAACATGATGAAACGGTATGGTGGCGAAGCGACGACTCTTCTACTGAAACCGTCCTCTGCACCATCTGCACCTCCGGCAAAGAAGCTTTCCGCTATGAAAATGATGTTGAACAGCCCGGCGGAGGCGGATCCTTGAGCTTCTTTGCTTGAGCGACGACGAGAACGATCAGGTAAACTGCGCAACTTTGCGTCCTAACTTCAAGACGATTCTCACCAGCTGGCAGGCCAAGGTTGTGACATTGAGGTTTCCGAGCAAAGAACGCAGCGCGACTCCGAGAAAGCCGCCTTTGAATCTCAACAGTGGCAGTGGACTAAAAACTTTACAAACACAGACCCCGGAGACTGCCGTTTCGCCAAAACCGAAGGCTTCGGCGATGGCTGCGAGCACTGGTGGTGCCAGAGGTCTGAGCCAGGCAGTGTATCAGGCTGAAGTCGCAGAAGCTATTGTGGAGGGTTTTAGCAAGGCCCAGAGGGAAGTGAAGTATGCACAGCTGCCTGTTGAGAAAGGGAAGGGCAGTGATGATGGTGAGGTGAAGTTCGTGGGATCGAGGGTATTGGCTACGGAGCCAGAGGTTGACTTTTTCGATAACAGAGATGAGCTGCCTCCTGATGATATCCAAGAGAGTCTCCTGGATTCGGATTTCAACATGAACTACTACACATACGAGACGTATGTCGTGGACATTCGCGTTATTAAGATTCCGGATAACGGTGTGCGTGATATCAAACCAGTCCACAAGAAGAAAAAGAAGGAGGAAATTGAGCTCTACGGAAGCTTGGGGTCTGTTGGAAACTTGAGTGTCACGATTCTGGGACCGAAGAAGGTAGGGGACAAATGGTTCGAGGGGAACCGATTCGTCATGGAGTGTAGATAGGTGAACGGTTTACATCGCTTGATTCTGTACCTCGAGCGCATGGAGGCGAATGCCAAAGTCCGAGATACCCTGCGCCAGCTAAATGTATCGATCTGGAGAAAGAAAGATGGGCAGCCGACGACCATGGCTGATTTGATACCCATTTGAAATGCACTAAAAGATACGGTTGCTGCGGCATGCACTCTTCCGAATCCACAAGGACTAAGCGGTGTCCAAGAGATTTGTGAAAGCTTGACGCCAAGGTCGAGTAAGGAGAAGGCGCAGAAGAACATGAAACAAAGTGAAACGGCAGTACTATCTTCTAAAGAAACCACATTTGGGAAGAGGAAAACCAAGGTGTCCAAAGCAACCGAAGTGGACGACGCCGAGAAAGCGGTGGAGAAACATGTACCGAAAAGGAAATGAACGGGCCACGTTTCTGACTTTTTCATCAACAACCTACAGCGAAAGCGAGGACTTGACTTTCTAAACTTCCTTAGAAAAAATGAGTTATAACTCTTAAATGACGACGAAAAAGACGACGAAGTCCATAGGAACGATCCAAAAAAGACGAAATTCGATGATGAAGCTCCTCAGATTCTTTCAAAAGAGATGGTCAAGGACGAGGAAGATAGTGAAGTGGGGGACTCAGATTCGGTGAACTACGTGAACATGTTGCCCAGCAGGTGGCCGCCAGCAGCAGAGAATGTCAATTTGGGCATGTCCGCCTGGATGGACAGAATTCAACTGCGGAAGGACAATCGTGCCCACGTTCTTCGCCCGAACGATGTACGGGGTGTTCATCATGCGGTTTTCTGGCATGGAGCGTTCCAGAAGCTGTATAATGTATTGAAACAGGAGAGGAAAGCGTCTGGAGAGGTTGCCGTGGTAATGAAGGAAGTTAACTGTATCGGACTATGGGAGCCGCCCATTAGCGAGGACTACTACGCAATGGTGAACTTTGCGAAAAAACTAGCGAACTAAAAGAGCGTGTATTATGTGTTTTGAAAGGGTTTAGAGTGGATGACGGGATCTAAAACCAGGTCAATTTCGGTGAGCGAACTGATGGATGGTGAGGTGAGTGAGAAGCTGCTTGGGTTGTTCGGAGAGTACTCTATTGCCAAGAAGATCTTTGAGAAGCAGAGAATTGTCAATACTGGGACCCCATTTTCAATGCGGGGGAGGCAGCTGTTGAAGCGGGGCGACTCAGAGTGTCCAACAGGTATATGACGACGCCGAGGGGAATTGGAGACGAGATGGAGAGAGTGGAAGAGACACACTGGGTGATGAAGAGGCGTGCTATGTTGGATGCGTGCATAGGGCAGATAAGTGTGTCCTTGGGATTGGAAGAAAATACGGTGGCGCAGCATAAAATGTATGCACCCAATATGGGAGGTAGGATTCTGTGTACTTGGCGAGTCTGCCCTAGGCAGAAGCTGCCTACCCACTTTTAGACGCTGATAATCCCGGAGGAGCTGAGTTGGAAAAATCCTGGATACTTCATGATAGCTTCTGGGAAGTATTCATCCCCACTGTGGGTGTGCAAGAGGTCGCACAAGCACTTCGGAACAACAAATGAGGAGCTCGAAGCGGTTTCTGGAGGATATGCGCCGAGGAAGTTCATCAAACCGCCGCTATCTATCTTCATTTGAAGAGGAAAAGTTTCCCATGCAGCGGCAGGAAGCAGAGATGCGATCATGGAACAGAATGTGCTGTTCCGGTACCACATATATATGGTACTAAAGGACTCAAACCTACCGTTTGCGGTTCAATTACAGTCGAATTTCAGACCGAGGTTTGTGGACGATGAAGAGTTGAGACAGAAGGACAAAAAGGGAACGAAGGAATCGATATTTTTTCCAGGAGTGAGCAACGACGAAGAGGGCTCTGGCGATTATGGAGTGCGAGGAGATAATTTAGAGGAGGGCAAGAACTCCGAGAGCGGAATTGACGGCGATAAAGACGCCAATGCGGATGGTATTGATAACGAAGACGATGCCATTTATACTAAAGAGGAGTTTGAGAATGGAAATGAAGATACGGAAGATGATAATTAGTGAGAAGTACTTTCCAGTAGTGGCGAGAGAAGAGCAAATTCGTAAACAATGCATTTTTCCAAATGACATACCTAAAGTGCATTACCTTTACTGTGTGCTCCTAAGGAGTTTTCTACCTTTCTTTCATACCTCAAGCTCAGAAATACGTTTGACCCGTTCGTTTGAATATCTTCTATTACCCTCACTTTTTGTGTAGAATAAGGGGGGGAGGGCTGAGAGCGTGTCCCGAGAGTGAAGAGGATGTGGAGAAGGTGGAGGGAACGGAGGAGATGGAGAAGAGAAAAGGTAGAATTGGGGAGAAGTGGGCGATTGGGGCAAACAATTTGGAGGTGTAGAGAAAGACGGTGAATGTGGGCGACAGGAACGGGAAGGAGAATAATGCGGAGGTTGGTGGGTTCCGGACTTTTCGGGCTGCTGTGATTGAGGCGGAGAAAATTTTAGCGGAGCAGGTGATGAAGAGGTGGGATGCTCTGGAGGAGAAGGAGGCGCGTGGTGGGGGTAGAGCTGGGAAGGAGGAAGGTGATAGTTTTCCGCAGGAGTTCTATGCGCAGACGTTCCCAGAGACCGAAACACAGCCATCACCGAGTGGGGTGTGCTTCTGAAAGCTATTGTGGTTGGGTAACAGGCCGATGGTGAGGTGATTGAAGATTTCAATGGTGATTGGCAAATGGAAGTAAACAATGGTTTCACTTCCATTGAAGCTCTCTAAACATTTAACAAAAATAGCGCCTGCATTCGCTATGTATCATTTTTTGCTGATTTTTTGCCGATTTTTTGCAGGATATCTTGCCGCATACTAAACTAGCTGCTAATAATAGCTGTTTGAGAACACAGTAGTACTGTATCCCAAATTGGAAGGCAGTCCGGGATCGCTGTGTCTGCTTTGGGTCCTATCCTAATTGTTCTGTGGGGCCTGCGCTACACTAGTGTTCTTTTCAACTATTTTCAGCACAATCTTTAACTCTACGTTTTCATTTTTATCAATTGTGGTAAGCCACGGTGACGGTGCAGCTTACTTTTTCGTTAAGAGCAACAAAGCAAATCAGGTTGTAGTTTCTGTTTCGTCTGATAATGTGATGACGGATCCGTTCGTGGTAAGCGTAAAAACCAGAATTCGACAGTCACCAAATCAGATCTACTGAACACTCTCAAATGCGTTTGTCAAAAATATTGAAGCTACCCACAGCTATTATTCTTTTGGCAGGATTTGGTACCCGATTGTATTACCATCTAATACCATGCTTTCAAAGGCATTTTGCCATTGTATATTTCTACGGATTTGCGAGGCCACCGCTTCCGCACTTGATCGAGCAATGTGTCTGAGCAGAAATGCAACGAATTAGTGTTGTCTACTCTTCTGGAGAGCAAGCAATTCCGGTTGGTGATATTTGAAGGACTGCATCAAGAGGGCTGTAAAAGGCACTCAGCGTCAGTGAAGTTACTTTTCCCTACAAGAATGTTTTCGCAGCATATGGCCTGAAATGGATTTGAAAACCCCTTTACGGCGTTCAATTCCCAGGGATGTGTTTGGACGATTATTGTGAAATTTGGAGCTAGTATGTCAATGTTACCCCACTTGTATCTAATAGTACGACTTTTGTAGCACTTTCCTCATCAGCGTAGAAGAGATGCGCTAACAACATTTCTTGATCTGTGATCTATATGAAACATTAACTAAGAATGTCGTACAACTGCTTATAGCTGTCTTTTCAATGGTGTAATAGTTGGAAACTGTACGCCACTTACATCAATTTTCTTGTGTAGGTTGTATGCCAGAAATTTTTTCTTAAAAGCCAAACTACGTAATTTGTTGCAGAACCTTCTTCTAGATAAGACTCAAACTGGTTCTTAGGCCGCTGGGGTACGCTTTTGACATATTATGCCAGAGATTTGTTGTTCTTAATCATAAGAATAAGATTTATTACACTTTTTATGAATATCTTGCAAAAGAGACACTATACGGTGACATACTTGTCCTATATCTGAAGCACTAGCTGCATTTGTTGAACAAACAGTGACAAGTAGAGTATTTGTTGCGGTTATGGTCATATTTGCATGTCAGTTGAACCAAATCTTGTAAGAAACTTGTAAACAAAAAAAAGTTATAGACATAGTCTGCAACTTATTGCAAAATTTTATTTCAAGGGTTTTGATTTTTTTTAAATATTCCCAGAATAGTGCTCCAGAAAAAACAAACTGCTTTAATAGTGTATTTTTTATCGGCGTGACAAAATCATCGAATATTTTCGAACTCTGGGAGAGTTTTCTTGCCGTAAATGGCGTACTAGCGCTTTAAGCAGTAGGTTTCGGCTTATGGTTTGTCCCAAAAATTGGTAGAGATTGTCAAAGCTTTTCAGATTGTACACCATTGAAAAGGCATATGTAATCAATAGATTAAAATAGTAGCATCTGCTAATAGCGCCCTACCCAAACGCCCGTAGAGAGCTGCATATTTGTAGATTATATATTTCAAATTCTTTTTACTGACATGCTGATCTTGGCAACCAATGATACAGAACCTTTAGAGCTTAATATAATACACTTCTTACGATATCACTTGTACTATATACGCAAACCATTTCTTTTTGAAAATCATTGAAAAATCTTTTTGATAGTCACTCTTTGATACGATAAAATCATTTCGAAGTAGACTGCTAAATATCATTCTTTTTCTTTTACGCTTCTAAAAATTTATCTTTTTCGAAATAAATCGTTAGTTTTGAAAACTCCTGTGTTGTAGTCAGCATTACCTATATTCAATAAAAACGTATAGTACACGCATTTGTCGAAGCAGTACGAGCCCAGACCATTTTTGCAGTATCTCGTATAAATACTGCTAATCATTTTTCAAAACTACAAGCAAGCATTGAGATTTTTCAGTTATGATAACACGAAACTAATATCATAAACAGAAGAAAATTCTCTAAGGAACGTACTCGAATGAGACACAGTTCATCAGTAGTTTTTTACTACGTGAGATGTTTTGGGGGCTCTTCATAATATCAAATATATGAGAAATGCTTTTCATATGGACAAATTTACGTCCTAGCACCTGTAATAGCTTTTCAACACTCAACCATATAAAAAGATACATCTTCAGGTGAACTAAGTTTATTGGGACATCCAAAATACAGAACCAAAAATACATCTCTAGAACATTCAGAATCCATAAATTTGAAACCAAATTTGAAGTGACCATTGGAATAAAAACATATGAAAAATGGGAGTAACACGCTGAGAGTAGCCCTCTAAAAAGAAGCAAATATAGGATAACTTGGAAAAAAGAGATATTTACAGAGTTTCGGTGATCTTGACGACGTAGACAAGAAAGTCTATCCCACGAAGTACTAGGGCAATGTAGAACATTTTTCGGAACATCCACGACAGTTATATTATACTTCTTGAAAACACCTGTACGGTAAAGCATGGAAAAAGACATTTCTGGTATTTCATATATACTCTCAGCACTTTTCCGTATTATCTTCGAATACAGCATCATACCTTTTCTACCTTTTACAAAAACCTGATTATCTCTGACCTCCGGAAAAGATGATTTTGCACCGACGAATGTTAGAGAATTGTACTTTGCGGCAATCCATGGATTACTTTCAAAGTCTACCATATCGCGATCAATAAAATACAGAATTTGGCCATTGGATACGGAAATCGTTTCAACTGCTTTCATTCTTTCTCTGTATACTCTATTAATTTCTTTTTCCGAAGAGTCTTTTGGGTCCGGAATTCTTAAATTAATCCATTCGCACATGGGCCAAGCTGGCTGGTTCAGATCAAAAGCATTCACGGTAACCACAGCACAATTCCATTTGACGTTTCGCAAAATTTGCCGTTTCAGAGGAATTTTTTCAATTTTCGGCCCACCACTTAAAAAAGAAATAATAACAATGATGAATAACCAATGTTTTTGCTTAAAGAGTGAAATAAGTACAACTACAAGTAGTGCTCTGGAACTTGCTTGATTTGTATGAAGCAGAATTGCATATTGTTTGTAGAAAACTCTAATGCTCATTGAAGTCACCGTAATGGTTATACGTCCACATATTTTTAGAAATCTTATACCTTTTTGATTTCTAGTGTTCCACTCCCCACGCTCGAAATAGTATTCAAATCTAGAGTTTACAACAATATATATAGTCAAGATCAAATACAGTGCTCGGAATTTCATTCCAAAATAATGAGCTTTTGAAGGAAGAAACCGTGGATGGTCATGATTTACAAGAAAAGCCTTTTTAACAGAGTTGCTACTTTATCAAATTGCTGAAAAATATTTTGAACGAAAACTGAGATCTGTGATTAACAAAACCCGAATTCCATTTTATTTTTTTGATTTCGAAAAATGAAAAGTATTAATTTGAAAAGGCCACAGAATGTTCGTTTTCTAGTTTAGTGCGCTTTGTACTGATTCTGCACTTAGAAGAGAAAATCTTTTGGATGCAGAACCCATATTCTAAAAGTCCAGTTTTCAAGTACTTGCCTACCTGCAGGTTAGAATAGACTTTTTTGAACTACTGCAACAGATGTGAGCAGTTATTGGGACCGTTCTCAGATACATATCATGATCGTTCCTGTTAGAACTGATCTGCATTCTGAAAGGCTCATCACTCTTACTCCAAACTGTGTTGATTGTTAGCGCAATTAACATTCAGGTATGTGGTGCATCTAAAAGAACTACGCCAAATAGTACATACTTGTTTTGAAGCGAACTCAGATTGTAGCTAAGTGCATTCGTTTAACATTTTGAAAGTGTATATAGAGAGGTGCTACACACTCAAAACAGAGGTTATAGAACTCCTAGAGCGTGAATACTCAACCCACTCTGCAATTCTATAATGGAAGTTTTCTTCTTTCACAGTTATTCGGAGAAAGTGCATTCAATTAAATCCAGTTGTATCTTCTATGTAAGGAATAAAGCCCTCAGTAATACGTACCGGGTTATTTACATTGGCAATGACATATGATTCTACTTCTCTTTTCTATACCCCTGAAACCGTCTTACACTCTGGGTCATGGGTATGACGGGATCACGCCCTCGTGATCGTAGTTAATGTGTATCGTGCCATGGAAAACATAAAACAGCAATTTGGAAAAACAAAATGGTGCAATGAAATCAACCTCGCCATAAAACAACAACCCGTTGGCTTTGCAACAACAATTAATGATTTCTGATTACTTCTTCGCCACTACTATTTCTTTCCAATGGCGCTTTAAATGTCAAAAAGTCTCGCTGAGTTTCTATTAGCTAGAACAAAACACAAATTTGGGTTTCAAGTGTACGTTGTTTGTACATGGTTCAGAGCACTACGATCGATGCGGACATTTAATGTAATGGCTCCGCCTCATGTCCAGAGTACTTACTTCCATCCTCTGACGAAGCCCATTAAAGATCTGAGAACAAAGCTGAATGAAGTGCTTGCAACTTTTCAGTATCAAGGAACCACGATTCAACCTATATTTGCATTGTAAAATAAAGTTTTTCAAGTTTATGTGACTTCATAGTATTTTGTATTTTTGGGCCAGCATTTCAGCCACCAGGATTTCTGACTGATTTCTCCACTTCATAACAATGAAAATACCCTTACCAAAGTCTTAATAATCCGTACGATTCCCGCTGAATGCATGAAGACTCTTAATATACGACCAAAAACCGCTAAATAACATCATCAACCAGAAAACTGCAAAAACGAAACGTTCTATGCAAAAAAGGAAACCTAGCTTCAAATGAAAAAAACCGGAAGTACTCCATTTTGGGACGCCCTCTTTCACTCAAGAAATGTCTGGTCCATCCCGGGCTTATCGTGTACTCTATTCAGGGTGTAAGATTTACATTATTCGCATGTGTAGTGAAAAGCCACCACAAATCCATATTGTTCTCGGTGGGAATCACTTTCCTTCATCCCCTGTAGTTAGGTCTCCGAGACTTGAGTCGGTACAGCAAAGCAGTAGGTCAAATCTTTGCTGATGATGAACCAAACCCAATAACCTCGAACACAGATCGGAGCCCGAATTACGTCCCTTAACTCTAAGCGAGATCACCAAAATCGAAAACTTTGGCGGCCTCATTGTGCATAACATTTACATATATCTATGAGCCCAACCCTGACCAAGTAATGTCTTCAGGGCATTCATGCAACTGCCTCGAATCTTTTTGTATGATTCCGTGGGAAGCGACCGGCCTGGTACTCAGACCCTCGGCACCCAAAAGGTTTTTGGACAAATACCTGGCTCATACAGGATGGTTGTGACGTCTCATGAATAAAAAAAAATGGAATTCTTCAGGATTCTACCTCTGCTCATGCTCGACAAATCGGAACCCTTATGCGAACTTCAATTTAGCGTCAGAGCCTTTATGGTGGGTAGGATCCAGACCATAGTAGAAACATCTGGTTCTGCGCGGCGATAAGAAACCAAGGTGATACCGATCCGGAGAAAATGAATTCCATCGAGATTCCTTCGAGGAAACCAGAATATTTTCGCTTTGAAGAGAGGTTGCGCGGCATATGGAAGTCTCCGCCAGACAGTGCAAACATTAAGAGACTTGGAAATTGATGTGCCACACGCGAGAGCGCGAGTAGTTTACCGTCCGTGACTTATCTGAAAAGCTGCAGGCGGCTCAGAGCCCATTTCTTACCCATGGCGACAATCTTGTGCCGGTTCCAGTGTTTGATTTGCGTCTGAGTGCGGCTGCGGTTCCTGCCAATCTCCACATATGCCTAACAAAAAACGTCTGGAACATGTGTTCTGAGAAGGGGGCATCGGACAATGATCGAGCCGCAGTAGAACTGCGGATTATTAGCGCTACTACAGGGAATGGTCTTTCCATCTACGGCGATACTCTGGGATGGGAGGAGTGGGACAAGTACAAGGGACTTTTTGGATTGATGATGTCGAAATTGCATCGTGTTCTGATAGGTATGGCTTCTCTGTTTGAGCAGTTGTGCGAGGGGATCGAGGAATCTAGTTTCGGGCTACAATGTGTTTTGCAAGATTTGGTATCCCGCGTCTACCGATGGCCAGCAAAGAAGACTGATGGTGTGGCGAACATGCCTTACACGGACGGCGAGACTGCGCTACGGTATCAGAAAAAGGTGAAGAGAAAAATAAAAACGGTACTTCCAAATACAGACACTATTTCTCGTATAAGTGTAGAACGAGCGAAGGCTTTGCACAAGCCGAACGCCCAACGAGCTCTAAACTGTGCGTCAGCACCATTTCAAATTTCCATATGGCCAGAATTGTTCCGAAATGGTTTTATAGATGGTACACAGAACGTTTGAAGACTGGCTTGATGTGAATACGCATCACGACTGGCATCCTACTGCCATGGAAAGAGTCAGTGACCGAGACTGGCTCAGGCAACATCCCACGCTCTTCCCTTTTTTGTCTACCAGAGAAGAAATCCAAACGGATTGTGATGATATGGGCCTGCACAGGCTGCTGTTGGGCACCGATGAAATCGAAAAGTGCGGCACGAGAACAGGGGCTGCTCAAATGCTGCATACTTTAAGGCAGGAGATGCGCGAGAGCTTTCGAGAACCGATGATGACGCAAATGTTAGATCTCGGACAAGTTAATATACCGTGCAGAAGACCCTTCGAATGAAATGTAGTTGTTGGAGAGAGAGCGCAACACCAGCCCGCATATCACTTGGAGGGAATCCGCCGGCTGGAGGGGCACATTTCAAAAACTCAAAAAAGGGTAGAAAAACACATTGAGATGCTCCAGCGGGCTAGATATGTATCACTGGAAAAAAAAGGTCCACGATGGCGCGCGTATGCGAAGCACACCGTGAAAGAGGGCCATGCAGTATTATCATTTTTGGAGGTAAGCGTGGCCGCAGATATTGTAGTACGTACGCGTGATGCCACAGAATGTGGAGAGCAACTATTTATGGTACTTGGGATTGGTAAGGACGGTGACAATATGGTTTGGGGTTTTGTAAAGCGGATGATAAGAGGCCCGCGCGGGAGTAAATTCTCGCCAAGTGAAACGCCGGTCATGCAATTTGGAGTGGGTCCTAGCCGCGCTGGTTTGGTTCATGAGTGTGACAATGGATGCCGATTCGTGAGAGAAAGAGGCACAGCCGAGCATAGTACTACGGTTGTGCAAAGTGGGACGTACAAGATTTTTAAGAAGATGAATGGATACCTTCCGTACCTATGGGAGATAAAAGGACGACAGGGTCCGTGCAATAGGGGTGGTTCGTAATTTTCGGTGATTCTGCTTTTGGTTTTGGTGGGTTTCCTCACCTCTGGCAAGGGTAGTGGTTATGTGCTATTTTAGGGCAGCAATGTACACAGTATTACTTGTAGTGCAATGGAGAAATTCTATTCGTTCTTTATAATATAAAACCACTCAATTTAACATATATACCAGTTTTTTATGAATCACCGCAACTCAGCAGAATCCCCTTGCGTTCAACTTCTTGGCTTCGCAAGGGACCAACAACTCAAATATTGCACAAGTCTTCGCGTATATCGAAAAAATAATCTCAAGTTATACCACCATTGTATTCCAGGATACAACCGTCATTTCGAAGCAGCATCTCCTAATATTCCCTTTAATGAAACACCACACAATAGTTGAAGTTCCGCTACTTCTGCGGCATCAGGCCATATTTGGACATGGGGGTACCATTCTACGATTTAGTGCAACATCTCGTTCCAGTGGTGCGGTACGCGAAGAACAACCGTTCCGTTTGGAATTGCTCTCGCTTGGAGACATGACTTTCCACCCGTTCCGTTGTTAACAGTGTTATAGTCATTATTTTTGGTAATATCTTACAATTACTTTCAGAGAAAACAGTGTTACGGAACCAATAGAAATTTAGTAGTTTAGTGTCTCTTTTAATAGTCGAATGTATTGGTTTTAGGCAGAATTTCAGTGGTTCCGTGCAACTAGAAGTAATGGTTCACAACACCATAAGAATGGAAAACACCATGCAGTGTTCAATCGACGGCGTATAAAAATTAATTGCAAGGGGCGTGAAATTCTTTCCAAGCAGTGTTCATTAAACTGATTCGCTCTACAGTGGGCTCATTTTCATCTATCTTCAAAGTTTCTGGGAAAAATAACAAAGAATTGAAAAAAACCACAGCACTGAGAAAGATCGTATAGCAGCGCGCCTTGAATTCTCTTTAGAACGTGAGATGCTTGCGGCGTAGAAAGGTGAACGATTTGAAACATCGTTCAAGAAAAGAAACAATGAGGTGCAGAAACGTTAAACGGATGGGGAGCTAGTAGCTGGGGCGTTGAAGAAACAGATATTTGAAGCGGTGTTTGAAATTAAACGCTAGCAAACTCAGTTTTGGAAACATCAACAGGAGATTAGTGCATTTTTCTGGCGCGAAAATGAAGCGCTCCAGAATGAGCAAGCAAAACTCCGTCATCAGTTTGAACAGTATGGCGAGCTTCTGTTGAACCCCCGTGTTTCATGAAGAATGCCGTTGACGATATAAATTCAGGTACAACAAACTTACCAGAAGCCACCACCTTGTCCAAAGTAACGGCCACTCCTGACGCAGAAAATTCATTCTTTGAAAATGCACAATGAAAACAATATAGACTTAAGATCACGAGCAGAACTGCGTAATATTCTTTTTGAAGTTAGAGATGATCTTCAAGAACCTCGGTGGAAGGGCTATGAGTCGACTTCGTTCCATGATACATTTCCAGAAACATCTTTCTCTGCAGCAACTCTCCATCTCTCACGATCTAATGAAAAGGAGAAAATATCGCTCCACAACTCATAAAATTCAGAATATCGCCAAAAAAGCGAAGCAATGCAGGGGTTTCAGGTCCCCTCTCTTATCTTACAGTACGTCTCTCGTGACAATGTACATAAGACCATATCCTATGATAAGATCTTTCATAAAGCCGACTTTGTAAGACTCCCGAATCTTCAAGGGACCTTATAAGGGTTTCAAATTCATCCTCACATGTGGCGAAGGATAAAGAGTTTTCTCCGTACCGGTATTTTCAAGTTCACAAAGCGCCCGTGAATGATTCTCATAGGATATTAAACTTTGCATGACTAACATTTTGAGGACGTGGGTATAGTGAAGCAAGATTGCAATATCAATCTGTGCATTTTGCATTGCAATCTCAGGTTTTCTCAAGTTTGGATAGGTTATGTCTTCAACAGAAGAGTACAAAAAATTCATAATGAAGTGCAACATGCGATTTCGAAGCGCAAAAGAGCGCACTATTGTGGTTACAACCTTTGTGACCGAACCTTTTGCTCCAACTGGTAGGCTCCAGCAGTGCTCGAGTTCACATTTAATGTACAAGCGACAAAAAACTTGCGGAACAAGAATTCTTACTCGAGCAATTCCTTCTTCGATACGATCAAGTTACGTGGCCACTAGCACTTGTAGTTTGATGCATAAGCTTCATAAACAGAGATAACGTTGCGTTTTAGAAGTGCTCGAGTGATATCATCATGGGCTATTTCTGCTGAAAGATGGTCATCAACTAATATGTGTAGTACAGTGTCAGCCGATTCATCATTATGGTTCGGACCAGTAGAGAAAAATATATCCAGAAAAGAGCCCAAACGACTGCCGGAACCGTTTAGATGGCGCTTCTATAGTTTTCTATGCGTAATATCCCGGAAATGCGTGATGTAATCCGAATAACGGCACACGAAGGACGATCTCAAAGTGCATAATTTTTTATTTGAAGGCACTTGTTAATTGGAGGAACCTTCAAATTGTACAGCGGCTTGCTGATGGAAACCAGCTAAGTAGACGTAGATGCGACGAGAAGCTTCCGAGACGAGTAAATCAACAGCACAGACAAGAAGCAATTTCTATGGAGTAAATTGCATAAAGGGTAAGGGTTTTTTTTATTTGCAGAGCACCTTCAAGTATTTCTAGTGCGCAGAATGGTTGTGAGGAACTTGGAAATAAAACCGGGAGGCATGCATCGATTTCTTAATAAACGCTTTTTTCAACTCTTTGCTCTCCTAGCGTTTATAAAACTCAGGTCATGGCACTTAAGAGATCATAGCGAGAGTATCTGAGTTTAGTATGAAATACCCATTCATGGATCATGTAATTTATTAGAAGGACCTACTAACATGAGCGTGAGCAAGGTTGTAGACAGTTTTAAGTGCGGCGTTGCCATGAGCGTTGAGAAATTTCTCCGAAAATGTGGTGAGCATCTTCATTTATCTCATCGTAGGCTGCTCATCGTACGAAATTTTTAAAAGGACCATGCCTTCCGGATGAACTTGCTTTCGAACTCCATAACGGCCTCATGATACTCATGGAGAAGAGTCTATCACAACAGCCAAACTGTGACACACATACTCGGCAATAGAGCATGGCAGGCAAAATATTCCATCAACGGGGGCCCACGCGCGTGATGTCTAGCATGCGTTAAAAAAGTGCGAGAAGCGGGTCAAGAATCGTCGGAAGAAAGCATGGCGGGAGAAGTACACATGTCACATTCTCTAGTGAGCCGATTGATTTAGATGTGCTCAAGGCGGGTTGCACATCTAGCAACCTATACAGAGCCCTTATGCACGGCCATTATTTGGTTGATTTCGATGTGTAAGGAATGCGGAGGGGGAAGTGGAAGAGAGAGAAAGGCTGAGAAAGGATACGGGCGATACGCATACAACAGAGCAGAACTAGCGCGTCGCTGTGATGGCTGCTCCCTGGCCTGAGCTGCCCCATCGCCCATTGTCAAACGACTTGAAAGAATCAAATAGGTTCGATCGCTTTGATTTTTTTTGAATGTGTAATTTAAGAGTTCTTCCATGTGCCCCTGCGATCTGTAAAAACATGAGAAAGTTTCCTATCATAACAATGGTAAGTTTCTCAATATCTCATCGGCTGTATATTAGATTCAAGGCATTGGATTCCCTAATCAGACACACAGGAAATCAATGAATATCAGGATGAATCAGGTGCTCCTTGAGATCGTATGTTACTGTCAGTAACACTGGTGAGATGAAAATGTTGTCAAGCCAAATCTATTCAACTCTATGAGTGATGTAGATAAGAGGTAGACCATCATTCAGGAATAATAATTTGGAAGAAAAAACAGACGGGCTGGTTTGCGGACTATATTCAGTTTCTAGACTGGGCACCAACAGTGGTCATCACGAGTCTGAATCTTTATGCACAAATTACCCAAGAATTCTGATGATTTTCCTCACGACATCCCATCATGTTATCTTTTTGCTTTTGTTTTCGTTTTGGGATCAAATCGATTACGCATGCACACATCAAATGATCTTTTCTTCTCATTGACGAAAGTGACAGCTCGCCATGCTCATAATCTATCGCTTCGCATTCTAACTAAGTAATATTGGCAAAGTATAAAAAATATTTTTGACAACAACAGTTCAATTTTTTATACAAAGCTATGGTGTCCTTAAACTACCACGCGATGGCATCCGATCGATTTAAACGAAAAATAATTAAGTCCCAGCCAGCTCACCCCAACTCCCCAAAAAGCCAGTCCTAGACCAAAAATCCATCTAATCTCCCACAACCAGGTCCATTACTATATTCCAAAATAACCTTTCTACTTCTGACATAGGTTCCAAGCTCTATTTTGATATTTCAGGAAGGTCTTTTCTGTTCTGACGTTTTTTCAGAAAACTGATTCCGAGTGTCAGAATTCTGCGAGTCTGGTTCAGACTTCTGACAAACCGACATAGACGATTTTCGGCTTTAGTTTCCACATGGTGATCTGAACCCCCAGCCTAATCTTTCCGTGGCACGTGGTAATATGTGATGCAATAGTGTAACCGATTTGAATTCCTGACTTTGGGCCGAGGATATTCTGCTAAGCACTGATAAAGTTCATGTGGTTGAAGGTATCTCTTAAATCCCTCAATCATTTCGTCTACGTCTTCAGCATTCTATTTTTTGATTGGCTAATTGAGCAAATTTTGTTTTGCTCTTTAGCCGGCCTGCAATCAAACTCTCTAATAAATACTCGATATTCTTCCATCCTCACCCTACAAAAAGGCTACATAGGTCTCTCAACCTCTTCTTCACTTCGAATAATTTTTGTCATATACTCCAGCGGGATATCCTTTGGTAGTACCGAGATACTACCAGCCGAGGCTGCTAGAATATTTTCGGGCTATGATGTCTTAATCCAGAGCCTGCGTAGGAATTATTATTTCCGTGGACTTGACGAAAAAGTGACGCCTCTGCGTTTGGTCGACTAAAGCTTTTCTCCACCTCCTCGTGGTGTCGACTGGGCGGCGTAAGCTGGCTAACAGAGTAGTTCAGGGAGGTATCCCTGTTGGAGGGGGAAGTGATCAGGCCTCTGAAGGCCAGTGATCCCTATTCTGTAGGTGTGTTTTTCAGAATTCTTTGGACTCGTTTTAATTTTCTGAGAAAATGGAAGTATCGGTATTTCAAGGCCAGGCGTTACGGTATCCGGGTGTAAACTAATTTTTTAATGCTTGGCAAGACGAAATGCAGAGCTTATGTGAGATCCCGTATGGGTTGTTATCCGTAGAGATTTACCGACGTCGCTTGTGTTAGACTCCGGAAACGGGATTATGTGAGGTTTTTCCTTAATTGGGAAATCAGAGAATCTTCTCCGTGCACAAGTTTATCATCAGTGCGACGCGGGAAATCCAATGAAAGAAGTATTTGGCTGGGGGATCTGCGTGTGTTTTTAGTCAAGTCTCATAAGGTTTTTTGAAGTGGTATATTGTAATCAGCGGTTTTTCGTGATATTGGTTTTTGATTTTTGAAGGGTTTTCTGAAGAAGTGTTGTTCAATTTTCTGTACCACGCACCCTGCGTATTGACGTATGGCAGGGGTATTTAGAGCACCAAGGTCTGTCCAGTAGTAACTGTGGGTAGTGTTGTCGAGGAATGAATCTCAGGAACCTGGCGGATACGAAGCCCGGTCCTAGTCCCACTTGTATGGAGGTCGGTTGGCAGCTGGACATATTGAGGTCGCGCGCTCAGCCGGGAGCAGCCCTCCTAAAAGCGCAAGCCTGTACTACGGGTTAGATTAGTCCCGAAAACGGAATGTTTGACCGTTCTCAGAGGTGATGGACATGCAACAAATAGAATATCAAACTGCAAGGCTCTGGGGCAGGAAATCGAGGGCATGGGGATGGATGCTTTGGGCATCCTAAGGGAAGCTTATCGGGGTAAGCTTTTAGTGTATCTTGGAGAAAAGTCGCACGGTAAAAATTCTCTCCTTCGTGTAATCAGGAATAAGATAGCGGGAATCCCTAAAAACGGTGATGTGGGTACCTTATTTCTGTGCTTTGAACATAAAATATACCCACTAAGTGTCGGAGGATTTCCACCGGAAGCAGGACTTTTTCGGGAGGCAGTGAGTACTTTAGTTTTAACCAGCTGGGATCAAAGACTTCGAGAGCGTCCAAAACACATAATGGGGGGAAAAGAGGGTGAGTCCTCCAGTGATTACAAGTCCCAATCCGCTCCAGATTCCGACTCAGAGGAAGAATCTGCTGCCCGCGCCAGTGAAATGCAAAGAATTTTTTATTTCATGGAGGGCTTGGAGGAGGTGCAAAAGTGCATGACTAAAGGCATAATAAAACTGATGGAGTCGCGGAAAAGTTTGGAGGAAAAATCAAAGGGGGAGGATTTTCTTGTCGACGTCAGACAGGCAATTGGTGGGATTGTTGTCGATTCCGCCAATAATTTGGCTCAGAGCCCGATGACGGGGATGAAAAAGTTTCGCGTCTCGCGAGGACGACTTTGAATTTGAAGTGGCAGAAGGCTAACAAGAAGTTCTCTGTTGCTTTCGATAGCAAACCGTTTCCTGAACAACATGTATCTGTTGACAGCCTTGAAGGTGAAGATATGATCCGCAAAGCCGTGAAGAATTTTTCGACAGTCTCTGCGTGGGTTGAAGCACGTCATTTGACGGGCATTCGGAACCGCCTGGAAGCTGCAACGCTAGCTCTGGTTATTGACTGCCTCATTAGCTCGCTGGGCATGATAAGAGCTAAAAACGAGTTGGCAGTGGAGTTAACAATTCGTAGGTTGGCGGCAGTGATAATGGGTGATAAGATTGGAAACTGGGAATCGGTCAGAGAACTTGAAGAAGAGCACGACGATCTGATGAGCAAGTCAATGACGCTTAAGCTTCAAATGTCGGTGAAACTTCGAAAGGATCTTAAGGAGGAAAAGTCAGCCTTGGATGATCAAGGTGACGGGAAAAAAGCATAGAAAACAATGACAACAGCAACTGCAATTTTTTATTCGATTTGCATGCGGGATGTCTTTCCTATCGCAGGGGGCGTCCGATAAAAAGGACGGACATACAAAGAAAGCAAGCGCACGAAAACGACAAAAGTGGGGACACAAGAAGAGGATTCTAAATCCTACCTGACGGACTTCGAAGTGGCCTTATTTGCTTATATTACGAGCATATTCACGTCTCTCTACTAGTATAAGAGAGAAACGCTGCCCAAACGTCCAGGCGAGCAACTTCTCGCAAGGCATCAGGGATGATTCATTTCGCCGGAACTATTTCCGTTGCAGGGGAGTCGGTAGGAGAGGTTGATTCTACGTTTGAATACGGTGACCCCATCAGTGGGTTATTCTGAATCCAGATGTAGTATCATTGCCAGAAATTGTTCTGGTAGCCTCAACGGGTTTATCTTATTACTACGAAAGGATAACCAACTAAATCATATGACAAAAAATTACGTGAAGTGAAGATTGAGAGAACTAAGAAGCCTTTCTTCTCGGGGGAAGGCCGGAGGATATTGAAAACTTATTTGGGGTTGCGCTTAGGCGGGCTGGATGACCACGAAAAATATCAACTAGCCGATCAGGAAACAGAATGCCGAATACGATGGTAAAGAGAATAAAGGGAAACAATCGACCACATGAACTCTATCAGCCCATAACAAAACATCCCCGTCCAAACGCCAGGGATTCAGAGCGGGTTACACCAGGGCATTCACATCTTTCACCGTATCGCTGCAAGACAGGGCCTGAGTTTTGGGATGATCATTTGGAAACGTAAACCGTAAATCGTTTAATTCAGGTTCTCAAATTTCTGAAACAGACTCAAAGAATTCAGACACTCGGAATCGGTTTTCTGAAAAAATCGTGAGAACAAAAAACTCCTTCTTGAAATGTCAATTTAGAGCCTGAAACCTATATCACAAATAGCATGTGTAATTGGAAACATAGTTATAGTCCTGTTTGTGGAAGTTTAAATGGTTTGTTGGCCTAGGATTTGTTTTTGGGGAGCAGGGGTGAGCTGGCTGGGACTTCATGAATTTCTGGTTCAGTCGCGGGAATGCCATCGAGTGGTAGTTTAAAAACACTCTAGCTTCGTATTAAAAATTGAAATAATGTTGTCAAATTTGATTTCTTTATATTATTAATTAATACTTACTAAGAATGCGAAGCGATATAGTAAGAGCATAGCGAGCTGTCACTGTAGTCAATGAGAGGAATAATAGATATGGATTGAGAATGACCCATTGGTAGGGTCACGGTATTCACACTTAGAATTAAATCCTCCTATATACCCCTCCGTATCGCAATAATCCTGGCGAAATGAGTCCTCCCCGATGCTTCACAAGATATTGCTCGCCAGGCCTTTTGGACGTCGTTTCTCTCTAGTCCCATTAGATAGAGGTGGACCTACTTGGCATATAATCAATTAAGCTCCCTTCGTAGTCACTCATGTATGTTTGAGTTCTCTTCATGCGTCTCCGTTTTTGTTGTTGCCATGCACTTTCTTTTTGGAAATTACCGCCCTATTTATCGCCCGCCCCTGCAATAGGAAGCACTTCCCGCCTGCCAGAGAGTTAAACATGGCTGTTGATGTTTTCGTTTGTTTTTTATTATGCTTCATTCCCGTCTCCTTGATTGCTCAATGCTGATAAATCCTTTTTAAATTCTGTTCGAAGTCTCGCCGACTCGTGAAACCTGCCCTACATGAACTCGCTCATCAAATAGTCATACTCTTCTTGGAGTTCTGTGGCCTCTTCCCAGTTTCCAGTCTTGTATCAACCATTGTCACCGCAACCAACCGCCAAATTCCCAACTCCACCGCCAACTTTTTTTTACCGCGCACAACGCTCAAAGAGCTGATGAGACAGTCGAGAACCCGAGCCAAGGTTGCAGCATCCTGGCGGTTCCAAATGCCGGTTAAATGACGAGCTTCAACCCACGCAGAGACCATCGGATAGTTTGCAAGGGCTTTGTGGAGCATATATTCCCCTTCAAGACTGTTAACAGAAACGTATCGTTTAGGAAACAGTTTGCCAGCGAAAGCAACCCAGAACTTCTTTTTCGCCTTCCACCGCTTCCAATTAAGGGAAGACCTTACATAATTCTGCTTCCAGACTCTAAAACAAGCAACGCCAGTAAAGCCCGAGGACAACACCCCATACTAGAAATCCCTTCAGCTATGCATTTCGTCGAACCTAACCCCAAGAAATGATTTGGGCCCCCATACCCCAACGCCGAGTCTTATAACACCTGTGAAATAGTTTTCTCAGAAAATTGAAACAAGTTTCAAGAATTATGAAAACCACACCAATTAAATAGATATCACTGGCCTACGGAGGCCGGATTAAATCCCCGTCCAACAAGGATCCCTCACCGACTTTCTCCGTTAGTCAGCTTACGCTGCCCGGTCGACACCACGAGGAGGTGGAGTATAGTTTCAGTCGACCAAACGCAGAGGCGTCAATTATTCGTGAAATCTCTTGAAATATTGATCCCTACGCATGCTCTCGATTAAAATTATACTATATCATTTGAGTTTTTTCCGTACAACATTCTTCTTCTTTGCGCAGTATGCATTCAAAACATATTGAAACTGGTTTTCATGGTGTTGATCTTTTCTTGAAAGTTTCTGAACATGATGCTGGCCTTTCGACAGCTTCTGTGTATTAGTGCCCAAGTGGTAGTATTTGCGGCACGCAAAGAACTCAATCTAATGCAATGAAATATTCTGATGAATATGGCTGTGTTGCTGTCAAAGGCAATTTTGAAAAAATTGCTTTTCAGGTTAACGACGAATACTTGTTTCGTGTTCCATAATATTTCACAGTTTGCGTGGCAGTACGAGTTCGCATCTACAAGAAAAAACCACTGGGCACTTCAAGCATACAAAAGCACAATCAAAACTTCTGAAATCTCTCGCAACAAATCTGAATGCATATCAGGATCGTATTACACTGGTGAATAAGATATATTTGAAATAAGTAAGATTGGCTGACATTCCTCTTCCGTTCTCGCAAGGATTGATATCAGAACTACTTAACCGAACTTTTTCTCTATTTGCTGTCGAGATTTCGACTGCAGGATTTCTCCAACATTGTTTAGTTTTTCTCTTAGTATTTACTGGAGAAAACGTTAATCTGGTGTTAATAACTTCTTTCTTACTTTCCCAGACCAAAGTGCTTTAGCAAATATGTATATAAACTTGACGTGTTTAGGACGTGATTGGTTTATGTACACCGGAAACAGGCACGCTAGTCTCAATGGATTCTATTAGTTTCTGTAAAAAGCTCTGTATAAATTGGAATGCAAGGCGTCCTCGTTCTGGGTATTTACCTCATTCTTATGTCTATCCTGAAGAATTCATGGTCTTCAAGATGACAAATAATTCTGCTCTTTCAGCATGATTTATACTGTAGCTTTGAGAAGGTATGTACAGATAAGATCTTGAGACGGCTAGTAGGCCAACTGAAATTTTTTTGAGCTCAACCTCAATGCGAACAGTGCGAAATGCGCCAATCATGCCTATCTTGAAATTTGTTTTGTTCCATTTTGGTGTGTTTTCCTGCCATCCGGAACAGTCTGGCCACAACTTTCTCGCAATGAAGATCTGAAAAGCAAGAAACGATTTTCTTCTGGAAATTAAGAGGAAGGCCAACTGTGCATTCTGTGCCTTTAAACAGTTCTCTTTTTAACCGAATGGGTATCAGGGGCAATAGTGGGCTAAAATTCAGAGTTCTTGTGATTAAAGTTAAAAACAGCCCTGTGATAGCGTTTCGAATATAATGCGAATTTTTGTTTTTGGATACAGAGAGCCTAGAGAGCTAATCGTTGCGGTCTGGTCCGATTAGGTTGCCGTGGAAACCATTAGATTTATCAGTGATTGCTTCAACGCCCTTTGAAGTATGTGAGAGGTAAGAACATGTGAAACGTCTTCGAAGGATACAAAAAGCATATATATAATTTTTGGAGATTCTGAATCAGTGTACCGTTAATGCTGAGCTACAGGTACGTTCATATTTAGAGTTTTAAGTTTATGGGAAGTCTTTCTGCTTGGAACTGCATTCGTAAGAAACCTGATCGTGTATGCACAAAGTTTTGATCTGATTATGAATTTTAAAAAAATCAAGAGGTCATAACAGTTAGCTGGATGATTCTTATATCTGAAATCATCAAATCAAGGCCAATGCCATGACAAAAATGAATTTCAAACAGCCGAGATTTAGGATAGTACACAGAGGAGTATATGTACTAGTTATGATTCGTAACATCATGCAGAAGAACAAATCACAGCGCATCCCCTAGCATTAAGGAGCCAGAAACATTAAAACCCCCAAATACCCCTAAACGCTCAAACCTCAACTCTAGTGTAGAATTTAAAAATATAACTTGCACGTGGCCTTTACAAAAATCCATATACTGATACATCTTAAAAAATATATATTTGTTAGAATTCGTCTACTTGAAACTGGTCAAAATGTAATATGATAACAACTCATTTGCGTATTTTTTATTGCGCAAGTTATACGAAACAGTACTTTTCGTCGATTTAACATGAAATTTGGCCTCTATCGGATAGATATTTGAAAGATTTTTGATGATGACTTGTTACAGGTAGAACAGGATACCATCTTACAGCTCGTTTAGTATTGCCGAGCTTGTCGCGAATCTTACACAATTGCTTGGTTTAAACAATAATTCTGTCAACCGGACGGTCATTTTTTACATCGATTCCTGGAGGTGAAGATTGAACCTCCAAATTTATTAGTAGTAGGAAAATTTTAAAACAATATAAATCAAGCGGTGGGACAGAATATTCACGCAATCAATAAACCAGTGAAAATACCAAAAATAATCAACTTCTGTTACTATTGATGAAAGTTGAAAGGCATCGCAGAAACGATATTTTTTATTTTTATAAGGAATCCAATTTACAGTGAATTATTTATCCTTTTTTGTAAAAAATGGGATGTGTATATGTACGAAACAATTTAAGGCATATTTTTTTTTTTGAAAAACTTCTTGGTGTAAGACGGAAATATAAGCAGAGTTTTAGAAAATGAACTGTTTATGAGTTTAGTTTCTAGACTGGTACAAAGAAAATCTAGAAAAACATAAAATAGAACTATTGCTCTCAGCTCTTTTAATACAGACACTAGGTCCCAAAGTGAAACCAAGTATTGCGCTTCCAACTTCGCAATAAGAGTAATGCACATATTGTCCAGGCTTATAAATGTTCTTCGTTTATCATTTCCAACTCTTGCAAACCTAGAAGTAGCGAGCTGAAACATTTTATCGTACGAACTACACCTTCCATATCCAAAACTTGCTACCTTTATGAATTGTAGGCCATGACCAATGTCAGGAAACTCTACTGCTGATATTATGATCAGAAAAGAGAATAAATATTTCATTTTCTTGCTATATCTTATTTTCGTCAGTAGTGGTATTTCTTTTTTTGTATATTTTCGGAATTTGAGGGCTTTAAAAGTTTGATCCAAGAACAGTGCAATGAAAGTGACATAAATGAAAACCCGGATCAAATTCTTAATTCTGAGGAGATAAGGGCCGAAACTTAGAACATATGATCGATTAGGTGTATCACTATAAACATGATGGGCAAGGCTGTTTGCTGGAATTACCTTAAATGACTTTGGAAACATTTGAACTAAACAACGAAGGGCACTTTGATCCGCTTCCAAGTCTGATGATGATTGCCCTAAAGCAATCCATTGCGCAATTTTCCTTATAAAGTTCGTTCTTACAGGAATAAGTATGAAACCTGCATTAGCACTAGAATTAGAAAATTCTGAATGTACGGTGATTCTTGACGGCTTTAACATATTTTCTCCCAATACAACGTCGAAAACATCCGTATCTTTGTATAAAACGTGTGAGATATACTGAGCTTTTAAAGCATATGCCAGAGAATGTAATATAATCAATGGCTTGTAATAGAAATGGTTTTTTGCGTTTCCTTTCGTGACAAGGTAGAAAAGACTGTACCTGTGTTTTAGTACCAAATCACTCCTCCTTGTACTATATCCAACATGCAACACTTTTTGGTGTGCATGTTCTTTGAATAGTTTGACCTCCATATCAGTCACTTTTGATCCAATTTTTCTTTGACAACGAGCATTATCAGATTCATCCCCAAAGGAATAAAAGGCATCTGATATCGTCTTCGATACATAGTTCTCATAAGGACTCATTATTTTTAATACAGATTCATATTCAAGAGCGTACACCGATGCAAAGCAAAAAAAACAGGAAACGGCCAGAATGTGAAGAATCATGAACAAGAACAGGTAGAAACGCATGATCATATAGGTAGAGCAACTCTACAAACTCAGATAAAGAAGAGAACAATTATTCGAAATTTCTTCGGAGGTTGTACTCGTCTTTTTGGAAATCGTGGATCATCGTGCACCTAACCAGTACAACAAAAGGTCCGGTAACTACAGAAAACCTAAGATATTATAGCCTGTAATAATGAAAACAACAAGTATTAATATAATGAATGCCTGGAAAAAGGCCGACTTCCAAATCGTACTTTATTTCTTTAAGAAATTATC
Source organism: Agarophyton chilense (assembly GCA_030374765.1). Classification (NCBI taxonomy): domain Eukaryota; phylum Rhodophyta; class Florideophyceae; order Gracilariales; family Gracilariaceae; genus Agarophyton; species Agarophyton chilense. The sequence goes on from JARGXX010000106.1 coordinate 167,097, forward strand.
CCCTCATTGAACAACCTAGCCTTCGACCAATTACGAAGCTGTTCGCTGCAGCCAACGTTCTATTCTGCGTAGCTATGTAAGGGGGTGGCTTTGAGACCCATCACATGTTCAATAGGTTATCTCATTCTCTCTTGGAAATTGTACTACATCATACCATTCTGGGTTTTCACACACAAAGGTACACGATAAACTGTCGTCTGTTCATGGCGAGCAGTGTCTTCGAATCCTTGCAAGATTATAATATCTTCAAATTTTCTATACTTGCAAACCATCCGCTTTTACTTGTCCTGCAGGGAACAGTAGATCCTGTAGACAATTGCCATTTTCTTCAAGGTCTGACTTTGAGATTTATCACCTTTAGCTGTACAAACCAACTTAAGAGTTGATTGTTTAGGCTTGAAGTCAACTTCAAAAAACTCAAAAACAAAGTCAATTCAGCGCAATACAAAACCTTTTTGTATAATATAATTATCGTCGATATCCTAAAGAGCCAATATTCCGTTCCGGAGTTTACTGCCAATAAGTAGCTTTTTGTTTAGAAAATTTTGATGAAGTAAGTTTCCGATTCCAGAACGGAAAACCTAGCTTTGAGTCTAAGTTTTAGACGGGGGAAATTTTTGGACCGTTAGTGTAGGGTTTTCTAGACTTATGACGTTGTGGTAATGGAAAATTCCTACGAATTGAAAAGAAAACAGAGCGATCATAGTTGCAACCTTAGGCTCCTATAATGGGCCCAGAAACCATTTGAAAGACATTTTGATTGTGCTCATTAAAAAAGTTATGTCGTCGGCTCATCAAACAAATTCTCTAGCCTAACATGTTCTTTTTCTTGTTGTAGACCACTTTCACATGCATATATACGCTTCCCTGACAATAGATGTAGACACAAGTGGAAGTATGTAACTGCATGGATCTCGTCTGCATTTCATAATTATTAGATGTTTTGCGAGAACGGGATCAACTTGCTGCAGTAGTAGGTCTGGTAACCACAAATCGTCAACTCTATGGTCTCAAATATCATATAATTACCAAGAAAGCATCCATAACAGACTCGTTTTCCAGCACGAATTTTTGCATATCCTTCTGCTACTGTTCGTATGTTCTGAACGACAAGAACAACTTGGGTGTACCCTCCTGCCATGATGATGACCATTCGACAGAAATATTTTTCCTGCGTAACACATCTTTAATGACACTGTTGATTATCTTAAACAAAGGTTTTTCACACATAGAAGCTTCGTCTGTTACCATTGAACTAGGTTCTTTCGAAAAGTTCAGCTACTCGCCCTCTTCGTCTCCCCCTTTATAAGACGTAACTTTCTTTTTGGTAGGTCTCTACAATCCTTGAACTACATTGACAGATTGCTACTCTCTTACTCTAACGCTTCTTGGCAACGACTCTGGTTAGGGGCTGGATGACGGCGGCGAATGGATTTCGAGACTCACCAGGAGGGCTCTGATATCGAAGCAGCAAAAGGCGAACAAGAAGTTCTGGGTTGCTTTCGCTAGCCAACCATGTTCTTCACAATCTGTTTCTGTTAATAGTCTTGAAGGGGAAGATATGCTCCGCAAAGCCCTGACGAATTATCCGACGGTCTCTGCGTGAAATTTAGCTCGTTACTTGACAGGCATTCGGAACCACCAAAAAGCTTTTAAGTTGGCTCCGTTTATTGATTACCCCAAAAGCTCGTTGCGTAGTATGCGCGCCAAAAAGTGTTGGCGGTTGAGTTGGTAATTTGAGGGTGGGAGGCATTGAGTATGTGTTATAAAACTAGAAACTGGGAAGAAACAAGAGATCTTCAAGAGGAGCTCGATGTTTTCAAAAGCGCTTCAATGAAGGGTAAGCTTCACAAATCGGCGAGCGTCGTAAAGATTTCAATAATAATGGATCTGCTTTGCGCAAGAAAGGAAAAAAGAACGAGAATTAACAGAGAGAGAACGACAAAAACAAAGACAAGTTTATATTCGATGGACATGCGGGACATGCTTCCTACTTCAGGGGAGTCCGAAATGAAAGATGGGTATATAAAGAAATAAGATGCACAACAACGTGGAGGGGCAAGAAAAGAAATCAAAGCATACTTGAGGGGCTTTGAACTGGGTTTACTTGCTTATACTTCTGCCATGTCTACCCCTTCGTAATGGTATAAGAAAGAAACTATGTCAAAGGCCTGGCGAGTAATTTCTTGCAAAGCATCGGGGAGGACTCATTCCGCCAGATTTATATCGTTGCGGAGGAGTCCGTAGAAGAAGTTGTCTCTACGTCCGACTATAGTCATCCCCATCAATGGGTCTGGCTAAATCAGGATCTTGTATTATTTCCAAAAAATGGTCTTGTAGCCTCGGCTGATAATAGCTCACTAACACCAGGATTTATAAAGCTACTAAATATGACAAAAATACTTCAGAAGGCGAAAAAGGTTTATATAACTAAGATGCCTTTTTGCGGAGTGCAGGCAGAAGGATATTGTACACTGTTAATGAAATTGGTTGAAGTTTGGCTAGTCGAATTGAAAGAAAGCAAACTGAAAGTTGTGAATATGGTTTTTGCGGTGCCTAAAAAAAGGAAAAGCAAAGGCTAATTATCAACGCTCGGAGCATTAATTATTATTTTATTGACCCACCAAAAATTGATATCCTTAATCCAAGATATCTGACGAAAATACATATCCCGCCACGACAAATACGTTAGGTTGGTGATTCCGATATGTGTAACAAATATCATCGAATGAAATTGCCGAGATGCATGAATACGTATTCAGGAATCGGAGTCGGACGTAAAATCATATTCCAAGTTTGGCTCTCAAGGGCCATATGGTGGTTAAACTCTTTGTTAGTGGATCAGAAAATTCATTTAGAAGTTTTGACTCGCGCCAAAGTCTTTATGTACGACTGTAGGCCACTTTGAAGAAACTTTGGCAAATACAAATTTGCATCCTACGAGCATGAATATATTTGGTTCTGAACGAGCAGGGAGATGTCGAAGATAAACATAAAGGCCGTGATAAAGGATTGTTGATGTACCTCTTTTCCTTCGCAGACGACCAAAACAGCACGGCCTGCTCAGGAACGGAGCAGCCATATTATCAAGTGTTTCGCTTAAGCAATTTATGATCCAAGGCTTGGCGGTGCTACAGTCCTTATTTCTAAATGACTACTATTGACTATATCAGTGTATTATAAGGCAATAAAACACTACGAACCGAAACCTGGAATCCATCTGGAAGTGTGATGTCAATTCAGGAAGGCCGCACACAGTTTGTATTTGACAGAATGGAAAACATGAAAAAGAAAGAAGCAATTGCGGGTGAGTCTCTTTGTTAAACTCGACCTCGCTTTATGTAATGCCGCTGTCTGCTGCGGCAAGAACCAAATTATTAACTGGTTAATTGAGTTTAAGCATCTCGCGAGAACGAAGCGTTCAGAGCTTATTTGCACCAAGACATAGTTTAGTGACGAAATTGAGAGACTCTGCGTTAGTCTTTGAGTTCTAAGGAGCTCCACAGTTGGACTCGAGCTTAGAGAACCGCAGACACAACGCCTTGCGCGCCTGATCGCAAGCTACCGCCAACTTCCTCTATCCGACCCACGGCGTCATTGAGCAGAACATCCTCCCCACCCAGGTTCTTCGTCTCGAGCAGGTTGACGCCATGCAATGCGCGCACGCTATCGCCCCTAAACGGAGCCTCGAACGTTCTTCTTCTTCTGCCTCCTGCGACTGAATACGGCGCTCATTACGTGTTACCGGTCGGCTCACCCAAATATTTGCTGCGTCTTCTGTCCGCCATGAGAAATTTAATTCTCCCAGACCAGCAGCCACCACTGTACATAGGGCAATCGCCTTCCAAACCCCGAGCCTTGCCGCCGATTGCGCTCTTCTTCACCTCCTCGAGTTAGCCCGTGCTACCGCCTCCACCGCCTCTGCTCCCCGATAGCAACAATGATAGGCCAATTTTTGCCCTTCACAAGACGTGTATGCCTAGACAGCCCTTCTGCCTGTTCACCACCGCTTGTTGAAAGTCTGATCCCCTTCTGTCGCCCACCGTCCCCCGCCTCGTGCATTGCCACCAAAACACCCCCATTAGAAGCAAGTCGCCGTCTCCACCCCTGCAGCCGACAGAGCGAATTCGGTCAGAACCGTTGCTGCTCAGACGTATCATGCATTACTAGCCGCCCCTTTTGAACGCCATCTCTGCTTCCGAATCCATGACTATCTCATTTCCTGCCATCTTGAGCGTCCAAAAGCATCCCGCCTGCTGGAACATCCTGCAACGACGATCACAGCTTATCTTCTTCTCTGTTTATGTCCGCAGCGCAGAGTAATCCATCCAAGTCGCACATCCGTCCATCTTCATGGCCGAAACGAGTTTTGTATTGCACTCTCGTTCGCTCCCGGACACTCAAACGCCTTCAGTGCCATTGCATCTTCTCTAAAAGGCATTTTTACGCGAATCAGCGCTCAAATAGTCTGCCAAGAAATAACCGCACACGCTTGACACACCTCTTTCGTCTTTCACTCCCAAAGCGCATATAAGCTATCTTCAAAACAACAATCTCGGCCCCAACTATATATTTTCCAGTCGTAAAGGCTGCTCCTCAAGTGTCAAACAATGATCTTTCATAAATATCAATTTCAACAGCTATCTTGCCTTCCCCTTCTCATTTCAAAATCTTTTAAACTTGGTTTTACCCAACATTGTGATGAGTTCACATTTGTACATCGGTCCACAAAAATGTTCCTTGCCGTTGACACCGAACCTTCCTCGTGCCCTGGCAGCAAGGAATGGACTCGTAAGGCGTATAGTCTCGCCGTGTGCAAGCTTTTCATTCTTCAAATCGCGCCCTCTCACAAATGTTGGCCATAGTTTCTCTGCACTGCAAACATTGAACGAGAGTTTTCTTGCAGACTTTGTCCAAAGTGTAATAATTTAAGGCAAAGACAAATTCTGCATATCAAACGAAATTATGCCCACCCGTGCTCTCACATGGTTAGGCACGTTGTGCGAATTGAACATCTGACGACTGATGTGGATCTCTTCTTGCCGGATAGATGGTATGTTTCAAGATATTGTTTGGATGACACTTTTCGGTGTCCCGGATGGGAGATGTGAGCTCGTTGATAATGAATTAAGCGATTTTTGATTGAGTTTGATGTTGCTACCCATTATACGCCCGTTCTTTTTAGAGAGACTTATGAGCTCGGTGCGGCGTTTGGACTACGCCAGGCGGTCGATATTTTTCACAATGCAAAGATTAGTTCGATTCTCGTCTTGGCTTTCGGACGCCGCCGATTACCAAATCGCTAAAGGGTACACTGGGAGGCCATGGCACCTGCCCGTCGGTTCATGTGATTTTCTTGCGAAAGCATCCTCCGTTGATGGAGGGTTGGTCTGCATTGGAAAAGAAGGCTTGTCGATACATACAAACTTCCGTCGGAATGCAGAAGATACGAGAAGACACTGTCGATCCCTGTGTTTTCGATGTCAAACACAGAGTCGGCCCCTGTGTGATGGGGAAGCTATTACGCGGCACAGAATAAAATCCCAGTGTATTCTGTGCGAGGAAGCTGATTCAATATCTATAATGACTAAGATTCGTTGCACAATAGGTTCTTAAAAAAGCTCAAGCTTTTTATAGGGGGCAGCTGTAATCGTGGACCTGAGTTTCAGCATCTTTTCCCGAACTAGTCCAATAGATACAGCGTGACCTCAAATTTTCGCCTGGAAAACGCGCTTCCTGAGAAGGATCAACTTTGCTGACGTCCATAAGTCGCCCGATACGCGCATCAAGAACACAAGACAAACAGAAGAACCAAAGTCGGCGGAAGACTTCTAGCGCTAGCCGTGCTGTGATTATACAGGTCATGGTTACTTATAGGTAAAATGATTCTCTGGGTTGGAAGAACTTCTTCCCTTTTCACTGCCCCACCAGAAAATTACTTGACTAAACACCAACTTTATAAAAGAACATCCAGCGTTTTTCGAACGTACTGTGCTGCTATCAGCAGAGCATCGAACTTGGACCGCTACCTGAGACATTGGAAATCCTTGTGAGTTGCGCAGGAAGTATCATAATCAACCAGAATAAATTTCATGACCATCTCAGTTGACTTGGAAGCCAACAGTGAAGAAAAAGATGTATACGAAGCCCCTTTTCAAATGGATCCATATCTATCCATGAAGTTGTGAAAGAGTTATGCGTATGAAATTTTTCTCCGGGAGGCACCCACACTTCGTCGCCATGCCAAATAGCGTTTTTATTTCCACCTCGTCACCACTCCCGCAACCCTCCCGTGTCGTCCGCTGGTAACTGCCTTGCAAGTGCCACCTTTGTCTTCGACCAAATTGAATATAACCTCTACTGTAGTTCATCGGAAGGAAAGGAAGCCTAAATGTCTGACTCGGGAACGGAAACAATGTGCATTGGTATAGGAGGCATGATCATGTGCAAGGCCGTGCAAGTGGAGGTTCTGAACCTGTTGGTCTGTGATCAAGAAATCTTTGCTAATTGTTATTGAATTTTATACCCTTTCAAAAGTGTTCTTGTATCATCATATGCCAAGGCGCCGTTTTCTTTTTCTGGGTTGCATGTGTTGCTCATTCTCCGGTTGAATATGATCTACATGAATTAAAGTACCTTCACGTGGCCATACATGATATTTGCTCTACTGTGGAGTCCACCTTTTCGGGTTGGGAAACAGCCATCACCAGCTGGTTCTTTTGGCTTACCCTTGTAGCTCTACCTTTCTCCACGCTTGATATTCGATTCAAACCGGATCCAGGTAGTATCGTCGGCCTTGCATATCCAGGAATCTTACGATTCTTTGAATACAAACAGAGTGTTTCGTGGTGATTTCCCCTCTGCCTTTTTTATCTCTGTACAAATAATCCAAACCTTTATCTTCTCGTGAACCGTTCTTCCAATTGACCTCCACTACTGCCGTCACTACAAGCATGGATTCAACATTTTAGGTAACTTCTATGCTATCGTTTAGGCAAAAAGTATTTAAGTCTCTGTGATTCTGAAGCTGTGATGGTACGAAATTGTAACCATAATGATTTCTCTGCTACCGGATCTAATTTGGCTACAGGCCAGAACGTCTGGTGTGACTTGCTTCCCTGGTGTCGAAAACGAATAATATGGGCAGCCTTGCTCTGAACCACGAATTTATATGATGCTTTCGTAAACCTCAATTTATCCAATTATCTTGCTGATGTGATGACAAAATCATTCAAGCAGGCGGCAATGTTCTCTCTGAAAATCATTTTCACAGCACTTTTCTGACAATTGCTCATTTGAACCTCTCCACCTACAGCACCAAAAAACTGAGCAGTAGTATGCAAATCGGAAATACTACTCATGGGTTCCGTCGTGTTCATTTGGATCGAGCTCGTTTTGGACAAAGCGAGTATCGGTCTTTCGCAAGGACGAGTTTCCAATCTCTTGAAATCTTTAACTCTAAAAGTTCGAAGTCCTTGTGAGAAAGAGGTGTTGTGTTATTCGATATATATTTTTAAATCTTCGTCCTATCTCCCCTAGTTATCGTTGAACAAAAAATTGGGATTTATTATGAGTAGAGGGTCACACTTTCGAAGTAGTTGAGGATGTTGAATAATTGAATGGGTGGTTGCTGTCATACAGTGCGAGTGAGTACCATTCTTGTCAATCAAGTCATTGAATCTCGCATTCGTTTATTCCACTATAACTTTCACTTGCTGGACACAACCCAGGGTACTACTGCATCCAAAACTTAGGAATATAATATTGGCTGTTGTTTTGAAAGGATGAAGAATACTCTTGTGGACATTAAAATTGTAAAAGAATGGCAGCAAGTACAGGCTAGCATGCCGTTTAAAATCCTCCGCTTTATGTTTCGACATCATGGGAAGATATAAAAGAGATCGACCCCATCATGATGGTGTTTCAGCGCATGACATTTTCATGGCCTTATCGATTTTTTAAAGAGTTTTCCTGGGGTTTGCAATAGTTTCGAAGGGCTATAGACCCCTCATTTTGTGTATGTGTCCCGGTGAAAAGACGTAGGACATGTATTACCCGGCCAAGCAGAAGCATGTGCATAACATCATATTGGAAAGCGTAGATGTGGTCGATGGAGAGTCTTCTCAAGCGTGACGCTCGATTTTTTCATATGGAATTGATGAGTTGATTTCGGACTTTTTCGTCTTTTTTGAAAGATCTAAGTGCCTTCCAAGTCAATACAACATCGAACCCTGATCGTTTGGTACCACATTCAAAGTGAATGACTTTCCCAAGCCCGTGAAACAAACATCTAGATGTGCACTGGGCGCATTATTGTGCACTTGGATTTTCGGCGGATGTGCAGTAGATGTCTCGAAAAATTCGACCAAAAAAAAGCTGGAGAATAAATGAGCCAAAGATGTACAGCAGATATATGGATCAACGATAGATTCCCTCGCGGCTGTGTGCTAGATGCCCACGCAAGATTTGTGAGAAAGGTATTCTCGGGTGCAGTCGTTACCAAACCCATCAACGTCGATGAAGGGGGGCAGATGTCTCGGTGCACAAGTTTCACCACAGCCAAGGCTCGGGTCGGGTTCAGCGAATGACGCCGTGCTGTCCCGTCAATCTTTAACGGCAGTGTATGTGCGCCATCATGGCTTCCATTGACTCCTTTTTTCTTCTCTATGGCGCATCAGCAACGGTTGCTCCAACGATTGTAGACTCTAAGTTCGAAATGGCGTTTGCATTGAGATCGCTGCGACCCGTTCACCGGTATTCCATGCAGTTGCGCGATATAGGCTTCGACTTGTGGTTTAAATAGGATATTATGTCGGTAGAAGGCGACGCTTGGATCTTGTTCAACATTTTTGTACGCCTGGCTGATGCGTATCGCAACGCAACACGGTCGGATGCAAAAGTGCCTGCGACCGATATCTCCCCTGAGACCTTTTCTTTATACCTTTACCCTTTTCACCAGCCTCTGAAGCTTTAAAATCCCCTTATGTGGCTGCACAAGAGGCAACGTGTTGTGTTCCACCAGTAGCATTACCCATGTTTAAGCTACAATCAGAATTTTTCTCGACTTCTTGACCACTTTCATTCTGGAAGACGCTTTTTGACGGCCGACTACTTCTACCATTCCTAGAATTCTTTCTGCTTCTTCTTGAAGTAGATGGATTTTGAGCGGTAACAAGAAACTCCAATTCTTTCTTACTGTGCCAAATGCTACAGCAATTTCCCCTGTAACTTAGATGCCATCTTGTGCATAATGAAGTGCCGCAAAGCGTGTAAGAGTATATCGACCAATGACCACGATTCGGTCCTTCGTTTTGACAGGACCGAAGCAAAATAAAGCGTTTTTCCTTGCTTTGGTTCATGATCCTGCACTATTAAACGCAATGACCAAGCATCTCCACTGTTAAAGAATACTAAATTTTTGGACCTCCTTTCATGTGCAAACCTTATCAGCCGCATAATATCCCCTTCGCAAAGCTTTTAGTCTGCGTATTTATGCCCTTCCTTCCACGTTTCTGGCTTCCCCGCCACCTGGTACTGTACTTTGAAGTGTTGAAGCATATCTAAGTAGTTCCTGGGACTTATCCATCATAAACTCGGCGGTGGTTTGCACCGTGGTTCACAGCTTCATATATCTGTCAAACAACCTGAAAATGTCTGAACATTGCAGCAGATCGCGACGCTCAAACATGTACCGGCTCAAACGCCTTCAAAGCAAGAGTCTTAACAGTTTGCAAGAAAACCCTTTGCTCCGATCTAAAATGAGATGATGACGACCGAAATATAGCCCGTTGTTGACTATTCTTGTCATTTCCTTCTTTGGTCTAAGAATAAAAGCTCTGAGCACCATGCTTGCACAGTTTAAGCGGAACGAAGGGCCCATCGTTCCAAATATGGAAGTCCACGGGGTTCCAAAACTGAAGCCTTGTCTGAACTACTTCTGTCATTTCCAGCTTGATAGATCTTATTAAGGATGTCTGTTCATTGTAAGGCCACTATAAATCCGGAGTAACTTTATAGATAAGCGCATGGTGGCAAATGATCCTAATGCTGGAAGGCATCTAGCGCGCACGGTGTACATAATGGCAGTCTCTGCAGACCATACATAAAGAGCCAAGCCAAGTTCTAACACTAAGAGCTGATGGATTAGTGTCCCAATGTGTTCCCTTGGTATGTACTTCCCAAAGATATGATTCTCAACTTCGCGTTAAATTAGATCAACCCGGGAAAGATCGGATGACAAATTTAGACTTGATGCCGCTACAAGAGTCTTAAGCTCCACAGTCCCCAGCACATGGTCAAAACCTATTCAGACAACTGTACCTTCAACATCCACACTCCAGTCTGCAAAAGAGGTCTTCCGAAGCAGAGCTATACCATCAGGCGAACATGCGAGGAATTGATTCTCCCTCATAGAGATCTTGCCCACATTTAGCACGTCCTTCACACAATCTTTTTATCTCAGTGCTTTAAGCACCATTTCCTCGTGGACATTGCCCCTCATCATCGCTTCTGTTGATGTCTTGGCTCTACAACAATCGTTTTCTAACACTTAAAACCATTTCAGCACCAACCTTTCTTATTCCGTAGGGCCTCTCTCAAAACAAAGTGCTCTACTCACTTTAGAACTTTTCAAGAAAACATGTCCTGCATTCGTCTCTGTAACCCAAAAATGCTTAAACACAAACCAATTTCCGCAGCGCTTCCCGATAGTAAGCGGATTTCAAACAGATCTAATGGCTTTTTACACCATGTATTTCAAAGCCTGATAATCTTCATCCACACTCCGCGTCACACGAAAGAGCGAGCTATTTAAGTCAATACTTTGGTTCGCAACTGCGATCCATGTATTCAGTCTTTTTTGAATGCTTGAAAGTACAGTATACATAAATGGCAGAACCTCAGCAAACTTTTCCGTGTCTCTCTGTCAGAATATCATCGCTGTTATCCGATTCTGCCTCCAGCGCTGACCATCTGCACCTTCAAACTTTGTTGCGAAGAAAAAAGCAGGGGAAAGAAAGGCAACATCATCAATCACAAACTCCTTCTTTCTGTCTAATTCACTCTATCTTGGGCTACAAGGCTTGGAAAAGCTGCCAAATTTGCTCCATGCAGTGCTGTAGTTGCCAATGGTGCCGGGCTGGCGATAGCTAGGGTTGCGGCAGGTGGTGGAGCTGCGCCAGTTACATATACGGACCCGAATTTATCGTCACTTGCACCGTTTTGTGCCTCTTCAACGCTGCTTTCACTAATTATTACATCCTCATCCATTTTTTCGGGGTTCAGGTGAGACAATGCTAGGAAGAGATATCCTTCAGTAAATGATCAGGCATCACAAATATAGATCCCACTCTCGCTTCAGCGAATAAACTCATGAATAGTTCCTTTGCGTAACCTCTGTCTGCAGATAAGATCAAGCTGCTCATCGCTCCCTCCCCTTGCCCATTGAAAAAAGTCTGCAAACGCTTCCTAACAGATTCCATATGCTTTTCAGCTCTTCGGTCGAACTTAAGCACCATTATGACCCGCAATAATGCATCGGGCATTCCATCCCCAGATTGATCTTCACGGTTGGCCCTCTGACTGCTTACGGTCTTCCTTTGATTATCAACCGCCCTAATGCCAGAAATTTTATCTTCCAGAGTTGCTAATTGCTGCAAAGAAGTGTAGGATACATTTATAGTCCCACAAAAAGCAAGAATCTCAAACTCTGTTAGCTGGCACGTCTAATCGCATTTCGGCATCCAGATATCACCCCTGTCATCAGCCCTACTCGCTGGAGAGTACATTTTAACATTGTCGGCAATGAATTTTATCCTTTGCAGAGAAGAATGAATATGCCCGAACCGACCAAATATTCGTATAGTCCCTGCAAAACTAAAGCCCATGGTGTTTGAGAGCAGTACGACTGCCACATAAGAAAATATGTCAGCCAACACTATCTCTCTTTGAGAAAGATTGCTGTGTTTCAAATGATCGTTCAACCACAGTATCAATTGCTTTGGAAGAGCATCCTTTAGCAATACAACGAATCCCGTACGAGTTACAGCACTCCCATGAACGCTACACTACACCTCCAAGTTAAGCACCGCAGTTGACCAGAAGAACCTGGCAGGATCCTCTCTGAGCTCATCCATAAGCTTGGTCTCCATTACAATGTCCTTGCACTGTCCTGTACCAAACATGGAACCATTTCTCGGATCAAGTTGCTCACCAACCGCCCACTCCGACCCAGAGACCCATCGCCGTAGTGCCACACACCAGAAAATCTCGCCTGCTGCTGCAATTGGAAGGCTTTATTGACATTCTTATACTTTCCCGAAAGGAAGTGACGTGTTTCACCAAATATAACCATAGCGTTACCCTTTTGGACCACATGCTTGAAATTCTGGGTTGGGCGTGTGCGTTGCGTAAGGGGTTGGGGTGGTTCTCCGATTTGTTACTCGATGAGAATCTTGCGCATCTACTCCTGCTCGGAACGCTGATTGTTCCTGACGATGGCGTTATGGAAGGCACCGTGCACTTTTAGTGAGATATTTTGAAATGAGTGAAGCAGGATCATGTGTACGCATCTTCATCTACGATTTCTTCCAATACAGCCTCCTCTTACAGAATGCAATGCATGTCGTCTTTTACCTAGGTCATAGTCTCTTCACGCACACGTATAGTTCAAACAAAATTATACTAACGCCTGCAGCGCTTGAGTGAGTGGTTCGCACCATTTCCCGACCCAAGGCGCCTTTTTCTTATGTTTCGTGGAGTGGAAGATTGCTGAGGCTGTCTCGCTGCACCACAAATATGTTGCGAGGAGATCTCAGGACTCGCAGTAGTCAACGAGGTTGGCTGCTTGTGACGAAACGGAGAACTGCGGTCATGGACTTTTCCGGTTACGATCTGGAACGGAGTAATTTCATCATCCGCGTCAATCAGATGGGTAACACTGGCATTCGGGAAGGAAGAATTTTGAGCCGAATCTGTGTTTTGTGATTGAGAAGCAATGCCATTTGGGCTGTCCTCTTTCACAACTGCCGAAGTTCTGCGACCATTCTTATAGTTACGAGCACGCCGAAACGCTTCTTGTATTAGAAGGTGATCCGCCCACTGCCCTTCAGCGTACTTCAATATGTTGTAGTGCTTTTCTATTTTGGAACAAAGTTCCATCACGAAAAGATGATGATTCTTTTGCAATGAGCGATACGTTAAGCTTCCATCATCGGCAACCTTCCGAACATCGTACAAGCTATCTCGAATGCTACGAAAGGCAGCATCGACGAACTCAGAAGAAATCGGACGCTTTTTATCATACTATCTATCTTCATCGGAAGCCATTTTTGAATTGCAAATCTGTCTCATGCGGCGCTGGGATCCGTTTCCTTCCAAACCATTCTTATCCTAACGTCTGGATTGTACTTGGGTGGGGATGCTTCGAAAACGTTCCAAATCCTGTGATTGATCGGCTTGATGGCCGTGGTTCTCTAGCGATTCCGGCATATTCTAAAAGCTTTTTCCAACTCCCGGAAAAAAAGCCAATGGATTGGCTCGTGGCAGAGATCGCCTGAAAAGAAGCCAGCGGATTCTTCAGAGATCTTTTTGGACTCGTTGAGAGAACGCGAAGGAACGAAATACATATTGAACTGCTATCGTTCGTGCATCTTAAATAATCTCATTGGAGCCGTACTGTTTCGTTTGGACAAGAAGCGCGGGAATTTAGGGAAGCGAGCGAAAACTTATAGAAAATCTCTGCCTGCTGGTAAGATTTTCGGATTCAAGGTTCATTATGCTCTCAAACCCTGTCGGAAGTGCCACTAGAAATGGAAACAAATTGGTGGATCAAGAGCTAGACATTTGATGATACCTGATTTTGGAAGTCCTTAGGCATTTCTGGCCAAGCGAGGAGTGATATTCGGAGGCAAGAGTGCTTTGATTGGAATTGAATGGGCAAATTACAGAAAACGAACTGGAACGCAGCAAGTATGGAGTAGTCTGGATTCAGCAAGAAGAGATAGCAGTTTCACAATGATTGAGAGCATCATGAAAGATAGTGGGGTGAAGCGAATACTTTGTATTTCTCGATTATCATTCGATATTCTTAACGGTTTTCCATATGAAATTATGCATGAGTGGCTCCTGGGATGGGTGAAGCACTTGAACGCACTTTGCATTGGTACTCGCCCGGGTTGTGGCGCCAATAGATCACCATACGTAATATCATAAATCACTCTGCGGACAATCAACGAGTCACTGGAGAGCGGCTCAAATGGTATCCCTCCTACGTGGGGCAGGACGCCTCAATCATATGAGTATCTCTCTTCCTATAAGACTGAGCATTTCACGAGCCTTTCGCTGTTTTATGAACCCATTATATTCAACGGAAGGGGTGTTAATTCACGGATACCAAAACTATGGGCACTGACCTCCGACGCAACGCACATCATTTTCGATATCGCACCATCCAGGACAAAAATTCAAGATCTAGAAAAGATTCTACAGCATATTATGTCCTGGTTGCCGAAGTATTCCATCTCGACTCGGAGCACACATTTGGCTACACTCCAACAACACACGCAATATTACACTTCTCGTCATTGATGAATGTCTGTGGTCCACTTGTCAACGTTTCGCAATTTATCATTGAAAGAGTAGCCGGAGAAGTTTCTGATATGTTTCCATTAATATTATACCCCGAAGCAAATTTATACCACAAAACGCTAAGCATATTTAGTCTAAGGCTGTTTAAAGGTGGCATGGGCCTCTCTCGGTACGGTCCATCCAAGGGGGATGATTCTAAGGCAGATACCACAAATAAAGAGCTTGGATATGACGAGGAGTTAGAGGTCGTGGATGACTTACATGCTATGGGTCATGAGAGTCTTGGAATTAATAAACTGGGTGGCCTGGGAGTGGTGGTTGGTATAGGGGGCAAATGAGCGCAAGCACTGACAAATGCAATGAATGTGCTACCGATCGCTGCATTCGATGTCGAAATTGATCTGATGAAGACATTCAAAAACGTTGAAGTTTCGAATGGTTCAGAAGCATTCACGGCGGAACCTTTGAAGCAATTCACAAATCGCTAGCAACAGAACGGATGCAGGGCCAGGCATCGTTGCTGGATTGCGGGAAATTTTGACAATAAAGGCGAGGATGGCTCAGTAGACGGAGAAATCAAGAGCTGTACAATCTATTACGGCTGCGTGAATAAGATATGGGAACTGTCAGTCTGTTATTGGTGCAGCGATGAGCAACTAATTAATTCGAAATCCATGAAAGTTGTGCGTGTCGAAGGGCAGTATGGATTATCTGTAGACAGGGTGACAGGGGTTCCATCATTTCGTCTTGGACATGGGCGGCGGAGGGGATCAGTTCGTGATAATCGTCGGACGGTAGAAGATATTCACTGCATGAAACGTCTGGTCTGATTCTTTGACTATGGGGGCCGGAGAAGATTTTTGGATCCCTGCAGAATAGATATGATGTGCGGTAGGGGAATGGAGCTTGGCTGTGTTCTCTGAAATGGGCCCACCATGGTCGAGCCAGAGCGGAAATAATATGAGGGGTAGCAAGAGTGCCAACGAAGCCAATCAAAATCGCAACAGCTCCCGGATAGCCTATCATATCAACATTTTAGCATCAAATAGAGCGCCACATCGCCTGACACTTGTTTTCACGATAGTTTAAATTTATATAATAACCATTTGGAAGGACTGACTCGCTTTGCACGCACATCCCACGGACATCAACTGGAACAGCATTGTTACAAATGTCGAACTACTATTGCCTCGCTTTCAAAAAAGACTACAATTCTATTGGTCCCTGTTGTGTATCCGATGAATTTTTGAAGTTGATATTGTGTACATCTTTGCGTAGAATGTCGCTCTCTGTCACGGACATCTGAAGGACATTTTATTACATATCTGTCGTGCATTCGGTGAATATGCAAAGAATATCAAATGGATATATTTAGGGCACATCAGATTGGTATGTAAGGAAAGTCGAAGGTACATGATATGAACATCCAGATATCCATATAGTTCGGGCCTTCTTACGCACGTCTACGGGATATCTAATGCACATCTAAATATATCACTGCGAAGCTTAGAAGACCAGCTTCTTTCGATGGTTTTAGAATCCACTTTTGGGATCGTACAAAGACATTTATATTCCATTTAAAACACACGTTTCGTCAAGCAGAATCTTCAAAATACAACGCCCGTGTGCCCTACGAAACCCTGCACTTTTGAGGCTGTAGGGCAGTCTGCTGTGAAATACACCATGAATTCTTCCAATCTTCGCATCATACCAGTGCAACAAGATATCGAGATAAAACTTTGAAGACTTTTCATATCCAGATCTATCTCGCTCGTAAGCGCTTCAAAGTACTTTTCATCGTGAGAGGCTGGAAGGATTCGAAATACGATTTAGTTTGATGCTTGACGGCGGGCAGAGGTGGAAATTTCAGCACGCTAGATACAATTGGTCGCCATGATATAGTTTCCCTTTTCCGATTTATTGTCCACTCAAGGCCATCACTGGAAAGTGTGAGGAAGACGATCACTTTTTTCTCGTCATTTTTACAGTTGAGAAGCGTATCAGCTTCATTTCAAACAAACATGTTTCCATGATAAGGTAGTTGTCATGAACTGCAGTCTTCGATTTATTTCCAGTAAGTGAGTTCTTAGCTCTCATACACCCTTCACGGAGAGCTTTCAGTGAAGTACTGGAGCTACAAAACCTTTTCATTGATGATGAAGAGCTGGATAATAAAAAACTTCTCACTGCCTCTCTACAAATTAGAATTGCAAAGGGGACATAAAAAAGCTTAATGGAGCCTGCCGAATTTAGCTGCGTGTCCATTTGGGCACATTCCCAGGTATGATTTAGAAAGGGAAGAATGAAGTATGGTAGAAGCAGTCATAGTTCGGGAAAGGAACTGAGAACTTATAGGGGGCATCTTTGTATGCATCTCCATAGATCTTTGCAAATCATTCGAGGGCTCCCCACAGTAGATTATGCAAGCAAAGTCAATTGTGCTCAACCATACTTGGATTGGCCTCCGCTTTATTGGAGTACGGGTTGGAACTGATTGAAGTATCAAAAGACTAGCTTGCAATGCCGTCGGCCATCATCTTTATTTATCACAGGACTCTTCGATGACAGCATCATCACCAGGGATGGCTTCTACGCCAGTAACAGCGTTAATTTCACCTGCTTCTCTTAGTTAAGGAGCATCCCCTACGTCTAGATCTGAGTCCTTTGGCGGTTGTTTACATTGTTTTTGTTCCGAGACCGCATTTTCATAGTATTCATATTTCTCTGCGTCCTGTTTGTTAGCATTGTTTACATACTGCGAGAGTTCTGTTTTTTTAGACGCAAATGGCCTATCGATAGTATTCTGTTTCCTGCCTTAAACATCTACGAAGTCTCCTTTCATGTATTTCGTTTGGGTCATCCTTTTAATTTCGGTTTTATGTTTCTTGGTCGTAATCTTTTGAAAAAGAAACGCTTCTGCTATGAGATGATGTGTTCCAGTGACAAAGTTTCCTTTCTTTTGTCCGCGATATGATGATTTGAAAACTATGGTAGGATTCCAGGGTACCGCCAACGATTGAGTCTTTGTTTTCATCTTTAATGTTATTCAATGAAATATCAGGGTCAATTTTCTGCTTCATGTTATGGACTATGTTTGTTATTATCTCAGCTGTTAGACTTCTGCTGGATCTTGGGGTATGCAAAATGAGCTCAAAGTCCTAATTCAATGCTCTCTGATACTAAAACGTTTGAAAGTCCGTCACTTTTCCCTTCATTCAAACTTTTTAATTGATGTCCTACACGGTTTATCTGCTCATCCCGTGTCCCTCCTCTCTTCTGGACGACATCACCTTTCTGTTTCCTGTTTCATGGGGGCTCCATTTTTGGTCTTTCTACACTATTTTCTCAGTACAGCGTTCTTCTTAACTCAATATCTGGGGTAGGTACTAGTTGGCATTGGTCTTCCTCATATTTGATATCTTCTCGAGTACGTTCTTACAAAACTTAAAGGCATTCATCTGGATGCTTTCCCTTCGATTATATTTGTTCTTTTTAACATCCTGCTCCACTTCACTTCTGTCAGGAACATCATGAGTACCAGGATTCTAAGCCGTTTTAGAGCTGGTTGCGCTCTTATCTCGGAAATGAAAAGGCGCATCTCACTCCAAGTCTCCCAACAAAACGGATTCGGCCCTGTAACAGAGGTACCGGAATAAATGGAAGCACTGTCCATTCAATCGAATACAACTAAACCTAAAAGTCTTCCGCGTAACTCTGTTCTCATACCGAACGCAACGGACCGGAGAAAGATAAAAGCTTACAACCGCCCAGAGTTTCCAACGGGGACTGTGATCTCTGCTCGTGCAGTCTTCAACAACATGTACCAAAAGTAAATGGGGCGGAGCATAGAGCTTTCTGACCCGAACTTTCCTGTGTACTTGGAACTGACAAACATGATAAAGGATTACATCCGTCTTTATCTGTAACCAGAAGCTGAACCCGGATCGTAGATTACACATGTACGAATCTGTTCGACTGGAGTTCTCGTGACATATTACGGCTTTAAAGGGGAACTTTGATGACATTTATTCGGTTTTGGGTGCAGCGCAGAGCGGGTTGGTATGGAATAAATTGATCAAGAAAACCATAAAACGGAGTGAGGACATTATGGAGGGAGTATCAAAGAAAAAGAGGATCATGGAAAAGAACAAAGCGGGCGATGAGAAATGGAAGGCATCCAACGAGAGAGAGGGGAACGCAATCAATGATAAGAGTGTAATGCATACGTTTACGGCCGAGCGTCAGCATGAACGAGCAACGGGTATATCAGATACGTCGCATAGTGCAATATAAAGCCCAAAAATCCGTAGTACGGGCACAAAAAACGGCAGAGAACAGAACGAAATCCATAAAATCACTCAAAGAAGGGCCATAGTTTTTGCGCATGAACAGGAGATGGACAGATCTCCTTGAAATGTTCCGTTGCGATTTTAGGGCTAGGGACTAAGGGGGTGAAGAAAAAGGTGTCACCGTCGAGGACATAAAAGCATTTGAAAGACCTCGACTGTGGAAAGAAGTCGGAAACTCGCTCGACAAGAGGTGGTAAGACACCCCACAGTAGTTAATTATTCCAGATACGACGCCCAGGACTCTCATGAGCACAAAGCTGCACAAGCCAAGAAGCGAATTAGGAATGGTCAAATTCTCCAACGCCATTCGAAGGAGGCAGAACCCTATTCGGGAACTTCGAATTAGTTTGCGGAGATTGACGAAGAGAAAAAGGACTACATTGAAGAAAGAGTTTCTGAATCTGAAAGAAGAATTATATATAACAAAAGAGAACCGCGGCGTTCCTCAAGCCAGGATGTTGAAACATCCGAGTAGGGTAAGGGGGGTAGCTTCTATCGACCACAGAGAGAAAGATAGTTCAGTTACCGAAAGCCAAAGTCCCCAAAAAATGCACGGAAGAGAACGGCGAGAAAAGTACCGATGCAAATGACGAATCAAGGGTCGAAGAAAAAGCGTAAGAGGACGTTCAATTATCCTCGCCGTTCCAATAAATCTGTAGTGTGAGGTAGACTAACTTTTTGCCAGGTAACAATATCTTTGTCACTTTCTGTTCATCATTTATTTCTCGAATCTAACAATTTTAAAACATTTGGATTGATTAAGTCTTTCTGAAGCATTTGATTGTTGGGGTCCAACTTGCCTCCCCGTCAGGATCACATAGAATTCTTTCCTTGGAAAGACCCTATTCTGGTTTGCTTTCTTACATCCAATAAGCACGCTTTGGGTGTTATTGGGTTCCTTCCTGAAGTTTGCTGTCATGCTCGTGGCCTTAAAGGTCATGACTTGTGCTTTGTACATGAGTTTTTCTGTTCTTGACCCAGGCGTGATACTCTATAGAATAAATTTTCTATTACAAGGAAAACTATTAACGCTTTAACAGAACATGTTCCGGCTTCCTCATGGTGAGTTTTTCGCATTGTGGGTACCATTCTCGAACAGTTACGGTATTGCCTTGGTAAAGCTCGAAGATTAACTTCGAAGACTACTTTTCGATATCAAATATTGGAGCATTTTGGTAGATTCTACAAAGGCCGATAATGCACAGGAAACCTTCAAAAAAACTCGAGAGAGGTCCAAAGAAGGGCCTATGTTGACCACTTCTTGAACCTACTATGCTATGAAGAATATGGCTATGTCCCGGAAATATGTAACGGAATTTTGTGCGGAAAATCCGGCCATGTCTCTGCACTGCCCGGACCATGAAATCTTGAATTTTTCGTACAGTGTTCGGCAATTTTTGAGACGTTAATATTACTGTCCGTTGTTTTCCAAGGCATAATTCTAGAGCCCATTGCCTCAAATGAAAAATTTGGAAGGAAGTATGAAAGCAGATGTATGAAAATAAAAAAAGCTTCGGATAAAAATACCACGTCTAAATGAAGCCCAAAGAATACAAAAACATAAGACGGAGCCATTCCATCCAGATTTTCAGGCAATGTGAAAGCTTCAATTTGTTACGTTTCGTCACAATATTTATCCTACCAGAATGGAGAAAGAGGGGATGATGCCTCTGGCTCATGCTGCTGCTGGCAGCCGAGAAGTGAGAGGGAGGTGCAAATTCTGAATGACTATTGTCGAACAGCTGATTTTAGGGAGCACTCTGAAGAAGCACCGATTACAGTTGAGTTCGGTAAGCCGCCAGGGCCTGAGGTATCTAACAGACGCCCTGTGGATTTCCCGACAACAACTGGACATATTTACACACTTATTTTATTCTATTTAGTTGGTTGGAGTAGCTTTACAGCGCAAGAGAGATCCCAGCGCCTCGCCATTGATATTTACTCGGCTTGAGTGACTCTTCTCCCTTACGATCAGGTAGGCACCCTAAGGATGCTAAATTACCCCCTTTGGTACATTAGTTCCACAAATTGATCTTCAAGCAATCGTTTCCGTATCTCCGAACTGTAGGACAACGCAGTAAACGCCCGCCCATCGCACCAAGTACTCTGGGAGTACCGCCGTCAAGAATACGGACCTCAGGACCCGCTGTACAACGATACCTCAGTTGAAGACCAGTACGCTGACCCACCAGTCATTGCAGTACATCTTGTTCTCCCGTCGTAAACTCCCTTCGAACTAATTGAGCTGACTGGTGGATGGAAGAATTACACGAGTTCTAGCCTTTGGTTTAATTCCCCAAAGGACCAGAAGTACAGAAGCAACCGTTATCATGGACGCAGGGAACACACCCAACCCACCATACCATAGGACTCCCACGGCAGGAAAAGTTGCCACTACAATGCCAAAGATGTCACCTGACCTTCAGGTTGATTCTGTTAGCGATCGCAGGAGCAACAGAAGCCAGCCACAATAAGTACTGACCCCCTTGGACAACCCTGAAAGGATCCGCCGAGAACCCATGGTGGCAGTGCGTCAACGATAAATCCTGACCAAGGCGACCTTTAGGCCAGAGCCACACCAAGGAGAATCCCGTGAAAACGAAACAATAAGAGCGAGCATTCCCGTAGGGCTTGCCGACCTTCCCTGGCGCCGTCTCCGTGAGCTCCTCTCAGCCCTTATGGACTCAATTGTGGACATGCAACTCAATATGGCGATCGCACACCATACGGACTACCTCATTACGCGAATAGTCCCTGAAGTACTGGAGTCTGAGTTATTCATGGACTCCCTCTTACGGGCCGTTCAAGGAGCAGTCACCAACCAGTCAGGCACTGCGGTGCTTAGGAGAACCTCATAAGTCAACCATCTGGCTTCCATATGGCAACCGCTCACCGAATCCCCGAGAGTAGCGGTATTATTCGCCCCTCGCCAGAAACGACGTCAGGGAATTCCAACGGAGAGGCAATTTGAGAGCAGACCAGAGCGTCTGCGTCTGACATAGAGACAAATTGCTCGGCCCAAAGGAAATTTTGAGGTACAGCGACCTCAAGGATCCATCGGATCTCATGGAGAGATCAATCCTTTAGGTTCCCAATTTGCTTAAAAGAAACGAAGTAACCGCAGGAAAACGAAGAACAGATAGAGCAAAAGAAGAGACCGTTCATACACGAGTGATTCCGATTCGGACTCAACCGAAACGACCTACTCCGAAGTGGATGAGGCTGCCGTTAGAGGCTTCAAACCAATGAAAACAACTAAAGACCTTTTTTGTAGATTAAAGACTACCAAAAGTTCCGAGTAACCAACAGGTCTTCGAAATGTTCTGGTTGAGTGGCTTGAAAGCTCGCCAAATGGGCAAAACGGATGCAACAAACCATTACGGACAAGATCTCCGGTTGTGATCCCATTTCTGTTTTTAGATTTCTGAGTTCGTTTCGTACGGCTTGTGATCAGAACGGTGTCTACGAAGGCTCCGCTCTTTACCTTTTCCGATTCTTTCTAACAGGACAGGCGCGTGACTGAAGGGTTTCGAAGAAGTCTGGCACAACTGACCTCGTCGATGCTCAAGACCGTCAGCTATTCAGGTCCTATTCTCAGGTTGTTCATTACCCCTTGGGAACTTATGCCATAAATGACTTTAAAATGGATGCCCACTAGGAAGTGAAATCCTTTAGGCAGAGCTCCAACATGCCGGAATGGGCTTTCGCAGACTACCTATTGCAGAAGGCTAACCGATGTGGAAAGGCGTTCTCCGAAGGACGGCTCAAGCGCCATTTCGTCACGGTATTACAACCTGCCATTCGGGCACATGTCCGTAATTACCATACCGAAAACTCATAATACTTCTCTCGACGGCTTGTCACCTATGCCGAAGGTTATGACGAAACCTACAGCACTTTCAGGCGCAATACTGATGTCTCCGGAGGACACGCAACTCCATTGCGTTAACTCAACCACGCCCATTTGGTTAGCTCTACAGAATCGGACATGGATTCGTCACTCCACTATGCCAACTTGGGAGGTATTCTCGCGGTTAATATCAGCGATACTCCGTCTGGGCCCCCATTATATACCTCCAAGGGAACTACAGCGACCACGGGACCACCCACACACAAGTATTCTTCCATTCCACCTCGCAAGGACGTTTTTGTTTGCGCACCAAGGGCCTGCTTCTTCTGCCTTTCCGTGATCCAACACTGTGAATGAACGACATACCTGCCTGAAGACGCACGCAAACATCTCCTAGTCTCTAGGGAAGAGAATTACAAGGTGCGAAGATCCGAAGGAACGTTTAACAGTGCACAGCTACGAGCCACAGGAACACCTGGACGCTCCCGCTATGGCACCCCTCCAGATACCTCACTGAAAGTCTCACAGGTCTTTGCCACTGTAGATCCCGCGGGAGAACTGGGAGAGGAACCCCATCCTCAGGAAGAAACGGAAACCACATCGGAAAACGCTTAGAGGGTCGACGAGAGGCAAACCCTATCTCCTAAAGTCCATGCCTCAACCAATTGGACGGTCGGGAGCGAAGGGGCTCCTCACCTTGCAATACCAACCACAGCCATTAGAAAGCTCAGAATCGACCAGAATTGGAAGACAGTAACGACCCGGTCTATATCCTCAAGTAGGAGAATTATAAAGTTCGGGTAACTATAGGACTACGTTCCAACTGCTCCCAAGTTGTCCCAGCCGTATTGGACACAGGCTTGGACCTAATTTGGTCCATTCTAAGCTACTCCTATTTGGTTGGGGAGATTCCGTTCAGGCAGGGAGGACCCCAAGGATTATCGATGCATCACGTAGACCAATGTACATTAAAGGGATAATACCACTTTACATACATATAGGACGATTCAAAGTCCGCACGTGGTTCCTTATATATCCTAACTTGGGCATGCACGCAATCAAAAAGACCTCCTTCATCGATTGATTCATTAAGGCCATTTATTCAGGCCTTAGGAAAGTCGCGTCCTATCGGGCAGCTTCCATCTCCATAATCGGTTCCGCCACAGGTTCAGAAGGTCTCTTGGCAATACTGAACCCCCCCAAAACGGTTCTAAAGCACCACACCTTAATTGCCAACAGAGCAATGGACATCCGCCCCAACAGATCATTCTTGGTCACGATCAGCAACTTTAAGCCCGTACGGTTACCTAAAGTTACAGTGATTGGCATCACTCTACCTGCCCCTGTGACCACTATGGTGGCCCAAATGGATAACTTTTCAACTACAACTCCCGAAGAGGACGAAGACTCTCGGGAGGGAACAGCCGCTATCGGCGAACAATACAAATCTTATAGGCCCCAGGTAATTGATCTTCTGAGGGAATACCACACCATGTGATCAGGTAGATTTGGAAAAATCAGAGCCACTACAAACCGCATTGACCTCCAGGATGGTTCTAGACCACAGTTTCTGCACCCATTCCTTACACGCCATATGGGTAGGGAAATTGTCGCCGGCAAGATGGACAACATGCGCAAAGCTTACGACATAGAGCCGGCGCTTCCTAACCAATCTGAATGGGCAAGTCCTCTTGTCCTCGTGGATAAGTACGATTACTCCGTCAGGTTCTGTGTCGACTATAAAAGCCTGAACGCAGTAACCAAAAGGGACTCATACCCGATGCCCCGTATGTATGACAGTCTAGATTACTTAGGTGAAGCAGTTGTTTTCACCACATTTGACGCTGATTCTGGGTATTGGCAAATCCCTATGGCTGAGGATGCCAGGGTGCTGAAAACATTCACCACCCACGAAGGTCTGTTCAGATTTAATCGTATGCCCTTTGGTTTTAAGAATGCACCAACGACCTTCGAATGGGTAATGGACATCATAGTGTCCAAAGTCAAATACAAATTCGCCCTGGTCTATTCAGATGACGTAATAATCTTCTAAAGAACCAAGAAGGAACACCTTCACCACGTTAGGACAATCCTAAAAATCTTACGGGACGCTGGAGTAACACTGGAACTTCGAAAACGCGCCTTTTTCAGGCGTATATGAAGTATCTCGGTTACGTCGTCCTCCCAGCCATATTAAAGGTAGCCAAACGCACATCGGATCTGTTCCACCATGCTAAAAACCTCAGAACCCACACGGAACAATAATCCTCTTTGGGCTTGTGCAATGTCTACCGACGTTTCGTCAAAGGATTTGCTAAAATCTTGGCCCCTGTCAACGCAGTTTTAAGGAAAGAAACACCCTTGGAGTTTGAATGCCTTAACGAGGAGCAATATCAGGCATTTCAGACCATAAAAGAGAAATTGCCGAATCCACCCATATTGGCTTTACCAAAACCCAAGAGGAACTTTTCTGGCCCATATACGCATCTGATGCCTACATGGGATGTGCACTGCTACAAGAACAAGAATCACAAAAAGATTATCGACCTACTGGATTCTGGGCCAGAACGCTCACCAGCGCGGAGCGAAGCTACAGTACTACCGAAATGGAATCTCTCGCCATAAAATGGCTATTAACCTTCCGACCATACCTCGAGGGAACTAGTTTCACAATTAGGACAGACCACGATGCACTCCGCTGGCTACTCAATATGACCAATGAATCAAGTGGCCTCGCTCGTTGACGCCTTAGGCTGTCAGAGTATGACTATGATACAACCCATAGGGCAGCCATCAAATACCAGGCAGCAGATGCCCTCTCGCGAATCATTACCAACGGAACTGATGACACGCCATTTGACGACGTCATTCCTACTCCCTTCGCCGATGATGCATCTCAGGATAGTATGGAAACGGAATACCTTATGGGTACGCTCAAAGTGCATGATCCTGCGCTGAAAGAGAATGAAGCCTACTTATTTGACTGAGAGACAGTACCACCCGACTAGACACCATCTCAGGTTCATGCAAAAACTCCAGAGGAAAAAGAGCTTCTCCCTATAACTATTGAGGAGCTTCTACAGGCACAGGTTGATGACAAGTAATGCAAGGAAACGGCCCATTTGGTAGGAATCCCTGGATGCTTTTTCGATTACGACCGATTCGGACTATTGTGTCGCCGCTCACCGATGGATGGCGCACTCCAACGGATAGTACCAAGGTCACTGAGGGCGCAATTCATATACCTCGCCCATTTCTTCGCTTTGCTGGTCACCTTGGAGTCCGATTAATATACCGGAACCTAAGGACGTTTTTGTACTGGCCACTAATGGCGCAAGGCCTCTGGCAAACCGGACGGAACTGCTCTTCGTGCGCACAAAACCGGGGGTATCACGCCAACCATCAGGCCAAATTGAAACTATTTTCCACTGCAGGCCCGATGGAATTTGTCGCATCGTCTACAACACGCAAGTACACGCTTCCTCGGTGACAACATCTTTTGAGTTAATGCTAACGAGATCGCCCCCACCGAAATCTGTTGACCTCCAGGAGTCCATTATACCCCAGGACATAACTGAAGGAATGACTACTACTCAAGCCAAACGCTACATGTGGTCAGCACCGGGCACACAGCTCAGCGGTCGATGCTTCGCTTGCGGTTGTTATTACAAGGCAACCGCCAGTACATAATGGTAGAATCGTTAATTTTGCGAACTTCCGTCACTTGCTATCCCCCTTCTCCGCTATGCAGTAGTAGCTGGTAGTCGGGAGAAGTCGTTCGGCTTGTTACCAGACCTACCAGAGTGGCTGGCTCTGGTACTCACCAGCAATGAGTAGCCAAAAGGTGCAAGGGCCAGGGAAGCTACCTTCGTGGCACAGAGGTCTGATCATAGTACATATGCCTGCGGTACCGCAGAGGTCCCTTCGGAGGACGTAAGCAAGGAAGCGGGTCGGTGATTGGTCAAACGAATTTAAATTTCTTGCTAGCGATTGAATTGAGAGTTTCGCATGTGACTGCCAAGCTGGAAGTAATGGCAAGGCGCTGGCGTGCTACATACTCGTGCAAACGCATCGACAGCATTATCCAATCGGCTAGAGCCGTACTGACCAACGCCCAACGGCACTACAAGGTCAATTTCGACAAAGCAGTCTGGAACACAAGTACTTTTGAAAAAGGAGAATTCGTTTACCTGGACCGGCCTCTGGAAGACAATGATGACTTTGAGGACACTACGCGGTAACTTCTACCCCGCTCGACCGGACCATATGAAGTCATGAAGGCCAGTCAACACATAATCACTATAGGGCTACAGGAAACTGGGTCTATTGATCAGGTGACACGAGCTTCCAATTCCTCCGGATCAATGAACGCTCAGCCCGTTGGTCCAACGGAATCACCACGACCTCATGTCGAGTCTTCGATCTCTACAGCTTCTAAGGCATTATGCGCAAATCAGACTGTCCTTTTGGATCCATTGGTCAATGCCAATGACGATGACCCCTCTCTCCCAACGAACTCTGCTGTATTTGTCCCTTTAGACGACACTCTGCCTCCGGAGGAGGAACACCAACAGGAATACATTATTGCACGAATCATAACAGCCAGTCGAGGAAAAGATGGCCTACTGCGCTATCAAGTCTGTTCGTTTGGCTATTCTGCTGAAAAAGACACTAGGCAAAAGCCTCAATCAATTCTGGCAAATTTTATCGACCGCTAAAGAAGCAAAATCGACAGCGCGGAGCGCAGCCGTCAGGAGGGGGCAGCTATTGGCGCAAATAAGATTAAAGCATCTCTCGATATGCCTCCCGACACGACGGTCAGCTGTAGTCCCGGCATCAGAGAACAACGTCATTCCTCAGGCGACACCTGAGGAAGACCTGAGAAGCTCTCAATGTTTGCACACCGTCCCGGGGCACGAGTGTTGGAGGAGTACAGGAGGAAATTTGGTAAAAAAAAGCACTACTTTATTTACCAAACTTGGACAAGTCTAACAGCCCTTTCCATGTCCTCAAGGTTTCCGAAAACGCTTTGAACACCAACAGAACTCAATGGGGCGGCTCAAAAGCAACCCCGTCGTCCTCATTTGAATCTGCAGGAGCGAAAGTGGGGCTAGGATCATCCGAGGGTCCTACTGTACCAATAGGACCGACCCCAGCGAGCCGAGCGCTCTACTTCGGCGGAGATTCATCTAAGGAACAATTGTCACCATCCAAAGCCTGCCGGTGGCTCAAATTTAGACAATACCGGGCATTCAAGTCAACAGTGACCCTCTGGGACATCGTTTGTGCATTCTGTTGCGGGAGATTGACCGTAGCGGTCCTCAGATGTTGACCCTGTTGGAGAATCGAGAGGTAGCGCGTCGAGTGACGCGCCCAGTTGCCAGTTTCCCTCAGGACTGTCGCAATGTACATGGAGGCAGTTATAAAAAAGGGTATGGCAGCAATGACGGTGATCTGCGGCTGCAGCCGTGAAGGAAGCGGGAAAATGCGACAATGTAGAGGATGGAGCGATGTCTACCCCCACAGTAGACTTCTGAGCCATCGCATCACCTACAGGACTAGTGGCTTAGAAAGTATCCTCGCCAGGTGGGATGTGCACATTGGCGACGGGCGGCTCATATGAGAGTTCACCTTGAGGAGCAGCGTGTGGAGAAGCTGGAGGAGGGAAGATGGTCGGCAACATAGCATTGGACTAAACTGGAGAATTGACGATTTCCAAGGGTAGGATGGAGCGATATTCATCGAAGGACTCTCCACCGTACACATCATCAAGAACCAACGGGGTGGCTTCCTAATCAAGTTCGAAGCACAGAAGATCAAAACCAATGGCCTTCAGGGAATAGTCAGGCACATGATACCTCGATATGTCCGATGCTTGACTCCTAGAGGGCCTGGCGAGATAGGCAAGAGTATTATCCCCACCCCGTGGATGTAGCCGAATCGGCATGAATGAGTCGGTATCATGATCACACCAAAGGAACCCGAGACTCCTGCTCCCCTAACCTGTAAGACATGATCTAAATGGGTCTCGGCCTCCTCGATGGCGAACTGGGTCCCACGGACGATATTCTGGATGCCCAGGTTCCTTAGAAAACGACTCATGATGTCCGTAAGGGGGATTAGACGATCTATAGGCTCTGATATGTGCTTGCCGTGCCATACCCTCCAATCAACCGAACGGAAATTACCAAGGACTCCGTAATTCACGGTATCCAGGAAGTCTATAAGGGCCCTCAGACCGAACTCAATGAAGAGTACCTGCCAGGACAACCAAGACCTTCTATCATTGTCAACGCGCATAAGTAGGGACGAGGGATAGCCCACTACGGACGGCGTGGAAACCAAAAAAGAGCGGTGACACATTCCAGTAAAGGGCCCATTGGTTCTCATACATACAGGATTGCGATAGATATAGCGAAGGGCATTTGTCTGCCCTCATGTCGTGAAACTCGACCTGGTGCCAACAGAAGAAGAACTCCAGGAATTGACGCAAACTACCATCGGGCTCATGCATCTCGTTCCAAAAGACCCTATTGGACATCCAAAACAGGAGGTCATGCGGCGATCAGATGCCCATGAGCGCCAAGAGGTTGTGGCCCGCCGGAGAAAACTGACGTGAATTGAAAAGAAGTCCTTGCAAAGGTCCGAATGGATTGTTTTCACCCTGAATTGGTACTGGGCTTTCTCTTCACAACAAACGTACGGCATTTCTGCTTGAATGGGGGTACGACAGCGCGTCGCCGAACGCGGATCCACATGAAAATGCAACGAACGGTTACACCACGAGACTTTGCGCGTCTTCTTATTGCCCATATGGAAATCGGGGATCTTAGCAAACCTCAGGGCATCAACATACGCATGAAAGAAGCTCTGGTATTCTTCCACAGAGAACGGCAGAATGGCAGGACGCTCTTCCCGCGGGTTTCGTTCGATGGTATGGTCATAACGGTCCCTGGGGCGACCGTACGCCACTGGGTATCCTAAAGATCTCTGCGCTTGGTTGTTCGAAGCCATGGAGCCGCTGCTCACAGATTGGTCCGCCGGGAAATGCAAAACGGAATCGAAGGAAACGACAAAGTCCGGGGCGAGAGTGGCGTATCGGACGGGCCGATAAGGCGATTTCGGCATCGCGCCTGACCAATGGAAGATTAATTCGACGGGAAAACCGGAAAATGGAACCAAAATGTTCGGGATGACCGACGTGAACCCGAATGGACGAAGTGTGCACCGTGATTCACGGC
This sequence comes from Agarophyton chilense, assembly GCA_030374765.1. NCBI lineage: Eukaryota > Rhodophyta > Florideophyceae > Gracilariales > Gracilariaceae > Agarophyton > Agarophyton chilense. The sequence continues at coordinate 197,123 of JARGXX010000106.1, forward strand.
GGAAGACGCGCGTAGGGTCGTCAATGGAACAGCGTCAAATAGCAAAAGCAGCGATGACCCCCCGAATGCGCGTAGAATACCTTAGGTGAGTTGGTTGCGAATTTGGCGCCAACGGTCAGCTCATACGAAGTGGTACCACCAAGGACAGTGGCGATACAACCCCCCGTCGCGCCCGATGGTAACGAAAGCAACTAATCACTCATGTCTCCCGGATTGATCATGAGACGCCGACATGTCGGGAATAGCACCGCTCGTGTCCATTCCATTAGGACGCTAATGATAATGAGGTTTTATCCCCGAAGGCAAAATTGAGGAATCACTTATACAGGCAATTAGGGCCAGACCCCCTGGGAGGTGTAAAGCAATTTGGACATCGACGTGATCGTCGATTTTAAGAGGGGAGACACGTGAAGGAGGAACGATTACGATTGATATCTGTAAGCCGCCAGGACCTGAAGAATCTTACAGACGCTGCATGAACTCGCCGAACTCAGCTGGAAACATTTAGATAATTATTCTATTGTATTTAGTGTGATAGAATTGCTTTACAGAGCCAGAGAGATCCCAGCTCCTCCCAGTTGATATTTACTCGGCTCGAGTGACGCTTCTCACTTAGAATCAGGTAGGCATTGTTAGGATACTAAATTACCCCCTTTAAAACATTAGTTCCACCAATTGGTCTTCAAGCCATCGTTTGCGTACTCCGACCTGTAGAACTACGCAAAAAACGCCATCCCATTGCACCAAGTACTCCTGGAGTGCCGCTGTTAAGTATAAGGACCTCAGGACCCCCTCTACCACGCTATTTCATGTGGAGACCAGTGCGCTGACCCACCAGTCATTGCATTACAAACACCCAAAGTGTTTGTCAGAAGCAGAATGCGGTAAACACAAGGTCGCCGTTCGGAGGCTACTGGAGTGAAAGTGCTGGGGACAACATAGTTTTGTACTTCAGCGGTTTGGGGTTTTTCGCGTCTTGAAACAAAAACGTTAACACGACGCATAAAACGAAAGAAATTACGCAGTGTCACCTTCCGTGATGTTCAGAATCTGATGAACCTCGAGTTTTCATCATCTCATATACTATGGGTTTTCTGTTTTTGGGAACTACATCTCAAAGTAGATCGCGACATTGTGTTTTTCGAGGTATAGACGCGTTGTTTTTTTGAGCCGGGAAAGAGATCGACTTTCAAGACCGAGCTCTGTAATTGAGAGTTTACACTTTCTTCGAAAGCGTAAGAGAAAATGGTAGACTCAGAATAGAACAAAAAGCGACTGTGAATATAATCATCCGGTGTTTTAAAATGAACGAGGTAAAGTTCCCAAAAAGCAAAGTGAGGCTGATTTTTCCATGTGGAATTAAAGGTGTTCGTGGGACATATGCTGAATTCACACAAGGTATTACTTATACAGATCAATTTTTTGATAAAAACGATGTGAGAGGCGCCGAAGAAGCAGAAGATGTACTCTTTCACTCGCCACTGGGATCATGTCGCAAAATAGATGCCCCATTTCAAAGAGCTCTCCGGGACAGGTTTGTCCAGATTTCTATCCGCGTCGTGCCCAGAGAACCATGAGATACAAGCTGGCACTAGCTTGGAAGATTTCAAACAAACAACATTAGCTTCTTCGAGGCGGGACAATGTGCAAGACCTGTGAAAACAGACGAAGAATCTACTTTCTGCTCATAAGTAGATTCTATGCTGCATGAAAAAAACATGGATCCTACTGTTAACGAGTTTCAACGAATGAAAACCTTTCTGTATATGACAGAAATCTCAGGAATACTGCAAAGTACAATCAAAAGGTTGAGAAACGTAGAAACAATCAGACCTTCATCATCGTACAGTTCGCCGATCTCATATGTAGTTCGTCAGTCAATGCTGACAGAGAAATTAGTGAGTATGTGTCCAAAAGGCCATACGGTCTCTTCTGGACGTTTGAAAAGCACAAGAAACTGCTCGTAGGCGGGGATCCCTTGTAGGATCAAGCGAGTAGGACGTTTTAGTGGTTCAAACCATCAACCATTTTGACTGCACTAGTACGAATGTGAGGCTCATTCCATGAAATCACGAACGAGTTCAAGAGGGCAAAGAATAACTTTTCGAGTATAAGCCAGAAAAAAGAAGAACAGAATTAACTCGACGGAAGCATGCTTCTTAGAAGATTTTCTGCTCATCTTCAGCAAAGCAAAACTGATTTATAAGAGATTTATATCTTTTTCTGCTTGCCCACTGATGGACTCGAATATGTGACGGGCAAGAAGGTAGATCTCATTACTGCATGGCTTTTCATAGGCAGCAATCTAAAGATCGAGCCCAAGCAGAGATGTAGTGCGGCTAACTCGATTATATTCTTAGTTATACCTGGCAGTCATTCAATTGAATAAATTTATACGTTTTTTTATGTGTTGTTGAAAAAGTTTCGAGACCTTGATAGAGAAACCATAACTTTGTGTTGCGATAAGAAGATCCGGGATTTAAAATCATTTGTGATGTACTTTACTCCGACCTGGACAGCTGCGTCAGTGGGTATTGAGTTAATAGGACATACTGCGGCATTATTCTTCCAATTTTGCCACAAAAGAAAGCAATATGTTTCTGAGTGGGAATATTTTTGTGCCTTTCCAGATGTTACAGAATCTCTTCTCCGTAGCGCAACAACAAAAAGTCTAGAGTACAGGATCGGTAACCTAAAAGGAGCTTCGGATGTTGATCTGCGTGCAGTAGCTTCGGAATTTTTTCAGCTTGAAGCACTCTTTCTAAGGATTCATTTAGTTCTAAAGAAAGAAAGAAGAAGAAAATTATAAGTGAGCTTAAGAAGTGTTCTTGCTTGGGAAAGATTTATTTGGACTTTAGATATGCTTTCCCATACGATACATTACACCTGGACTTCCTGGGAAGGACCTAAGAGCTCTTCAAACTGCTCATGGGATCACATGCAAGACATGGGAATATGAGAAGGCTTAACCTATATTGCACCAAACCGGGAACCGTAGCGCTAATCGATTGCTTTATGGACAGTTGCTCAAGTGGTATCTTAGGCGCTTGGCGTCGCGCTAAAATGTTCTTTGCGGTTTTTAGAAAATACTATGCTGAAGACTTGGAAAGGCATGCTGAGATCTATATCTTACCAATCATACACCACTTGAAAGTTCAACAAAGAAAGATTACTATCTGGAGGTTGACATTTTGATTTGTTAATCTGTGCGCCAACCTCAAATGTAACAGAAAGACTGAAGAAGATATGAAACACAGTGTCGAAGAGATGTATGCAAGATTTGTTCAAATGTTTCGCCCAAATTTAACATATTCTTACTCTTTCATCCCTTCTACACACTCAATTTTTCGCATACTCCAAATAATGTGTAAGTGTGAATCATCTCACATCACCTTTCAGTTTCTGATTGAACGACTTCTAGGTGAAATATGAATCTGTATCACCGGGCGTTCAAGCGTATCTACGCATCTGTTCCATAAAGTCCACAAGATTGTTTCTCTTTGCTTGATGAATCGATTAATAGCCCCTCGAATTCTGAATGAAAAGAGGTTGCCTATTGGTTCCTTCCTGACACCTCCAGCGCTGTTACATACCATAAAATGCACACCCACTCTGGAGCAGTCTGCAGCGGAGCTGGGAAACCTTGTGCGTTTTCTAGAAAGACTTGACAATCTGCTCTGAGGCGGTTTTTTTATCCCATACTCTCGCTCTTGCAAGAAAAGATTTCAGATCTGCATTGAGAGAGAGTTTGACAGGACCAAGAGTTGTTAAAGAGGACTTTGGTTCTCTATTTGAACCCTTAAAAATGCCAGGTCCTAATGAAAGGCTCAAATTAAAGCAGGACCGAGGAATCACGTGGTTTTAATTGAAAAGGCAAACGATCCCGAGTGGCCATCCACTTTTTCAAGTGTGGAGAATGAAGCAAACCAAAAACCTTCACATGATTTGTACTGTGAAGAAGTAAGGAAGATATTTGAGGGTCGATTATCTATTTGAGAATGGGAGTACATCCAACATATTCATGCATCTTTTGTCGAAATATGGAGGTAGTATAGGATTATATTCATTTTAGCTCTTGATTTGTTATATGCAGCAAGCAGTCTAGATGCCTAGATTACTACAGAGCCTGTATGCTGCATTCAAATAGTTGTAGGCGTTTTTGACATACAGAAGTGGTGCTATTACCTCGAAAAGGGGAGACAAAATGATATTCAGAGAGATTCAGTAGCCTTGAAAGGCGTCTGGCGTGTTCTTCGTGAATAGTATCTGCCATACCATATCCTTCGACTTCAGAAACGAAAACAAAGGAAAAGAAATGAAAAAAACCAATCGGGTTTCTGTGTTCGGAAGCATATCGCAAGCCGATTTTGCAAGATAGACTTTCTGCTTTGCAATTGCGGCATCAAATCCAAAGCCAGAGTGCGACCTTTGCGGATGAATAAGTACAAGATTTAATGAATCTTAAAGACTGTATGCGATCTCCAATTTGTAACTCATCAATATTTGTAGCCACATCAAGAGCTAAGTGTTTCAAGAAAAGTATCTACAGACAAAAGCATTAAAATTTTCAACTTTGGTGGTGAGGGTTTCGTTTACGTTAAGGAAAACATAAACGACCACCAATGCTGATGACAGCCATATAACACGCGAACTTGGCAAGACATAAGAAGTACTCTATTGAACTCCCATCGGCACATTAAAGCAAGCGCGAAACTGTGGACTAGTCTTTCTCCGGTGATGGACACATTTCTATTATGCGAAGTCTAAAGGCCAAGGTGAACCATACAAGATGGACTCGTTTGGAAATATTTGTTGCAGTGAATACAGTCCAATATAAAAACGCAGTCATTATAATAACCCTAAAAACTCTTTTACGTGCGTGTACACTGCATATGTGCTAGATATTTTAGTTAGACCTGTTAATGGGCCACGCCTAGATTGTGGCAACATCCGTGCCATCATTACGAACTTTAATCTATTCCAGGTGTTTCTTAAGGTTCAGCAAAATGTCTTCCACGAAAGCTAGTGGATTTTGATCCCATCATCGAAAGATAAATATACCCTCAACGACCAGATTTCCGCTTAAGAGCGTTTTAGTGCGATCAGATACAAATAATTGGCCAATTCGGATCTCGAACATTGGTAGAGCATCATCGTACTAGAACGACATTTTCACGTACTCTCTTTTGAACCAAAGAATGTGAGAAAACTGCATAAAGAGTCGCAAACTGCGTCGCTGCGGAAAAGTTATGGCGGGAGGTGGCAAAAATTGGTAGTAAAGAGCAAAAAGGCAACTGTAGACACGCAAGTCTTCAAGGGTTTCTGAATCGCCGATGGTCGTGGACGTTCGTCTCGAGAAAAAGTAATACTGGTACAAGAACAAAAAAGCTGGTTAAGAATCTCAATAGAATGTTTCATGTGAATCGCAATCTAGCAGCAATTATGTCTCCAGCCATAGCAAACAACAGATAAAACAATCTGCAATCACCGAAAAGTATTTATACGAGATCCATGTTTAGGAAAAACAGAATAAAACCAATATTCATCTCTTAATGCCTGTCGCGTCTATTCCGGATTTCAACGTGATTGTTCTCCGTATGCAGCCCAACCCCAATGTGTTGGGCATTGAGAGTGAATCCTCAGACCATGCAACTGGTGTAGAAAGCCGCTGCATTTCCCAACTTGGGTCTTGTGCAAAGCCACAAGATAATATGTGTTCTAGCAGCGGAGTTTTATCAAATGCACAAAGGCCACTAGTCAGTAATTCAAGGTAAAGAGAAGAGTTCTAAATTGTCTTTGATACCAGCAGGGATTGTAGAAATAGTGATGGCCGGCCACAGGTTGTTTGAAGGACAACGTAAGAAGATGATGCAAACAAGCTGTGACCCGCTTTTGCATATGTGAGGGGAAAAGAGCAAGCTTTGCGTTTTAAAATAAGCCTGACTGATTTGAGGTGAAGGAAATCTGTTTCAAAAATCGGGTTGCCTGTAAAAAGATTTCTCTGATAAAAGAGCTTTCATTACTGCATATGTATTGTACTATGCCGTGCTTTTGAGTTAAATGTCGCGTGTGCGTCTTTTCCGACCAGAGATGTAATCTCGCTCACGTCATCGCCTTGGAGAGATGGCACTCATCCCTTGAGCCTATAGCAGTGCGAAGCACTGCCATTTCGGGGTGTCGTCTCAACTGAGATGGTATAGTGCTCTATGTTGTCTGACAGAGCAGAAAACCTAATATAATCCAAGCAATTGCAATCAATCCTTTCTCTCTTCGCACTTCGCTCGTTTGACAATGTGACTGTGTTTTCTGGTCAGTGAAGCTTTTAGTATTTCGATCAAAAAAGAGTTTTTAAACTGCTCCAAATTGGAATAATTCAAGAGCGATGGTTCCAGAGCAGTTCTGCATTTGCCCAGGGATCAACTCTGCGAAAAATCTATTTTAGCATAATATGATAAGATCTTTTCGTTTAAAACGCTTGAAACTCCTTTCGTTCCCGATACTCTCGCCCATAATGCGCCCACAAACACCAATCTTTTTATCAGCAGCATTTCTCTCAAATCATTCGCGTACTTTCATCAGACGACGCCAAGGGTACCGTTGCAGCGCCTCGCAACCCGTCTTCCTGGACCTCTCGTATCAACGCACATGTTTTCCGAAGTCATTTTGCCGGCGTTTAGTCTGAAACGGAGCACTCTCAATCTTAATATATGCAGTGAATACATTTCTACATTCTTGGCTGTTTATGCCAGTATTAAATTTGCTGGTTGATCGATCTATAAATCGAAGACCACGATTTGAATCAGTTTGTGCGAGATGTGTTTGAAAATTATGTCCAAGAATTGCTTGCAGTCGACCAGCTGTCCTTGCGGGTTCAGGGTAAATTTGTAGAATCGTTCACAACCAATGAATGCCTCGCAACTGCAGCTGCAAGAGATGCTATTTTGGAGTGTTTTAAGGCGCCTGGCTGTGTGCATGCGCCATGGCTTCAAGCTTATTAACGCGCCGACGTTTAGTTCTTTCCATCAATTTCACAAGATGAAATCAGCATTTATAGGGAAATGGCGAGTGAATCCCAGCATAAAAGCGCTTTTCAGGGAGAATAGAGACATGTTACTTCAATTAATGAATATGGGTCTGCAGAGATGTTGCATATGGGTGGGTTTCTTTTAAACGTGGATGCAGTTTTGATGAATCCCATGCGTGGTATTGGTACAATTTTTACAGAGGCTGGTATGAATCGTATGGATATACCACTGGCGGGGTCTCGTTGCAAACGCTTTTTGTTTTGTTGTTGGTATGATATTGATGCGTGCGATATTTTGGAGCGTGAGAAACAGCCCGCCACCAAACATATCAGAAAAGTGACCCATGTGTCTTCGCGAATTGTTGGAAGGGATATAGATGAAGGTGTCGTGCATTTGGCTAGAAAAGATGTCCGTGCTACTAGATTGGAAGGCTTGATTCAGTTGAGACATTCCGATGCTAATCAGGTGGTTGTGCAATGTGCCCAGGAATTGGTTGTGTGCAATCCACCTTTCCGAAAAATATTTGTGTGCTGATGGTGCCTGGAGTAGTATGGGAGACTTTTTGAGACGTAAGGCAAGGGAAGATAATATTGCTGTGCTGCTGTTTAGTGTTAGGAGTCGTAACGAAGAGCTGCAATTGGAAGCGATAAAGAAGCTCCCCGTTCGCATTGGTGACATAGACGGCAGGATTTTTATGTATGATGGGTTGACCCCTCAGATGCAAGCCCGTACAAAAGTATCAGGGACAGACAAATGAATTTTACTTTCTGTGACTTCAAGAGAGAATAGCAAGATGTAGTATAATTTGACAGCAACCATTCTTTACAACGCCTATTCCCAATATTGATTTCTTGTAAGGGTTTGAATGATATATATTCTAGCAATTTCTAACCACTAATATCTGTATCAGTGTGGGGAGCTCATCTTCTCAAAATTTTTGTGGAACCATTTTTTTCGCAAATGGCCTTATATATGACACGCATACTTCTATAAAAGAGGCGTGTACGTGTAGTCATTAAAATAATGTGTGCACATGCAAAAACGACCACCGCAAGCAGTCACGCGCTCCTTCGCATCCCCATAGCTCCCAGCCGGTTCTATTGAAACTGCGTCTTGAAGCTTCAAGCGCATAGCAATACTCGCTGCCATCTTCAACAGCGTGTCCCTTTGCCTGAGATACTTGTGCGCGGCATTGGTAGCACTCCAAGGTGCTTAGAGTCGCGCGTCCGTTTTTGCAAAGCGTTTGCTGTGCGTATCTGTTCCCTAATCGTGACGCTTTCATCTTCATCAGCACAGCTGTTATGATCTCACGGCAATGCTCTCACTCTCATGCCCTGGCAAGGACACCCTGCTGTTGTGTGGCGATATGACGACTGTTTCGCGCTTCCTAGCTTGCCTCCCCGTTCGAGGCGTGATGTGTTGTTGTATTTGGACTGCCTCCATTGCTGTTACAGCGTACTTCCAGCGCTACGGCAACAGAATTGATTAACTAGTCCACTTTTTGATAAATTTGCGTACCCCGTCGAGTATACGTTGCTTTGTGGTTGTGAGCGCCAAAAGTATTCCTGAGCACCATGTTGGCCTTTTGTTTGGCGTTTTGTGTTCTGACATGTCCCACTGTATCCTTTTTCATGAAATTATTTTCAATTGAGCCTTCGATCAAATTGTATTGAGAGACGAGCACAACAAAAACTTCTTGTGGCGAGTGAAACAATTCAATAAGATAGAATTTATGACTATTCGTCTCCTTGAGCGGTTAAATAGCTTCCGTTCGCAGGACTCCCAAAGGTATGCAATTGGAGTAATCGCGCTTTACCACGGGCTTTTATTCTGCACATGGCCTCGTGAGCGCATCGAATGTGCTTTTATATATGACACCCTTAGCTCAAAAACACTGATTAATGCAAAAGCTTCACTACACAACCCCACCAGCCACTTCAATTTTGCGGTGTAGCCAACGCTTCCAACCAAGGCGGCACGCTCTACATCAATTGCTGGCCATTTTTTGCATGCGCGACTAGCAGCAGTGGATTTCGAAAGAGTGGCAGAGAAGAAAAATACAGAAGGTGATTTCGCCCCAAGAAAATGGAGTGATACCTTTTTTCTTAAGGAAGATCTCTATCTCTCATTGCAAATTATAACCTTTGGCGTTCACATGGCTTGGTTTAAGCAAGACGGTTCTCCGACACAGGTCTTGCTCCAAGGCGTTGGACTCATTTTCTATTGAATGGGGCACTGGTTGCTGAAATGGGAAAAGAGCTCTGTCCCATAGTCGCGTTCGACGTCCGAGCACTTGGAAATACTTTCTTTGAACACTAAAATGAATTACAAGCACAGCCGAAAGTGTCTGACGCCGCTGCCGTGTTTAACGCAGTCTTCAACAAGAGAAGAATGCCAGAGCCGCAGCTAGTGATGTATAGTCATTCATTCTGTGCGCAATTGCCGTACGAATGGATGAATCAAACCTGATACCAAATACAGTATGGCCTTCACTTAATTCACCAGTACAGGTACTTCTCGAACACTGCAAACCGCAAACCGTTGATACAGCTGTCACAGATGCACCCTGAAGAATTGGGTTATGAATTGAAGAATTCCTGGAACCAGAGAATGATGGCTGCTCTACAACTGCAGGTGTCTTAGCTTATATAATGGTCACAGTTCGTAGTACCGGTTTTGAAGCGCTGTGCCGGGTCTTGCACACACTATCTCCAGGAGATTATCTCTTCGTGATGTAGTTCTGTCGTCTCTATCTCACCTTCCTCCTGTTTCTTTTCCTAATATCACTTCTCCTCCGGATGCAGCACTATGAAGAGCTTTGTGGCTAACATGTTTTAACTTAGATGGTTTCAATGCAGAATAGGTAGATGAATCGTTGAAGAAATATAGCCATCCGCCGAATACTCACGAGGGCGGCTTGGTGTCATTCTGACTGATTTCTAGTAGCGAATACGATGTTTGTCTGATGGTAGCAAAGACAATTTCCGCTGAACTTCATGCGCAGAAAGCTCGTACTGCTGGAAAAAAATGCCTCATGAGAAATTTGAAATCTATGGAACAACCCTGCTCACTCCACATCAGGCGATCAAATGAAAGATTTGTCCTGTTAGAAAAAGAACTCTACCGGAAATAAAGAGTAAGCGAAACTGGTCAGAAACGGAAGGCTTTTATTTCCAGAGATGTACTTCGCATTAAGACGTAGCATAGGTATTAAGAATTTTGCACGTAAGCTACTTACGGTGCTCAGGCGCGGTGCGGCTCATACTGAGATGGAATTGCGGGCGCAGTGTCGCGTCATAGCGAGGATGAGCGCATAGGCGGCGACTAAAAAGAGCGCAGAGGCGAGAGTGGATGCGCTGCTGGCGCTGTAACTGGTGGTGCTGGGCTCCCGCGTTGCGAGGCAGACATGTGCAGTGGCGGTTGTGAAGTGTCCAAGGCGAAGAAATCGTTTGAGAAGGTCTTGATGCCCGAGGGAAGTGGATGATCTTGTGGTGAGGGTGAGTGTAGAAAAGGAGGGGTGGCACGTCGTAGAGAGGCAGTTGGCGCAGTTGGTCGACCTACACAACTCAGATGATGAGCGGAAAGGGTGAAGTGTCGAGGTTGAGGAGGCAACCGTGGCATGGTGATGGCGCGTTGCAATCTGAAAGTGCTTGTCTCAATGGCCTAGCGGTTGAGGTAAACGCGATTCGAGTAAAGACGTTTGCATCATTGCGGCGAGCAGTAAGGCGGCAGCCCGGGAGATAATATCTTGCATCAGCATGGACGTAGCGCCCCGTTTTCAGAACACAAGAATACGCGCCGATGTATGTATTCCTTGTGGGAGTCGCGTTAAGTGCAACACATAGGCAGCCTTAATGTCGAATTGAAATGCCAGTACCTTTTGACTGGCGGCTTTGTGCGATTGCACGGAGGCAGCCGAGCGTGTGGATGTCTTCGAGGGGGAGTGCGGCGGATGCAGAGGGAATGCAATCGCAGTTTATGACGAGCAGTGCCAATTGCGCAGAGCCTGATGGAGTGCTGGCAAACTGCTTGGAGGGATGGGTGGAGGGCTCGTGTGCGTAGAGACGTGCACTTGGTTGGAAAGTGAGGCGGAGGCGATTGAACTGAGCTTCTGTTAGACGTCACCGTCATCGAAACATACACAGACGTCAGTGAGACCCAGCGGCGAGGATTTTTTCTGTGCCCACTTTGAACTGCGGTCGATGCAGCGACATGAACAGGCAGGGTTTTGACACATTCGACAAAACATACGCGAGTGCAACAAAGTGTGATGAAATCCACTCATAAATTATTAACCAATGATGATCGGAATTTTGCATTTTAGTACACCATTTTGTTATAATTCTTTTGAAAGCCTTTAAAATGGACAACCCATTGATTTCAGCCCCCTTTGGACCACTCTGAGGACCAGATGATTTAACATAAAAAAATTTGAGGGAAATCGAACAGTGCCACATGCCCATACGCTGCTTCCTCTACGTACCAGAGAAAAATGTTTGGGATATCTTACGCCCTCTTCTAATACCAAATTTGGCCAGAAGCACTGCTTCTTGTGTGGAGCATACCCGACCCATGCTGCTGCTAACAATTTTCGAACATCTTCAACCCTAGATGTTCATTCATTATTAGCATCTCACACTTCTCACGAGAAAGCTCAAATCCCTTAGCACCAAGTCGAAAAAGATTCCTTTCATCATTCGCTACCGTTCTTTCCAGAAGCGAAACTCCCCTTTCAAGTCCTTCTAATTCCTGAACGTCATCCTACGCCTAATTCTTTTCAACATACTCGTCTCCCAAGAGCTACACGACTTCAACTTCAATTTATCTGGACTTTCAGAATTTCAGCGTTCGAGCGACTTCAGTTAGATCCACCTTTCTCAACGGCTTAGCTTTCTAACTTTACCTCTTCTATTCAGTCTTTATGCATCACAAGCCTCTTGCACTTCAGATTGGTGGTTGTCTCCATCGAAAAAAACATTCTTCAAATACCTTCTAATCGACAACATCAAATACGACAGCACCAGCTCCATCAACGGTTTATTCACAACATAATTGATCTATTGAATGCTCGAATAAGAAGAAGACCGCGCTTTCAATGGGCTTACTTCAGCCAACGAAGCCTTGTTCAATTGTTGCTGTCACGAAACCTCCTCTGCTCCAATGTGCTCTGTCTTTCACCTTTGCATAGATCTTGTTCGCATGTCAAGGCGGTACAACTCTATCACTGATTTGACTGACCGCAAATTTTTACTCTTCATACCTGCACCAATTCCACCAAGCACTTAGCATTCTACATCTAAGGGCTTGGCTGAACCTCAAACAAGCGCACTTTCGACGAAACCGTTCATAATTCGTCCAAAAAAATGTGTGTTTCGTTGTAAACACCATCATGCTAGACACGATTTGTCATTGAAACATTTTTCCCTGAGCCCCGTTCATCGACGCCAAACTCTTCCTGAAACGGGTCTTATCATACAAAGTACTTCAATATTGCAAATCCTATAACTCATTCTCTTGTTCTTATTCAAGACTTTGAATTGGGTTATATCAACAAAGAGAGCAAAAGATGGAGAAAAAAGAGATCACAGTAAAGGTATTTAAATCTTAGCGCCAAACCACTAGCACACGATAAATTTTTGTTCGGAAAATCTAAGCAGTTCTTTCCTGCAAAAACATCCAAGCCCAAGCACTGTACATTAGATCCGCCGAAAAAAACAAGTCACTCTAGACGAACCTCACAAAAAAGATAAAAGTTGATCTTTGTTCAACCACCTACAGCGGCAAAATACCTTACTGCAAAGAAATATGCCTTCTTCACCGGGCATGTATAGATTCCAGGTTATAGGATTAAGCAATTTTGTTCAAAATTCATTCGTCGGAACATCGAATATGTTCCAACTATGACGGAAAGAAGAACGAAGAGTAAACAATTGGGCTAATAATATGTAAGAACTAATAACTAGTGATGACAAGCAAATCATCCTGAAGTACCCGTCTATATTCCAGCTATATTTCAGCCATAATTCGGACAATTTCTAAACCAGAACCAAACTTTCTCTTTTTTACCAATTATACGTTCTCACAGGTTTTCGACAGAAACGCCCACAATTTGTTCACTATTTCGTCATCGTTGATCCACGTTCGAAGTATATAGGGCCATGATAATCATCATTTAAAAACCAGACATGGATTAGGCGTTCTTTGAAGGACAAAGTACCATTAAGGGAAACTACCAGAATATGCAGAGTTAACTTCATACAGGCTATAACGAATCCATGTAGAAATAGCATAAGACAGTAAGCCAAATTATTACAAAACCGCTTAATGTGTTATTAAGACGTTCTTTTAGGCTGCATAAAGTAATGCTGGACAGACTCACGTATAGCGTAAGAGCTACAATTTCAGAAAAATCACCGAAGAGCTTGGCCCACAGCTTTGAGACGAAGTGCGGACACCCAACGACAGTTTCCAAACGTTTTTCAACAAGCACATAAACGCTTCGCAGATTAAAAAGGAAACGATTCTTCCATAAAGTTAAACTCGCTGCGATCTTTGTGTATACATAGACTGCATGCGTCGTTCTTTTTTTCATGACTCTAAGTCGTCCTCAACATCAACGCAAAGTAGAACGTGACATGTTTTTTCTTTTTGGTAAGAAACATCAGCGATGGCTGTGGTTATCTTCATTTTAAGTAAAACTGATGTTACTGAGCATTAATTTGTAGGAACGACAGAATATTTGCCTTTCCTGTCCTTGTAGGTGTCTGCAAAAAAACATCATCCCCATCTCCTTGGCATATTGTTACATCTACATATGATCTTTTCTTGAAAAGAATCATCTCAATTGTGTTTCGAAAACTGTTTTGGCTCTATCTCTCTTAAACTGACCAAACTAATCCAGGAGCCTTTTTTAAATCGAAGAGCATATGTTTGGCTTGCTTCTACTGCTACCATTTTCGTTTGACGGCATTATCTGTATTTTGAAGCTGAGATATCAGCCCTCCAGTAATTGAAATATTCGTATCTGATGTTCGCGAAAAAGAAATGCTATTTCTCTGATTCTTTTTGAATTTTTGTTGACTCTGCATAAATTTGCACAGAAAAAATTTCAGCATGAAGCTTCTTTGGGCATTTCCAACGAAGATTGCCGTCTAGCGCCCTGTTGTACGCAATTAACACTCATACATCTGAGTCCAGAAGGGATTGATTGCCATGCCTACATTTCATCGAAAGATGCCAGAACTATTCTCGATGAGAATAAAGACTTCGAGCTATGGCTAATTCTCTGTAGCTCGATAGTTTCGTATATTTAAGTTTTCTTAGGCCTATACAGTGTCGGATGCAGTTTTCATAGGAAATGGGTGAAAGGAAAACAATTTAGGATTGACAGTGGAAGCGTATCTAATTCCAATGAAAGTTCTGTCGTCTCCGAATATCTCGATAAAAGTGTTTACGGATTTATCGTAGTTCCCATCTCTTCTGGGAGTTGCATAGAATCTAAAAGCATTTCGTAGTTCCAAAACTTCCCATAGTATGTCATAAAATCCATACCAACTTCCTTAGACGGATGGTAAATATAGCTTTCGATAAAAGAGGCCATGCAGCTTCTCAAAAATGCGATATATTTTATTAAAACCTATTGCTGACCCTGGTAATGAAGCTGGAGAGGATGAAAAACAGGTTTAAACGGACGTTTCAGAATCCAAATAAATTACCCGGAGCCGCTACAGCGCCTCATACTCTTGCTCTCATATATTATTTGATCTAATTCTCTAGAAATTCTTTTCTCCCTTTCTACCACCGACTGTGGAAGACAGTATTCTGTGCTTTAGCCCTTTCAAAGGCATCTTATGTCATGTAAAATACTACAAAACCTCTTCTGTACGTTGTCCTTTTGCCTGAGCCTTTTGTATCTTTTGAAAGTCAGATATATTCGAAACTATTTTGGGATCAGAACCGGAGATCTTGTCCGTAATGGTTTGATGCATCCGTTTGGCCCATTTGGCGACCTTTCAAGCCACCCAACCAGAACATTTCGAAGATCTGTTGGTTAATCGGTACTACCGGTAGTCTTTAATCTAAAAAAGGGCATTAGTTGTTTTCATTGGTTTGAGGCCTCTAACGGCAGCCTCATCCACTTCCGAGTAGGTCGTTTCGGTTGAGTCCGAATCGGAATCACTCGTGTCTGAACGGTCTCTTCTTTTGCTCTTTCTGTTCTTTGTTTTCCTGCGTTTACTTCATTTCTTTTAAGCACATTGGGGACCTAAATGATTGATCTCTCTATCAGATCCGATGGAGCCCTGAGGTTGCTGTACCACATATTTTCATTTGGGCCGAGCAATCTGTCTGTCTGCTAGACGCAGACGCTCAGGTCTGCTCTCAAATTGCCTCTCCGTTGGAATTTCCTGATGTTGTTTCTGGGGAGGGGCAGGTAATACCGCCGCTCCGGGGGGTCCGGTAGGGGGTTGCCATATATAATCCGGATGGTTGACATGTGAAGTTCTTCTAGGGACCACAATGCCTGACCGGTTGGTGACTGCTCCTTGAACGGCCCGTAAGAGGGACTCCATGAATAACCCAGACTCCATTACCTTAGGCACTATTCGCGTAATGAGGTAATCCGTATGGTCTGCGATCGCCGCATTGAGTCGCATGTCTACAATGGAGTCCTTCTGGGCTGAGCAGAGCTCACGGAGACGGCGCCAAAGAAGGTCGGCAAGGCCTACGGGAATGCTCTCTTTTATTCTTTCGGTTTTAATAGGTCCTCCTTGGGATGTCCCTGGCCTAGAGGTGGCCTTGGTGAGTAGATATCGTAAACGCGCTGCCAACGTGGGTTCTCGGCGAATTCTTCCAGGGTTGTCCAAGGGGATCAGTTATTCTTGCGGCTGGCTTCTAGTGCTCCTGCGGTCGCGAAGAGTATCAACCGGAGGGTCAGGCGACATCTTCGGCGTTGTAGTTGCAACTTGTCCTGCCGTGGGAGATATATGGTCTGCCCGGTTTGGGGTGTTCTCTGCATCCATTATAGCGGTTGCTTCTGTACTTCTGGTCCGTTGTGGAATTAAACCAAAGGCTAGAACCCATATAATTCTCCCTTCCACCAGTCAGCTCAATTAGTTCTAAAGGTTTTTACGACGGGAAACGAAAATGTAATGCAATGATTGGTGCGTCATCGTACTGGTCTTCACCTGAGGTAGTGTTGTGGAGCAGGTCCTGAGGTCCGTATTCTTGACGGTGGTACTCTCAGAGTACTTGGTGCAATGGTCAGGCGTTTAATGCTTAGTCCTACATGTCAGAGCTACGGAAACGATGGCTCGAAGACCAATTGGTGGAACTAATGTACCAAATGGGGTAATTTAGTATTCTTACAGTGCCTACCTGAAGAGTCACTCAAGCCAAGTAAATATCAATGGCGAGGCGCAGGGATCTCCCTTACACTATAAAGCTACTCTAACACACTAAATAGAATAAAAAAATTATCTAAATATGTCCAGCTGAGGTCGTCCAGTCCACATGGCGTCTGTAAGGTACCTCAGGCACTGGCGGCTTACAAGACTCAGCCTTAATCGTTGCTTCTTCACAGTACCTGTAGGTTCTCTTTCGGGCCTGGGTACTTGCCATGGTTTGATTACTTCTACCTGAATTCATTCATTTACAAACCAAGCACCTTAGCCGGGAGTACAACTAAAACTAGAAGACTTGTGGATACTGATGGCTGTGCACTGGTGTAGCCATTGCGCTGCGTCTTTCCACTCACTGTTTTCTCTGATTCAGGTGTGTTGCTGATCTATACCAGCTGTCTCTATGGCAATAAACATCTACATGGCTTCAAAATAGTCCAGTGAGATTGCAGATACATGAAAAAGTCGGAACCTTATAAATAGGGTGGAAATGAGGGTCAAAAGAATTCTGAATTCTAAATTCTGGTTTTAAGAGAATGTGCAGATGTGCGTTGGAATAATCGTAGAAAAGTAATTTATATGAAATAGATGAATGATAGTTGTTCCTTAACATAGGTTTCAAATGGTCTTGAGAAAAGCACTGAATTGCTGTAGCGCAAAATCGACGTGCGTTAATATCTACGGGATAAATGAGTCTTGATCTTTGAGAAAAAGAACTCAGCAGCAGGTTTCTCCACACCAAACCCTCAAACCGTAGCAAAAAGGGATGCCACTTTCAAGAAACCCTGGGGTAGGCTACGATACTGCGAGTCAAGCTAGAATAGGTCCAGTGTATATATGTTAAAGAAGAGCGCAAATACCATTGTTTGGGTCACATTTCCTGTCGAGACTAACCAGTCTCGTTGGGTAATCAATGCCATACTGGGCAGCAATGCCCAATTTGCTACCTAATACTCAGTCATGGGTGCGCAAATGGACCCCTAACGGGAGGTAGAACCTCAAAGAGATGGTAGCAAAAGTAGCATAGAGTGCGCTCTTGGATAATTCCAGAACCCCCAAGAGCCCCACTAAAGCAGCGGGGGGAAAGAGAATCAAGCACTCTCAAGTCAGCGACTATGTGCAGACAGTACCGACTGTATCCTGTCTTTTCCGCCAACCCTGCATACGAAAGGTTTCATGAAAAACGCCGCCTGCTTTTGGATTGCTTACGTTTGGTATAATCTTTAGATAATTCGCAGGAGATTTGATAGGCGACATGGACCTAAAGGTTTTTCAAAGAATATTGTTAAGGTTTGGGTTTGACATAAAATGAAAAGCTGATACACATGTTGGAAGTAAGCTACTCTTCGTATGTGGCTAACCAATTCAAAAAGCACATTTAATCTCTTTGGCAGTAACATATGAGCTTGTGACGTTTTCTAAGTGCAATTTTGAACTATTCCGTATTATGGTTTACCGATTTTGATTTATTTAGAAAAATCCAACCTGGTAACTATAGCAAGGATCTATTTTGTCTTCAACCAGTATTGAAAAAGAGTTTGAGAGATTTGAGTGGCCAGTCGAGGCGAACGTCTGAGGAATCAATGAACTCACCTTTTTATTGGTACCAGCATCAAATTCAAAAAGGTTTCCCCTAGCACCATTCCAAAAACCTTCATTCGCGAACGCGAACAAGTTTTCACTTACAAAGAACATTGATAAATCTGAAGATACTCAAATAATTCCAAAACACGTGATTTATGATGGTCAAAGCCAACCATGAATTGCAAAATGGTTCGTTTTTCGTCCACTCTACGGCCATATGTGATATAGACGCTCTGCTACCTGTTCTTGGAGTCTAGGTCATGATCGCAAAGCATTTGTAGGCCACAAGTGTCACCTGACTCAGCAACATGTTCAACTTAAGGGGACGCAAACCTACGCCCTTGCGAAGATCAATGTGGGTTTATGGAGAACCGCCAAACGTAAATAAGGGAACGAGTTTAGGTCGCGAGATGATTTCACCTTTTTAGGGGGATTTAATAAAGGACGGAATACAATTATGTATTCTGCTGTTGACCGTCAATCTATCTGTTTTCTTTACTGGCATACGAACTCAACAAATGCAGTGTTCAACAGATATGCTAGTTGTTGGTGAAACAATCTAAATTCATTCTAAAAAAAGAGGGATGACCCATAGAAACGATAGTTTGGGAAACTGGAGTAAGAGGTTAGATTTCACTGTTCGCCACGCCGATAGAAGCAATTCTCACAAAGTTTTGTTCAAGAATCTACAAATACGATTGAGTTCGCTCTATTATGCGAAGTGGCCATAGAGTCACAGGTTACAATGATGTCATATATACTTGATGTTGAATTGAGTAATATTTTGATTCTCTTTGACCTCGTCTGGGGATTTGGAACTTTACAGCAGATACTGGAAGAAGTGTTCTGATTATTGAAATCATACAAGGAATGTCAGAAGATTCTAGGATCGGAAGTTCGTGTAAAATATCGTTTCGTCGGCGTCGTAAAGCATGCCTAGGTTGATTTCATACTAAGGCTGTCGTCCATGTACCTCCTCCTGGCATGAACGAGTTAGCACGAATTTATTTCTTGACGTCTACCAAAGTTATATTTATTGAAAAGTATCTCATGTAGTTTTTAAAAGACTCTGAGACAAAAAATTAGAGATTCGGAAGAGCGGAATGCATGCTTACTTTGGCCATAGAGCCTATGCGGCTCGTCTTTCAGGACAGCTTTTCTCCTTTGTCGGAGTTGAAGCCGTGTTAGAAATGAGAGAGCATCAGATTCAGTGTCTCGACAAAGGCCGAAAAAGCGCTGAAGCATGGGGTGAGTCCTGGCCAATTTCGGTCTTTGCACTTACTTCACATCTTCAAGGACAACGTTAATCACAAACATAGTAAGGGGTAATCATTATCTAACTGGAAGAAGTATTTCGTTTAAAATGCCACATAATCCTCCTGGGGCTGGATTTTTGTTGAAGAAAGGAGTAATAGAGTCCAGAAAAAGCTTCAAATACGGAACCTCAGCTACCGAGCCGTAAATAGAGACACTGACAAATCTCTGATTTCTTCAAGATCTAGATGGCCTGAATTCGTGCTGGTGCAAACTAGATCTGACCTTTTCATTAGACCAGAGTTCTGCTGATGTGGTTCTTTTGTCAGTTGCAGTTATTTAGATGAGGGTGTATTCTCAAACTGGATACCAAAAATACAATAGTTGTTTCATAAAACGACAAAAACTGGCTTCCCCGGTGGTAGCTGATTTTTTCTGTTCCCCGCGATCGCGATTGTGCTGCTCATTGCGCGAATCAGTTCGACTATCTGATGATTTTCTGTTTCCTCTGGGGCTTTCATACGACAATCTGCACGATTTGTTTTATATTTAAGGGTCCACAAAGTATACGAAAAGGCCCACTTTGCTTACAGATACTCTGAGATTTGAATCTGGTGTGAATTTTCAAAACTGGCTCGATCACTTTGGCCATTTGGTGAGTATTTTCAAAGCCTCTCATGATAATAGTACTGGTCGTTACTTTCGAACTGTGCTTATGAAACTTGGACGGACAATCTACAAACTTAACGTACATGCCAATCAACAGTTAAGGGTGGATGCGCCACATGCAAAATAATTAAATGATAACCTTAAATTGTCGTACTCCATTTAATTCTGTTCACACCTATACAATCACTGTGGCCGTGGATCCATCAATTGAAATTCTCTCAACAGTCAAATCTTCTTTCAGTAGAATTACCTTCTGCTACCGTAAGAAGAATAAACATCTTCCGATATTCCTCTTGCGGGATCGAATTTGAGATAGAACTGTAGACAAACTCTATTCCTTCTTCAAGAACTGGTGAAAATTTGGAATACGCATTTCTTCATTGATCTCAAATGAAACTACTGCTATTTATGACTCTTTCGCCTTAATCAGTTGTGCTGAAGCAAGAAGGAATGAATCCAGCCCTTCAACGAATTTGGAAGTGGAATAAAGACTTCCAGTCTTTAAAAAATATTATGGAGAAACTTTCTGATTTTGAAAGTGACCGAGAAGATCTTCATGGTTTAGAAATACGTACACAGTTCATGCCAGATTATCAATCCAAAAGAATCGAAAACCTCAAGCAACTGGTAAGCAATACAGAGAGTTTTTCAAAAATTTTGCCAAACATGTGAAGGGAATTGTAACAATACAAAGGTTATGGTATGGTTCAAAAGAATTATTTATTTACGTAGTCGTAATAGTGATATGAGTTACACTAAGGTCACGTCATGCTATTATAGACCTTAACTGTTTTGAACTTTTTCGATTAGACTCTAGTATGATTGGTTAGTTGGTAACACTTATAGTAGATCCAGAAGTTGTGTCGAAGCTACCGTCGATTTACTGTCGCAATGTCGCTCTACTCGGGTCTTAAGTGCTACTCGTTTTAGTTACTTGACCTTCATCCTTATAGTCCCTGAACAATGAATAAGAAGTGTGGCACTGCTTTAATGTTCCGAATCGAACGCGAAATAACCTCCAAACGCCCATCTTGGACCCTCGGGGGCAAACTTTCATAACGCGCAACATCGGCCAAACGTTCAAATTGGGCAACAGTGATAACTTTACAACCAGCTTGTCGAACAAATCTACGTACTACTCCAAACTCTTCAAGTAAATTTCTTGCCTCTGCTTGCTCTATCGACCACGGGAGCAAGTGGAACGGGCCAACAGTACTATCTTTTTCAAACTTTTTGTGCATTTCCGCGCCTATGCACCCATTTGCACACGGATTCTTCAGTCGCTAAAATTTTTATAGCACAATCAGAAGCACTGAGCTCCGTATCTAACTTATGTGGTGCAGGATCTTGGTTTTTTATTCCGTGACATTTCGTCGCTTGGGGAGGTCGATACTCGTTGAAAGGCATCAAGGCTTTCTCTGGTCATGAATGGCCTTTTTTAAGGGGTTCTCATCACCGTATTCCGTTCCGTAACTCAAAGGATATCTGTTCTGTTACTCATAAGAACAAAACCTTACGAAACAGTAAAAAAATTAAACTACCTGCCTGAAGTACACCATCAATTGTTCTTGGATCAATGAGACGAGAAACCGTTACTCTTCCGAATAAGACCAATGCTTACATTTAAGAAGCAATATAAGTCGTCGGGATTCGGACGAATATCCATACCTAAGATACCACATTACCATTTGTAGACGCTTTTGTCTCGGAAAAGAAGCTTCGAAATACAGATCTTTGACTAAGCGCCTTCCACACGGTCTTTTTACAGCACTTACGGCTCGGCCGAAGCAGTGAAGCTGGATCGTCACCTGTGGCCCAAAATATGATTTCATCACGAGAAAAAAGGACCATTATCAAATCATTGATCCAGGATCACTGCGGACTGTTGCTGGGATTTACTCTGGAAATAACCTTTGTTAATATATCGGGGTGGGTTTCGATATGTGCAATTTTGAAGGGCAACCATTCATTGATGAGGTTGGGCACCAATGCACTGAGTCGCGTATTGTTTTCGGTATATGAAATCTTCTCAGTATAGAAATGGCCGAACAATCAGTCTGGCTTTCTTTTTTTATGACGAAAGGTAACGCCTTTCATCTTTTTAGAAACGAGAAGCCCGTAAAAGTATAGATAATTCATCCTGAGCTTATTAAGAACTATACGAATTTTAGAGGAGCAGATTGCTCTAGAAACACAGTCCGATCAAAATAACTTCGATGACTCGGGAGCTATGCAAACTTATCTATTCGTGGTTCTTTCAAAGATTTCCACATTCAAAACGTTCTATATAGCACAAAAGTGCTGGTTTAAGACCTTGATCGGACGAGAGGGAGTCTATAGTAGTGGTAGAATAGCCCATCACTGCGGAGAAATTATTCAGTCCTACGCATACCTCTTTTTCGTCGATGTGCATAGACTATTCAAACACTGCGATGTCCTTAACTGTGTCCTCAAGCAAGCTCCCCCTTCAAAATTCAATCGTTTTCGATCGTGCAAAAGTACAAACAGGTCTTGGCCATCTCGCAGAGTAGTTTTCAGCAAGTTCCCGTCGAAGCTTAATACCAACGACAAAATTGAGTTTCTATCTCCTATAGAGAAGAAAAAATATCCCTTCTTCGATACATTTGTTACCAATGTGGCTTTCTTCTTGACTTTTCTGGTGCCCTAAAGAGAAATGAAAGTCTATTCCAAGAAAGTTTTAGTATATATCTGAACGAAGAATTGTTCAAGCAGAGCCCGGAGCCCAGAGCCCAATCACGTATCCCAGAACTCTTGAACGCCGAGTTTTCAACAACAATTAAGTACATTGATATCCAGTTCGACCCTCGCTATACTCAAGACATAATGAACCCAGAGACTTAAAAAAATTAACAGATACTATGTCTCAATCAGCATATTTGAGCAACGTGCTCCTTCATCCTCATAAGTTCAATACATCAATCTTCGCCTACGTACATTCAATAGGCTTCTCAGTCAACCCATCAAATCGATCCAGCCTCCATGATTCCAAACCCCGTTGTTGCAATAACCTTCTGAATCACCCTTTCTTTCTAATAACCCCTCATTCTCATTCCGAGTCGCTCCAAATAACCAACTATAAGTAATTCCCACACATTGGAGCCTTCCCGAGACAGAATGCAGAGAACACCGCCCACACACGTTCTGTTCCACACCGGGAATTTCCAATATTTGAGGCACTCATGGTCATCAAAGTCCACCAGAAACTAACCAAGTACATGGGGTTTTCTTGTCTCTAAACCATTCATAAACAACTCGACCTTCTTTTTACTTCCTATTCGCAAGCACTGCCATGGCCTGTTCTCAATCATTCAAATAATCCCTTCTCCGTTAGCTTCCCTTGCCTCCCGTACTTAGTCATAAAAGCCATTCTGGATGCGTCTTTTGCTTTTCAAATGCTCTTTTCCATGTCTTCAGCTCCAGACAAAGCAGAACTGTCTCCGATAAATTCTCTTTTTTGAACGGATACCTTTTTTTTCGAACACAACACTTCGTTGAATCCATTAATCCTTCAATAACATCTCTGAGCAAAATTCTGAACTTCATTATTTTTACTGGCTTTAGAAAGAGTCTTTATGAGCATTAAATTACTAAAGGACGGGTACATTTGAAAAAATACGCCTAGTCACAGCCTTCACCTCTCCAATCACACCGCTAAAGAAGATACATATCACTTTGCACCTTCACCGAAATAAGGCGACCAATCGCTACACAAAGCTCAATCAACAGGGAGGTTCTATGAGATCGTTCCATCAACTTCAAAAGCAGAGGTTGGCTGATGTTGTACAGGATACCAAGATTTCTGCCGCCCGAACAAATCTTATTATTGTACGGTTCACAAAAGATGTCTTGAGACCAAGATACAAAGAATTCGTCAGTTACTTGATATTTGCAAAATATTTCTCTCAAAGGCCTAGATATTTTTTCTGGTTTCCCTTCCCATCTCGTGCAGGATAAAAATTTCCGCCCGATTCCCCGAAGGTCACCTCTGTATACAATTACATTCCAACTGTCGATTAATTTGAGGACTTATCCGGAAAACCTCGCACTTTGACTGGACCTTCGTTAAGACTACGCGGTTTGCGAGGAAGATAAGCTTCGACATGGTCCTTCGTTGAAAGGCCACCACAATCCTCGGATATCGACAAGGATCCGAAAGTCAAAATATTTGACCCCGCTGCATTTTGTCGCCAGCTAAAGATCGGCATCTATATTACAAAACGATAGATACGTCAAATGGGGTAAAGGTGTCAAGACTACGGAGTTCCGTTTTGTATTTAGTACGGTACTGAACAGCAAATCTCACTTTGGGAAAACGTTCTAAATTGTTGGTGCGCTCAAGAGCCCTTCAAATCAATAGAACCTAGTGTAGAAGGTATCAAACGTAGCATACAGTGCGCTCTTGAATAATTTGAAAACCACTCAAGAGCCCTACTAAAGTACGCGTAGAAGTGGAGCTTCAAGCTCTCTCTGAAGTCAGCAATTCTGCAATAAAAGCTCCATGGTGTAAACTAAATTACTTTTCAGCGGACAACCATCTGGATTTCTAGAGTTAAGGATTTTGAAGTATTCGAAAAACTAGAAAACAGGCACACAAGTTCGTCATACAAAAATGCTCAACCGCTCCAGGAGCTTTTGGTTCTCGATGATTGAAAAGTCGAACCGATATTTTTCTTCGACGTTTTCAAAAGACATCAGGTAGCGCAACACTTGGATCTAAGAGCCTGATCCGCTTTCATGGAGCTGAGCGTGGCACACAATTGATATATTCAGCTACTTCGCACCGAGTTTTCTACATCCAAACTTTGAAACAACACTACCATGCCGATCCTTCACTGTACCGAATCTCTCATCTCTCTTCTAGAATAATGATTCCCGTCTCCATTACTTTTATCGACATGAACGGCACAGAGTATGGGCCACAACTGATCAATGTCAGAGGACACCGGCTTCGTGAAGATTTTCCCAAGCTTGAGTGAAAAGCATACAGTCTAACCAGAAGTCGCTCTCAAAGGTTTCTCAAGAAAGCGCTTGGCACCATCGGTAATTTCTTAGGGATACGTCTGCATATTCTTTCCAAAATATCTAAAACAAGTGTTTTCGCCGCCTTGTCAAGAAATGAGGCTGCAAACTCTACGCGCTCCAGGTATAGCTCTCATCATCTGTGAATTGCCATTCCGAGTTGCCCAGAATTCACAAATGTCTTTCAAAAGGAGCCACCTTTTCAACAAACTCCCCAGCGCCAATTGAACCTCCAAATTAACCTCGTCCAGAACCAACCACCTCCCAGCCGCACCGTCATCAGGCTTCTCACTTCAGGTCTTTTGCAGATTTCATATACGGCGTATAAATGTCGTAGGAATTGACTCATCCGTTCGTCATCTTCAACTTTTAGGGCCCTTCTGTTTTTGTTTTAAAACCCAATGAACATCGAATATGGCCCAAAGATGGCTGAGAAAGAACGAAATGTGAGAGTTTAGGGAGATGATCTCTGAGAACGCATAACTAGTGAGGATAAGCATATCTTTTGAGCGCAACAGCCATATTTCGGCCTCATTTCGGCTCTATTTCGGCCGTCGAAAACCAAAGTTTTCTCTTATTCACTAATTGTACATTCTCACAGATTTTTGACCTAGACGCCCACAATTGGTTTACATTTCGGCCGTATTTTGACCGTATTCGATGTTCATAGGAGGACGAAATCAGAAGAGCTGTAAATTGTGTGGCACTATCTTGAACCTAATCGCCTCACCGTTCGAGAAGCCACCCCCTCCTCACTAGATGACGAAGACCTCGATCAGATTTTGAGAAGGAGGATCTTCTCGCAGATAAATCTTGCAAAGAGTTTGTACCAGATTTGCATCAAAGAAGAAGTCTGCCACCAGACCACAATCAGGACGTCGTTTGATTCATCTGAGTAGAGTGCTCTCTGCTTTGGGCCCTTTAATGCGGTGGCAGTACTCTCAAGGCTTATCGCTTCTGAACTTTTAGCGAGAAATGGAAGTGCTCTTGTCTTAAACCTTGCTGATATGTTGCTCTAGAGTAATTCTATTGAGAAACCCCAGCTGCAGCTTGATCAAGTGTCATGAACATTCAGGAAACAAAACTTTTATACAAAACCCAGTAAATGGGTACTCGGCGGTGGCGAATTATAAATTCTGCACAGAACCGTATCCACTGAAGAAGAATCTTCTCAGGACTGATTTATGCATTCCGATCAAGAAGGGGCTACAGAATCCAAACTGAAAACATATCCAGAAGTTGAGACCTTATTCGGTATATCCAGTCAAATCCCAACCTCATTGGATGTCAATGCCGTTGGTAGACGAAGTATAAGAGCACACCTTCGAAATGAAGCATATTTTGTGAAATTGGGATATTTTTCCGAATGCACTAAGCCATAGACCATTCTACTTCACGGGTAAGCTTCGAACTGTGGGACCATTACGCTGACCCACCAGTCATTTCGTTACACTCACACCGCCATCGAGGGTTTGATCGAAGATTGTCATGTGTCTTGAAGTTCCGGAGTCTAGATACCACTGGTCCTTCTTCAAGACTTAATGTGCTTGCTTATACAGAAGATGTGAAGCAATGAAGGAGACACAGGCATTGTGCCCTGCAATCTCCTCGTCAGAAGAAAGGTTTCCATCCCTGTTCTAATTTTTGTCCCCCTTGTATGCCATGCACCTTGGATTCTTCCAGCAATCTTTTTTTACATGGCCCTTCTTGTTACAGAAAAAGCAAGTCCTCTTTGACTTGCCCCGCGTCACGCGCGATCACAAAGCCCGTCTTCCTCATTGTGTCCTTTTCGGACCGTTGCCTTCGAGTTGCGCTTCTTCCGCAATCAAAAGGGGTACAGCTTCCATGATACCTTTCCGTGTCCCTCGAATGACCTCAGCCGTGACTTTAAAATCCTGAACCAGCCCCGTCAACACCGCACGTAGCCTCTCATTGTTTTCAACCACACCCCCAATGCTGGTAAGCTTGGACTCCGCCACTGCCAACCGGTTTATGTACTCCAGAACTGTCCTTGAAGACGACATTCGGCTGCCCTGGTACTTCTACAGTAAGGCATCAATGCTGGCTTTGGACGACATTTGGGACTTGTCCTTCAATCATTGGCATACGACAGACGGCTCCTTTATGTGGATGACCGGCGCCACGTACGACTCTTCCACAGAATCTAGAATAGAAGACAGCCCAATGGTCTTCTCTTGTCGATCCTTCTCGTGTTTCTTCTTCTTCTGAATATTATTGCGCCTTCTGTGCTTCCTACTTCGGTTTCGTCTTCGACTTCTTCTCCGTAACAGATTCCCATACTCTTTAAGCTCGAGGAATCAGTTTTAGCTTCCTAGACCAGATGTCGTAGTTGTCTGCCTTCGACAGAGGCATGCAAAACTTCGAGATGCCGACATCTGACTCAGACATTGTGGCAGTTGGTAGTTGCAGTTGAACCCGATGTTTAAAGAGAGTGTGCTGGGCCCAGAACCTCTTTGAAGCTTGCGTGGTTCTGTTTTTTGAAGTTATCCAGACTTCTGGCAGGCGGGCGCTGCTGCGCTGCCCTTTTATAGAACACCAGCTGGGCTCCAGTTTGGTCACAGAACTGCCAAGGCAAGTTCTGCTTACAGTTTCCTGCACTATCCTACAAACTGCCTTGAATCTTTTTTTTCTAGTGATTACTGCCCGATCCGGGCAGAATACATACCAATGTGATGTTTGCTACGGTTGGGACGTTTTGAACCAACCTTCCAAGAAAAACAACTCCGAGCCTCATGAACTTCTTCTCTCTCTTCTTCTGTCAAATATATGTTGAGAAACCGAGACTAACGGCTTTCTGAACAGGCATCTTTGAGCCAAAAGAAGAGTTGTTGCCATTTCGGTGCTCGTAATTAATCTTTTTAAGAAAGAAATCTTTCATCCAGCCACTAAGTCAGTCAGAGCACAAGACACGCTACAGCTCTTTCAGACAAACCTAATTACCAAGCATCTTATTTTTTATACCAATTTTTTACAGATTAAAGCATGAGTCGCGACCAAATTCTGGAGATCTTTTACTTAGATTTCAACATTAGGTGGAATACCTCCATCGTGAACCACCCTCAAAAAGGCGGTCAATCGGTAAACCTTATCCACATGGTGTCGTCTTCGCTACTCTCCTGCATAGAAGCTCTGTATTGTTTCGAGGACATTTCCCTACCGACTGTGAAATCCGAAAACCACTCGCACCGATATTCAAATAATCGCCTCTTTCCGTTTGTAGTGCAATGTTTTATTAGTATTTGCATATAACAGCTTCCAGAAAAACTGTAGACTCATTCAATTATTTGTACCTCTTTAGGGTTTAATCACATACTCTGGTATAAACAGTGCGTATGATATAGGAAAATCAGAATCACTACGTCACAGGCATTGAAAGATAATGTGAAAGGTTTTCGGCTGTTGATAAAAATATCAAAGCAGCCACAGGTTTGTTGTTCTTAAATTCATTCAACTCTCCGAGAGAAGTTGCAGTCATTCCCAAACCTTTACGAACTTTTGCAGATTTTATCCTCATGATTGCAATTTATGAGAAATAAAACTTACATTAGCACCCTTGTGGTATACTTATACTTCCAAGTCTTGAAACCCAAAGCTGTAAATTAAACGTTTCATCATTTTTTCTGAGCAAACTGCAGAGCCCTCTAAAGCATAAAAATATCACAGATAATCGCGAATGTTCAGATGCACTGTCAGTTTTTTGGTAGCTTGCGTCAGGCAACTGGCAAAACTTACACAGAAAAAGAGAACCACCGTTACAAGTTACCTTCCGTCATGTTCATAACCACCAACCTTACGGATTTTGTCAACGAGAAACTCCAAAATGATAATGCTCATCTTTTTCATTATTTTTATAATCTTCGTCGTAGAAATAGAATTTTCTGAGCACCATATTTGACAGGGGCATAGTTGCCAAGTATACGCGGCCTTGAACTGTGCCCTAAAACTTGTTATTCTGTGTAGCTTCCCACTAATACCAAAAGTTTCCGTTTTGAAAGGAGAATATCATCTTGAAAGTGAAAGGAGACTTCAGGATGTAAATCCTTTAACCTCTTCAGTCATGCTTATTAATGCTCCTAGAGAAAGTTCAGCTGCACCGCTTCTTTTGTCATCTATTCCGTACGAAAGAAGTAGCAAGTCACTTTCATCGGCGACATGGAACTTTTGTGAGCATTCTTTGTGGAGTATATCAATAGAGGATATGTACAAGACTCTTTTGGCTTTATGTTTAACTCGAAGTATTTTATCCAAGTACCTGAAAGATAGAACTTTGATAACTTTAAACGGAGGAATAGCTTCAAAAAACGAAACTAAATGATAATATGTATAGTCACCAATTCCGGTCAAATGACTTATCTGCATATTTACTATTTTCCCTTTCTTCATTCCCCATATCAAGTGGGAATGGATTGGAATTGAATTTGTTCCCTGATTGATACGATACCTTCTTCTATCAATACTCGCATACAGTGAAGAAGATGACTCATTTGAGACTAATTGAAGAGCTCCAGAGCCTGTGATAGCCAGAACAATGTGTGGTTCTATCTCGTAGCTGAAAAATGTTTCTTTCTGAGTATTAAAAAACATCCAGTTCTTTTCTATAGCATTATTTTTTATGGATGGTAAAAGCTCAGTTGGTATAGAAAAGTCTACACCAGAATGTGAAGAGCAGGATGAATTGACAATAGAACGATATTCTGGTACGACGTTCTCAAAATTCACTACCCACATATCTCTAGAGCTATGAGTGGATTTTATGGCGTTCATTCCATATATTAAATATAGCTTAAAGGAAGTTGAATCCCAAAACAAACGACCATCTTCTGGGCCGACATAAATGTTGTATGCCCCCACTTTTGATTTTTTAGTAGATCCTATAAAATAATTGTTCATTCTTTTAATTACAGCTCTCCTTGAATAAGGAATGTCAATTCTTCTTGGACCATGATCGATACACATTGCATTAGAGTCCATAAAGCAGTACACAATTTGGCTATAAACAATCGTTTCTTTGATTTTTTTGCGCTTTTCAATGAAAGTTCCTATATCTTGAGGAACGCGTCCAACTGATAAAAATGGATATTTAGAGCCTTTAGGTAGCGAAATGATACTTGGATTAAACACTGTGGAATCTTTTTCTTTGGTATATTTCCAGTATACATTTCTCAACACTATGTTTCTCATACTTGTATTTTTGAGGAGACGATGAGACCATACTTTCTCGCCGTGAAAAGATGATTCGCAAACCAGATCATCATACATGTTTTGCTCTGATATTTCATATAAAAAAATTCTATTTTTGTATGACAGAATAGCTGTTAATGATCCTTTTTCAGAATTTAAACTCTTTAGCTTATAGTATCTTCGTGACCCGAGAACTGCGTGACCATGCCGTGTTCGACATTTTACAGAATAGGGAGCCTGAGACTCGAACACATAAAAGTATATCAACATTTCTGAAGAATCTGCCTTTGCCATAAAAGTTCCAAGCATCCAATCTTCTTTTTTCTCAAGAATTTCAACATTGTGGTGCAAATTTATACTTTTCTTTAACAAATCAATCTTGTGAATCAATATAGGGTCTGAGCCCAGCTCAATTGCTTTACCACCCCACCGAGGGCCAAATAAGCTGGAGTATGTTCTCGAGATAATTGCTGTTTCTCCTGTTAGAGCATCCAACTCTATGACAACATGTGGATCAATTTTTGTGATAGCAATAACAGAAGTGGGCTGCCTGGGTGGTTGACGAGCTTGCATAAAAGTCATATCGATGCATTTACCGCTATTTCCTATCCTTGCTCTGATAGGATTTCCCCAGTACGACTGGTTTTGACTGTAGAACTTGACGAGCCAGTTTTGAACAAATCCTTGTTTTAGCCTGCTTGTGACAGTGGTCTCCAAGAAATTTGAGTCTGGGCAGGAACAAAAGTACATATATATACTTGCGCCATCAGAAAAGATTCGGTGACTCTTATACCCGAACTGCTGTTTTCCTTGATGTTCAGGCATACATTCTTGTTTTCTCGATAAAGATGTTTCAAAGATTCTCCAAAACATTTTTTTCCGTGATACCAAATCATTTACGCTTTTCAGTCTCTTGAAATTTTGAAATATGATAGAGGTTCTCCTGAAATACCTAGAAACAGAAACTTTTTCAAGAACTACATATAGGCTTCTTTTCATCTGTTTTACAGAAACGGCTTCGACAAATACTTTGGATCCAAGGTATTTAGAACCTCTTCCGCAGTCTGTAGAAAGCGCTTTATTTACAATCTTGTTTGAAAATGGTTTTCTTCTCCAAATTTTTTTCGTCTCTGCCTTAGACAACCTTTTAATTTCGTTGTGGTCATTGATAAATGTGACTCTAACAGATTTCTTCTGCATAAAACCTCCTACAAAACATAAACATAAAACTAACCCCGTAATCCAGAACAAGTATTTTGAACCTTTTTTCTTTTTCCGTGTGATGTCGTCTAGTTTCTGTAGTCCACTTCGAAATAAGAAAAGTAGTCTTTTTTTCCATAAATGTAATCTGCCTTTCATGCTTTGGAACCAATTATCTTGGATTTCTTTTCTGAAAAAGAAAGATATTGTTCTTCTCGTTTGCACCTTTTTTTACTACTGCCAGCTTATGTTCTTCTTTTTTTGCTTTGTGCTCATTAATATGCTTTGTAATGCATGAAAAAAGTTTCGGTGAATACTTCAAAAATGATTTTTAAATATCAGTTTTTTTATTATGAGACGACATATATTAAGATGTACTTATATTTAAATGAAATAGTTCAAAGCGTTATAATTTTTTGTTCCAGCAGTAGCACTAGAGATCTGCAGGGCTCATGGTATGCAATCTGACTGCGTTTAGCACCACATTGAAGCCTTGAGTACTACAAAATAGCCCGTGTATTTAAAACTAGAAACAATTCCCATATAAGCGCCGAGTAAGTTTTTATGGCAACAATTGTTTGTTTCCGAGTACGTGGCATTCTTTCGTGCAAAACATATGTGGTAGCTCTGAGGATCGGTCTTCAAGTTTACCCGATACATAGATTGTCTTATACTTTTCGTTACAGCGCTTTACTGTAATGCCTTGGCACTCTTCCGTCACGTACACACATTACTTCTGGAGACTGCCCACGAAAAATGCCTTTAAGATGTTTTAATTGAGTTCAGTAGAATGTACAAAACCCTTAATTTGAAATTCGTAAACGTTCGACATTAAAGCTTTTCGCGAATAAAAGTTAAAAGAGTAACAGAAAACAATTTCAAGTATCCAAACTTGCTGTATTGAACTCAATTATGAATTAAGACAGTAAAGGAAAACCCCCAAAGGTTTATCACAGTTTAGAGAAGTACAGTGGTAGAGAAGATCAGAGTTGCTAAATAAACCCGAAACGAATTTTTTGATCATCATATTGAGATTGATGCTCATTAAAAGCATCTTTATCGTTGGCTCTTTTTGTATTCGATTTTTTGATGCTAGAGATGTTCGGTAGCCATTAATATGATTATATCATCGCGATTTGATTGAAGAAACCTGTTGCAATCAGCTCCTTTATTGAAGATAACGGAACGTCTTTCAAACAGAACATCTGTCCAGAACGTCTATCTGACAGATTCCACACTTAGCAGATTGGTGTACCAGAACTATATTAGGAGAAAGGTCGGTAAAATTTCGTGGTTTGCCAATTCATACTCTACGAAACCTAGAGCTAAGCAGCGTTTTCTGTATTGTATTCAAGATTTTTATTGGCCTTCTGAAACGTGAATCAGATTTATTGGAGTCATGGCCTGTCTTTTGGACGAGAAATCTATATAGCCTTTTTGTTTCTGCCCTCAACAAATCATACGGGCTTCGAGTGTCCTAGTGAGATCTTCATCTATCCGAAGTCACCCAACTTCTTTCGTAGAGCCAGACTGTCACTAAGACCTTCATTAATTCTATTTGTAGTCTTAAAGCCATTTTCGAAGATTTCTGACGAAATGCGACATCTAAAGGTTTTCTTCTACGGCTGCAGGTAAACAAGAAGGTTTGATTGGTGAGATACTTGTAAATCACTGGCCAAAGAGAACTAGGAGGTTATTCTCCACACATATACCTGTATTACTTCATTTTCTGGCGTAAATTGTTCGCATGTACCTTTATTTCAGAACTTCCTGTAAAAAGAACTGAAGATTTGATTTATCTGACAGGAATCATTAGAATTCTAAAAAAACCTTAGAATAACCAAAAATTCCATAGAATGGAAGCTGAGCGGAAGGTACTATTCCCAACACATATTTAATACGACATTGAGGTAGAGTGGGAAGATTTACCTGGCTTTTAATAAAAATTCTTGGTGCATGTAGCGAGAGGTTGAGGCGTGCTAGGGCGACCAAACCGGATTGATGGGAGTAAAAGAGCATATCGGATTTCTTATATTGACCTAAACGTCGACTTCTGTGAGACCGTTAGATTTTTGCATGTAGCCATAAGTGGCTCTAAAATAGGGCAACAAATGCGTAGCAGTTTTGTTTCATCCAGATCACAATAAGGATGGTCGTTGCCATGGAGTTGCAGGCGTCTTTTGAAAGGTTTTGTCCAAAACCTAAATGAAGCTGTGGGTGTGCAATTTGGATACTTGGCGTGATGGGAACGGATCCAAATACGTAACAAGGACATGCCGAAGACCATAATCTGTTCCACTTGAAATGTTTGGCTATGAAGGGGAGTATCAACTCCGAAGTGGGTCTCCTCACCAGTTTGAAAATGAAAATCAATCAATAAAAGATTGAGGAGCTCTCAGACACGGAGATAGGAGTGAAATAGAGTAATATGGCCATAATGACCCCGAAAGAATTCTTTCTTACTCCAAAGGAGCGAAGCGCTACAAATAAGAGGCCCGAATAAGGGGTGCATTTCTTGCTTTGAACGAGACGATCCCTGCGCAGCGCAACCTTGTTAAAGAGTTTGAAGGTTTGCTTTAGTTCGGGAAAAAGAACATGAGCGCTACCAGAATTTAACTCCCTACACATTTCGCGTCACGAAGATTAACGGCGTAGATGTGGCCGAAGTGATAGGTAATGATTAATCCAAAATTTTTGTCATGCAACTGAGACAATGTTTTTGCAGTTCGCAGAAAAGCGGCGTGCCAGTTGGTGGTACCGATTTTGCAAAGCCGGAGAAAGTGAAGTGGTTGCGAGTCTATCCTCAACGAGACGGCCCATCGTCTAGAGTTCTTTCTATAGGTATCAAGATGGGAATTATCGGTAACAGGACTGCAATAACAAAGGCAGTGGTGCGTGAGCTGATGCCGAAAAGAGATTAAGACACCATATGGCGTTTTCCCAGCCAGTGGCACATACTCAGCGAATCGATAAGTACGGTTGCATGGCACGAAGCTTGAAAGTTTTTGCCAGCGACCCAGGAACCCCCAAAAAATGTGCCTCGGCTTCGAAAGCTTGTATGTGTTTCCGTTGTCGTTTATGGTGGCATACAATATCCTTTCAGAGATTTGTCGGAAGATGAATGAATGGATTAAGTTGAGTGTTAAGAAATGTAGTTTTGAGATGGGTGCCAGAAGTTGTGACCGGTGGACGGGACTGCAGCGCCACGACTGTAAGCATCAAAGTAATGCATCTAGGGCCGTGTAGATCGTTGGTCTACATTCTCTCCGAGGAGACGGCAGGGAAAAGGGCATGGCACTCAACCGGTCTATACTACCTCGTCTGATGACCCTTTGGGGGATTGGAAGGCTGGTTGCGAATGCAAGGGGTCATGTTGGTTGGAATTATTCAATTTCCGACACTCTTTGTTTTTTTTTTTTTCTGATACGAAGGAGGCAAATTGGGGAGGCGTAGGCTAGACGGAAGGCCAAGAGCGCACAAGAGCTATAGTATTTCTACTGAAAGGTCGCATCGAATGACGACGCCCTGATCAAGCGATTTGTATCTTTCTCTGTGTGTTTCTGGACTGCTTCAATAAAGAAGGCGGTGCGGAAGCCTAGGAAGATGTGCTTCTTCACCATTTAACTCCATCTTACTCTAATCATTGTACCCCTACATTTCCCTTTAACCCATCCAGTAGTCTCAACTCCCGCGCTCTACGGTTTCCGCTAGTAAATCAGCTTTAGTCCGACAACATAGATGTACGGTCTTCTCTTGTACTAACGGATCCATTCGATGAAGTAGATCGACCTGCACGCAGAGACTGACAGTGGGTTTAAAGCATTTTTTCAGAGCCTAAAGAGTTCTAAGGAGAGAGTCAAAGACCAAAAATCCATGCTTTCGTAAGGATACAACCATATTTTATTGACAAAGCAAAGGCTCCACACGTTTTCGAGGTCGAATGCGTTTCTGTACAACCACAGCTGTGCTGGGAAGAAACCAGCGTTGAAGAACAGGAGTAGATTAGAGGGTAGAACCAGGGATTACATTTATACTTGGGATACTTGTCGTGTTACGTGTAGAGCAAAAGAACTTTTAGAGTTCGGGAGTCTTTTTTCCGAGATGAGAGCTTTATACGTTATAAAAGAGACGCGAAACAAGCATTGGTTCTCATGCCATGAAAAAAGAACACATCTATCTAGAAGCCATAAAGTCCGGCACCGCTTTTCACTTTATTTCAATCGATCAGTTCAAGCTTACGTAAAAGATGGGCGTTGTGCCAACGAGGAAAGTGGGAGAAGTGCCCGGAAGTAACGAGAGAGCGGCTGAACGCCATGAGAACAACGAGCATGTGTAGCTGCAAACGGTGTCCATCCAAAGACCAGGGAAGAGAAAATCAAAACGGCGGAAATGAACATTCTCACGGAAATCATTTGGTCTAGTAAAGTTTCCAAGTGAAACGTAAGCGTGTATGCAAAATCAAAACCTTCTGCAAAAGCATGAACGTCACTTCCAAGCACACATATTACAACTGGACGTCTTTTGTCAATCTAATAATGAAAAGTGTTACAACGATTTGAACAATCGGCCAATAGAATGAGGAAACAAAGTTGGAGAGTACTGTCTCCATTATTTGAAAATAAAGAATACTGTATGCTCTTATACAGAGAGGTTTTGGATCTAGCTTCACAAACTTCAAAGTATTTGTTTGTTTTTGAATGTACTTAAAGAAATTATTTATTCTTCGTCTAATGTATTTCGTAAACATTGTTTCTGTGACTTGAGCAGTTTTTTTCACGAAGGAAGATATGTGTGGATTTATGTTCACAAACCAGGCAATTTGAGCTCTTTTGGATCCAAACTCTGCACAGTCCTTTTTGTTTTTCACTGACGTCATTCTATTCTTGAAATCTTTTTGATGGGTTTTGTACTGTTCTTGGTTGGCCGTAACTATAGTTCCACCGAATTTGAAAGAACCGACATCCCTGTCTCGGGATTCGTAACGTTCCAGAGTGCTGTATATGAACTTCATAAATTCATCACAAATTCATCTTAACCAGTAATAACTGAATCTTGAACATATGATCCAATGATTCCAAAGAGATGACCTTTAGATTTCTTGAAAAAAACAGGACGTGTCGCCTTTCATTGCGGTCATTTGAAGTTCTTGTCGTAGATATAACATAATGTTCAAATTCCAATAATAACAGGCATCTGCTAAACAATATAGTGGCTTGATATGAAAGAGGAGAC
The DNA here is from genome assembly GCA_030374765.1 of Agarophyton chilense. NCBI lineage: Eukaryota > Rhodophyta > Florideophyceae > Gracilariales > Gracilariaceae > Agarophyton > Agarophyton chilense. The sequence continues at coordinate 233,727 of JARGXX010000106.1, forward strand.
AATCTTTGGGCACATCCATTTCCTTGGGAGGTCGTATGTATACTTTTAGAGTAAGGTCTTGATTACTCTGAACGTAGGCTTGGGTATCTTCGTCACTCCATACCTTGTAGTGGAACATTGCGGCGATTGTCAAAATAAGTCGAACCCTTCTATTGTGGACGAGAGTGAAATTATGCAATAGGTAGTTCTGTTCCTTATCGGAAAATCCTTGGGCCACAAGTCTTGCCATATGAGTTTCTTCGTCAGTTCCTGGATTCTTCATTGCTAACACAAATCCAGATCCGATAATAGTAGCAGCTTTTGGAACTTCACTACATGTAACAACTTGCCAAGTATCTCGTCACTTAAACAATCAATTTCTCTTTTTTGGATTCTGAGAACTTTGGGGAATTACAGCGAAGATGACTTTGTTTCAAGGTTCCAGTAATAAAGATTGATCCTTCATCGTTGCCCGTGATTACTTCACTTCCGTCTAAGAACTCAATCAACACATAGTTAAGAGTATTCTCGAAATCATGAGGAATCAGTATTTCATAATTGAGTTCAGAATTTTCGGAAATATGAGCCTTGGCTTGCGTAATACTATGTTGTACTTCTTGGCCATATTTGGTTTAAACGAAAACTTGTTTATTTGTAACTCTGGTTACTTAACACAGTCCAGTTCAATGAAGTAGCTCTTCCTCTCGATAGATCAAAACCTTTTGTTCTTCTTCGAAATCGTAAGGAACGGCTTCTGAGAGACATGATTCGAGGGCCCGTTTCAGTCTTATTTCAATGGCGATGATTTCCATTTCAGAAGGAGCAGTCAAGAGAGCTTGCATACGATCCTTTTGATCTGGTAGAGTTTTATGAAACACAGGAAATCTTGGTAAAGTGCCCAAGACTAGGAGTGATGGAAACGAACGTTCCGGGTTCACGGTGTCATTCATAGCTTTCACAGTTTTGGCGAGGATAAAGCTCTCGTTTGAAGTGTTGGCATCAAACTTGATTTTGTGATCTATTTGACTTAGGGGATCATGATATCCTTCGCCAGCACCAATTCAGTTATGACTTTTCACTCCAAACGGAATGAAATAGATGCCAAGTACAATTTTATATTCCTTCCATCGAGAAGATGTAAACACTGAACCTTGGTCAGAAGAGATAGAGTATGGGTACCCTGCGTACATGGTTGCTCAACATTTTAAGAAAGTGTTCGAGATATCTTCAATAGAATGTCCATCTAAAAAGCGAGTGGGTTCGAAATGGGTATGTATATCAACAACGTGCAACACCGGTTTTCTGTCTGTGAAAATTAGATCCATAGCGAGATCATTGTTAAAAATATAGATCTTGGGGAAAGGAAACCTGAAATCCTTGTGGTTTTGGGGTAAAACGTTGACACGTTTGGCAAGCCTTTAATATGTCTTTTAGCAAGTTTCGTGTTTCAGCATTGGCTTCTTTGGGTTTTACTTTTTTAGGAGGTTTCACAGCTTCTGTACCGAGGGTGATAAAAATGTAGATGCATTTTTCTGAGTTCTGCCTTTGTGAAAGGGGCAGTGTATTCATTCTAGTCGATTTATAGATGACCAAATTTCCGAATGACAGGAGTCTCCCATCCATTCTTACAGATCAGAAGATGCTCTACATTGTCAAGATAGATTCCTTCCCTGTCAAGAAAACTTAGTCCAAGCAGTTATGGAACATTGCAGTTGATCACGTCAATGGTAAGACTGAGTACTCTTGCAGTTGATCACGTCAATGGTAAGACTGAGTACTCTTGCAGTTGATCACGTCAATGGTAAGACTGAGTACTCTTGCAGTTGATCACGTCAATGGTAAGACTGAGTACTCTTGCAGTTGATCACGTCAATGGTAAGACTGAGTACTCTTGCAGTTGATCACGTCAATGGTAAGACTGAGTACTCTTGCAGTTGATCACGTCAATGGTAAGACTGAGTACTCTTGCAGTTGATCACGTCAATGGTAAGACTGAGTACTCTTGCAGTTGATCACGTCAATGGTAAGACTGAGTACTCTACCGTCCGGGGCGCGGATTTGAAAGCTTATCTGGTCAGTACTGCAGAAAGTGGAACTGCAAAGTCGAAAACGATTCTTCGAAGGCTTTCTCCTCAAGATTAAGCCATAAAGCTTGCGATAGACCTTGGCTTTCTCCTTGCCAATAACAGAATATTGTGCTCAGATATATAGACAGGCACCATTAACCTCGTTGGTGATTTCAAAATCAAAAACCATATTTGTAAACATAAAACACATACAATTGCGTTTGAATTGTTCTTGGTTTTTATGCGCTCAGCCTTTGGGCCCTTCTCGAATTTTTTTCAAAAATCCACGCATAGGAGATTTTTTCGTCTAAAATCCAGTTTCGGGGTTTAAGTCTGTGCGTCAATGCTGGTAAAAATGTTTTCAACAGCATCATCGGTTGAATTTTCTGAACTTGCGTCATAATTGTCTCGTGTTTTTCTTTTTCGATGTTGAAGAACATGTCTGCATCCTCTGTTTCTGTATCATCTTCAACCTGTTCGAATAGTTCGTAAAGTACCTGTTTCGAAGCACTGTTCGGATGGGAGTATTGCTTGGATTTCTGAATAAGCTATACTTTTCTTACAGCGATGGCGGCTAAATTCTTAGGATGCTGACAATATCGCAATATATGTCCCTTTTCACCACAATTGCAGCAAGTTCTCTCATTCATCTTAGGCTTTGTATTGTTATTGTGGCGGCCATATATAACAAGAGAAAGATAGCATGTCGATGAAGAATGATAGAAATATCTGCGGATTTGGCCTTTTTGGAGAACTTGAATACATTAATGGCCTTTCGTGACTCAGCCTCTTTCTTTTTGGGCTGAATAGCACATTCTAGCTGTGTGTAGAATTATTGGTTGAAAATGGTTTCTGAACCCAGTCGGCTAATTTGATTACTAGCCCATGAATGTGCAATAACTGCTTTCCTAAGATAAGATATCTTGTTTGCCTCAGTACGACAATGCAGTGGACCTTGAGGAGGTTATTTCGATATTTTTGTATCCAATTTCTTAATGGCCTGAGTTTCCGTAGTTTCCTTTGATTGGAAGGTATCAACTTGTATGTTCATCAAACGAATTTTGATGCGCTTCTGTTTAGAGGTGAAATAAAAATGTGCTTCAATGAGGTTTGTAGCATCAGCGAGAGATTGAGATTTTTGAACGACATGGTCATTGAAGAAACCCTGTTCATTATTCCTTAGAATATTATGCAAACGCTGAACATGTATGTAATCAGGTACCATGTAATCTTCAAATTCAATACGATATGCGTTACAAGAATCCATCCAACATCACCCAATGGCTCCAAAAAGCTTTGAGTTTTTGTCCTTGAAACGCAATACCAGATTATGTGAGATCTTGGGAAGGTGTACGTTGTTACTGCTCTCTCTAATCGTTTGCGAAGGCATATTAGAGTGATTATCCTCGTTCAAAGAGTGTCCTCAGCTTCCTGGCTCAATTGAGAGAGAGTTATTTGCTCGGAATATTTCGCAAAGGTTTAAGACGCTTTCTAAGCCTGAATAGCTTCTTCAGCGTCGGCACTGTCTTCATTCTTAACGTAAATCGAAAATTCGAGTCGGTTCATAGTTCTTACGGACGTATGTTTGTCCAATTAGACACCCAATTTCTGTAGAAGACGAGCAGTTGAGCTAAACAAAGCCACAAGGGATGATTCTTAGTTATTGAATAGCATATCTGGTGAAAAGTCTTTTCTAATGAAATTCACAAGCTGATTTCCGTTGATATCGAGTAGATCGGCCAATGAACTCCGAAAAGTGTCCTTGAACTCGATCGTCCACTCTTCCTTACTAATTGCCTAATATAATGTTTGCTTTTATTGCATCTATACTGCAACAGGCTCAACCCGCTTCAAATTGCTGAATTCATCCCTGGTTATTTCGCGATTCACCCATATGTGCTCTACTTTCTCCATGTAATGTCCTTTACGTTTTCGCTCGCTTTCTCCTATATCCCTTCTATAGCAAGTGGAAGACACTTGGGACATAAATTTGTGAATAGTATCTACTGTCACCAATCTCCTCTCCCATCACAATTCATCACCAGCACCTCAGACACAATCCGTGCTTCCAAACGCCCTGGCTGCACAAAACTAGCATACACATACATATAACCTTCCACATCATCCCGGGACAGCTGCTGAACGTCGTACCACAGTCACAACCTCTGAGCATTGGGATTTCCAGTATCTCGAAAATGCATATTACCAGACCGATCCTCATTCTTCTCTGATGACAGGTAAGACCTTTAGAAACATATAGCTTCCACTTTACTGATCCATTATACTGGTACAACTTCATTTCCGCCGACATCATTCGATGGTAGCTCCCAAAAAGTGCTTTTTCCCATGCCCTACATACCTTCTCTGCACTTTATCTTTTTTCCCATTCCTAGCATGACTCTCCATCAGTTTTTACACCAATCCGAAAAACATCTTCTTCATTGCATTTCGCTTTCGTACGCCCGCAGCGTCGCCGAGAACGTACTTCACTCTCTACCGTAAGCACACATTCTCTTTCTACTCCTTCACCCACTGTTCCCTTTTATCTATAAAGCTAACTGATGCCCAAATCTGCCTCCTCGACTGGATACTTACCACATCGTACAACCACGCTTCACTCACTCAAAGAAGGCTTTTACGGTCTCATCTCTCGCATTACCTCCCTCGGACTTCGTAGAACAACCTCTTTCTTATCCATAATCATGATACCGTTCTCTCTCTCTTCTCACACCCTCGCACTTTTTTCGCCCATATCCTTACAATAACCGCTGTTAACAAAGCTCTGAATTCAAAGTCTTCTCCCCCAAACTATGTCGCTCTCCCTTCAACTTCCCCATGTTCTTCGTTAGAAGTTCATTTCGGGCGGCATTTAAATCGCCAACACACTACAATCCTCCTCTCTCTCTTCCTTTCTGTCCCTAAACCAAGTTTCTTCTTCTATTTCATCTCCAGGAACATGATTCCTGCTAGTAACCCCCCAGACCAACTATTTATTCTCGTTCTCTATCCAGGCTTCCTTTTTCCTGACTTACTCCTCTCTCTGGACCCTCCTCCAACGCGATCCACGCAGGTTTCCTAATCTACCGTTACCACCATTTCTTTTTCTACATCTACATTATCTTTGAACCTTTTCGTACCCATTTCATACCGAGCTGGTTAATGATTATCTCATTCTCTACGTCTTGCTTCCAGATTGTCTGTCGCGCTACTCGCATGCTTGGAGATACCTGAACTTTGAACTAAACCCCTCACTTCCGCCGTCTCTACCTTTTTTCAAGGCGCGAACTTAACTGGTTTGCGCGCAGGTGATACTGTTGACGCTTTAAACTCCTTTTCGTTGGCACATGCCGTATGTTAAAGCAGTTCGCTCATGTTTCATATAGAAGCTAGGTCTGCACAATTCCCTCCAAAGTCCCACTCCCGTCTCTTTTCATACTCTTCCTTCTTCCGATTGAATGAAGCCTTCGCTAATGCCATCTCAACCTCCAGAGTAATAAAATCTTCAGAAACCCTCCATGTCGGTTTTGAATAAGTCCCTTTGTTCTCATCCACATTTGACCTTAGATTCGGACTAGGCTTCGGCTTCGACATCCTGTTATCGACACTGTGAGGCTCATCTTTCTGGTTTGAAGATTCTGCAGCGAGAAGCTCAGTCGTCATCTATTCCGCCACCTTGACGAAAGTTGGTTTGGGCGTCCTAAGATTACGTTTTTCACTCCGTGAACGTCCCGAAGCTTTCGGAGACAATCCACTTCGTTGAATACACGCCGATCGATGGCCTATTTTGACCGTTTTTGCGTATAAAAAATGAACCATTTTCCGTCTGCAGTGTCTTGTAGGCTCAAAGATGACGGGTACATGATACAGGGAGTGGTGAACAGCTTATGGTGATAGCAACATTTCAAAATGATAATGGAGGTCATGAATATGTCTTCGGAAGTCAAGGGGAAGATTCCTCTGTATTCAAATCTTCTAAGCATTGATATTGGCTGTCTTGGTGTTCTTCTGTTTAAGCTGGATTTGGGGCAACCTATGTGAAAGGCCTTTTAGGAGCAGTGTGACATTTTCATCATATCGAATCGGCGCTCTTTATCACTGCAGATGCCTTTCTGTGCAACAAAGTCGTGAATTTTGTCGTCGTAGACCACCCCATCGCTCTGTGCAGGCTCTGTTCAGATACCTTTCAACCTCAATTCTCACTGTCTGAATCCATACCACGTGTCATATATCATTTCCTTTCTCTGCCATTTTTACTGTATCTATGCAGGTTGTTCGAAAATCAATCACACGAAGCCGAATAAAAGGGAAAGAGATACATCACATTCGAAATGTATTGCCTTCAAGATTCGTTCCATTTTTCAACGGGTGTCGAAGGGATGTTTGGCCAGTGAAGACTTGGGTGATGATCTTAGGCAGTTTGAAAAGCAATCAGAAACGTAGAACATGAATGGGAAACAAATAGCTTGCGTGTGCCACAATCGGAGAAACAGAATGATGCGCAACTTTCTTAGACATAATGGAGATATTTAGAAAAGGAGAGGAAAAGACACTGATGAACATTCGATGCCGAAACAAGAAGAAAAGTACAGTCAGAGAGACAAATACGAGCAGGAAAAGGATGTTCGGAATCTTTCGTGTATATTTGTCCCACCACGAATGTGAAAGAATTACTTCATTCTGCTGCATAGAAATTGTTGCGATAGTTAAGTCGTTCTCAGGTATAATCAAAACTGTTCAGTGTAAACCGGAGATGATGTAGCATCACATGGCACGGAGATCTCTGCGCTCGCAAAACGGTTCAGGGGTCGTGAACAGGCATAGAGTGTAAATAAAAATTTATGTTGAGACGTGGTGTGGTAGAAGGGCACTATTCAGAGTGATTATGCAGAGGATTCAATGAAGAAAACTGCCTGAAGCATTCCCATAACATAGATAATAAGTACGGTCTCCAGAGAGCTCATATGGGAAGAAATGGAAGATTACATGGTGGCTCCATGCAGAGATGGTATGACAGCGAGCAACTTGTCAGTGGTACGGCTGACAAGAACGGCGACGACGGTAGTGACAATGCTGTTTGAGATTATTCTATCGTTTAGCATGGAGGCGACGAAGGTTAGCTTTTCCTTCTGAACATAAAGTTCTATAGAATCTTCTAGAGGCTTCTACATATGTTTATTCACACAAAAAAGTTTCTAGTTGTATTCTGAAATTTTGTAAACCTTTCTACAACATGAATCACTACGAAGCGGGAGAGAGAATGATTAAGACGGGAAATTTATTTCGGTACCGACCTGAGAATGGACTTCGTCTGGGCAAGAACGTGATAAAACCATCTGGCGACAAACAGCTTTTTTGCGAGGCAGTAAAGATAAACATGAAGGCTTTCGGAGAACCCAGCGCGCGGATAGATGTGAAGAACATCCCAGAATATGGATTCTCTGTGGTCATATGTCACTAAAAGAGTTTTTCAACAAATGGCGTAATATGGCTTTCAAAAATACATTTATTTCGTAGAACAGACGCACAACTGTTGATTTACGGGGTAAAGCATTTACAGATAGTGACCATTGGAAAGACATTTTTATTCATTTGTACGATATTTGTATTAAAAAATACAGATATTGTACTAAGGTTTGGATATCTTGTATCTCCTATCTTGTAGGTTTCTAATAGCAAGGTCTACGAATTTCGCGATAACGTATACGAATCGAATATCAATGATGTGAAGATTCCGAATTGTAAGTCACTTTTATAGACACCTGTGTGTGATTTGTACGCCATAAATGAAAAATTAAATATATACTACACCACATGATGCAAAAAACAATCTTCTACCTAAAAGTGGCTACGCAGGTACTGATATCGCCATGAATCATAATGATATAATGGAACAGAATTGTCTAGTATAATGGCATAGCTCCCAGGTCCGCCTATACGAAGAAAAAGAGACTGTCTGCCAGCCTCATCTGTGATACTGCAACAGGTGAATACCAGTCAGCAGGTCGCTGATACCAGCAGCTATCAGTTAAATGACTCATGTACTATGAAGGACACATGCACACTCTTGGAAACCTGTGGAGTTTTGAGTCTTACCTTAAATAACTTTTAATTATTCGTAAATTTTAGGGAGCTCGGTTTGCAAAGATCCCGTCTGATATCTCTCGTCGAGTCCTGAGAATCGCATGGACACTCCAATTCGGGAGACTGTATATCATTCAGTTGAATAACAATTTTGAAAACAGAGTTCTGCTGTAATGTTCATGCGCTGCAGCAGAAAACTTCCAATACCAAGCTACTATAAGGACCATGTCTTATCACTGAATGAAAAGAATTTGTGCTGCTTTTAAATCATGAAGCTGGAGTCCTGATTTTCACTTTCGTTCTAATATGATAACGAAGAATTTGTATTACTAAACTAGAAATGCGGTTGATGACAAGAAAAATTATGGGATTTCATATCTACTTCTGGGATTCCATTCTTCCAAATTTCATCAGTTTTCAGAAATTCACTACTTTACCTTGGTAGTTTTTCTCACAGCCCGAGGACAGAGACCACATACTCACGGAATCTTCTCGATCTTTCCGCAATTCATTCCGTCCATTTCTCGACTTATGAGAATCTCTTTATTGAGGCGTTTTTCTCCCCATTTCTATTTAATTAGTCGCGGCAGGTCGTGTCCGATAGATTTTGGATCTATAAAATCGTATAACATTAGGTACTAAAGTGCAGAGCACATTAAAACATGTTCTTCGCCCAAACGAAGGTCACTTTTAACTGCAAACAAAAGCCCACTCACACACAGTCATACAAATGTCTTATTTTCGTGTTTTACATATTCGGGGTCTTTCCATACCTTATGAACAAAGAATATGCCCCAAACGATTGCCAAAATGTATACAAAATCTGGAAATTTAGAGCAGAATTCTGTGATAACCGCGGACGAAGGAAGTAAAGGAACTCTTTCTGGTCTTAACGGCAATTCATCGCTCATTATTTGAGGCGCGTTCGAAAAGATTCTAAAAAACAATACTTCTCTTTCTTCACCAGTTACATCTTCTAGTAGTTTTGCCACTTTGATGCACACACTCTGACTACGGTACGGCCATTATTGAACTGTTTTCGATGTTTATGGGGTGTAAAGGTATTTTTTATGATAATTTGCTAAATTCTAAATGTGGAGAAGGTAAATTTCTCAAGAACCTACCTATCCAAGGCTCACAGGAGGTTAATTTCTGAGGGGTGTAACCCGCCATTATTCGGTCCAAAGAAGCATCCAGAAGAAATGGACGTCATGGGGCTCGTTTTTGACAGAAAAGTTCCTTAGAAGAATGATTTGGTCACAAATGACGTACTATAGACTTTTTAAAAGACTTTAGCGTAAACCTTAAACAAAAGTATTAGAAAGAGTGGAGAAAACTTCTGAGCTTTTATGTCATGGGTATACCATTTGCGACGCTTGGTTCGACATTATGAAGGAGCGATGATAACGGTTGAGCTCTGTAAGCCGCCGGGCTCTGAGGTCTCTTACAGACGACACGTGGACGGGTGGACATTAGGTGGACTCAGGTAGATTATTAATTTATTTTAATTAGTGTAATAGAATAGCATTACAGTGCCAGAGAGATTCCAGTGCCAGAGAGATTCCAGCACCTCGCCAATACTATTTACTTGGCTCAAGTGATGGTTGTCCCTTTAATTAACGTAGGCAGCGTTAGGATACTAAATAACCCCTTTTGGTATTTTAGTTCCACCCTTTGGTCTTCAACTCATCATTTTCGTCGCTCTAACCTGTAGGACTACGCAGGAAACGCCAGCCCATTGCACCAAGTACTCTGGGAGTGCCGCCGTCAAGGATTTGAACCTTAGGAACTGCTCTACCACGCTACCGCCGGTCGAGACTCGTATGCTGACCCAACATTCATTTCGTTACATTTTGGTCTCCCGACTTAGAAACCTTTGGAATAATTGAACGGACGACTGCAACGAGAAATTATCCGGATTCAAACCTTTTAGTTTAATTCCCCAGCAAACCAGAAGTACAGAAGCAACCGCCATTATGGATGCAAGAAACACACCTAGCCGACCAGACCATAGGACTCCTACGGCAGGACAAAGTGCGACTACAACGATGGCGATGTCGCCTGACCCTCAGGTTGATATCGATAGCCACTGCAGGAGCACGAGGAGCCAGCCGCCTGAAGAACTGACCACATTGGATAACCCTGAAATGAATCGCCGAGAACCCACGGTGGCAGCGTGTCTACGAGAACGCAAAACCCGGGCCACCTCTAGGACAGGGACACTTCAAGAAGAAACCCACCAGACCGAAAGAATTAGAGAAAGCCTGCCTGCAGGGCTTGCCAAACTTCTCAGGCCCCGTCTCCGTGAGCTCTTTTCAGCCCACGTGGATTCCATTATAGACATGCGACTCGCTACGGCGATCGCTGACCAAATGGACTACATCGTCACGCGAATCGTGCCTAAGCTAATGGAGTCTGAATTATTCATAGACTCCTTCCTACAGGCCGTTCAAGGAGCAGTCACCCGCTAGGCAAACAATTTGGTCCCTAGGACCACTCCACCACAAATTAACCATACAGTCTCCATATGGCAACACCCTACCGAACCCCCCGGGAGCGGCGGCATTATCCGCCCCTCGCCGGGAATACCATCAGTAAGACCCAATGGTGCGACAATCTAGGAGCAGAAGAGAAGCTCCGCGTATAGATGAGAGACAGGCTGCCCATGAAAAGAATCCAAGGGAGGGACAAGCGAGGAGCTAAAGAGAAGCTCTGCCTCTAGAAGAAAGACCACTTGCCCCACCCGACGGATTATATGAAATACAGCGACCTTAGGGCTCCATCGGATCTGATAGAGAGATCTATCGTTCAGGTCTCTATTCCGCTGGAAAGAAAAGAAGTAACCGCAGAAGAAAGAAGAACAGAAGGAGTAAAAGAAGAGACCATTCGGACTCGAGTGAGTCCGAATCGGCCTCGACCGAAACAACCGACTCGGAGGTGGATGGGGCTGCCGTTCGAGGCCTAATACTACTGAAAACCACAAACAAACTTTTTTTTAGAGTTCTAGGCTACCAGAATTATCGGCTGGCCGACAGGTCTCCGAAATATTCTGGTTCAGTGCCTCGAAGAGTTCTCGAATGGGCCAAACGGATGCAACTAACCATTACGGAAAAGTTCTCGGGTTCTGATCCCATTGCTTTCCTTAGGTTTCTCAGTTTGTTCCGTACGGCCTGCAATCAGGACGGTGTCCACGAGGGCGCCGCTCTGTACCTCTTTTAATTCTTCCTTACAGGACAGGCGCGTGACCGAGTGGTTTCGAAGATATCTGGGACAACTGACCTCGGTGATGCTCAAGATCGTGAGCTTCTCAAGTCATACCCTCAGATTGTTCATTACTTCTTGGAAACTTACGCCACAGATGACATTAAAATGGATGCCCACCAAGAAGTGATCTCCTCTATTAAAAGCTCCAACATGATCGAGTCAGCTTTCGAAGATGACCTACGAAAGAAGGCTTACCGATGTGGAAATGTATTCGCCGAAGGACAACTCAAACCTCACTTCGTCACGGCACTACTCCCTGGCATTCGGACACATGTCTGCAATTATCATACGGAAAACCCACAATACTCCTTCCGAACGCTCGTTACTTATGCCGAGGGTTATGGAAAAACCTAAAGGTCTTTAAAGCGGAATGCTGACGTATCCTGAGGACAAGAAACTCCATTCCGTAAACCCAACCAAGCCCATTCGCTTAGCTCCACGGAATTAGACATGGAATCATCACTCCATTATGCTGATTCGGGAGATGTCCAAACGGTCAATTTCAGTTTTCCTCCGTCTGGGCCTCCATCATATACCTCCCAGGGAGCTACAGTGACCACTAGACCACCCATGCCCAAGTACTCTCCCTTTCTGCCACGCAAGGACGTTTTTGTTCGCGCCCCAAAAGCTTTCTTTTTATGCCTTTGAATGGCCCTACCTTGTGACTGCACGAAATATGTACATTAGCACGCACGAAAAAACCTCCTAGCCCTCAAGGAAGAGAATTAGCGGGTGCGAAGATCCGAAGCAATGTTTAACAGGGCACAGCCACGAACCACAGGGACCCCTGAAAGCTCACGTCATGGCACGCCTCCGGACACTCCGATCAAAACGCCACAGGTCCACGCAATTGTAGATCCTAAGTATGACCCCGATGAGGAATCTTATCCTCAGGAAGAATCGGAAACCCAATTGGAACTCCCTTAGAGGGTCGACAAGAGGCAAATCTTCCTTTTTTAAGCCACTGCCCCAACCACTGGGACGGTCTTGAGCCAAAGAGCTGTTCACCTCCCAATACCAACCAGCCAGAATAGACCACTCAGGTTGAACCACAATTGGAACACAGTAAGGACCTCAGGAAAGAGTATTACAAAGTTCGGGTAACAGTTGGACTTCGTTTCAACTACTCTCGAGTGACCACAGCTGTATTGGACACAGGCGATGTTCCAAAGTTGGTCCATCCGAAGCTTCTCTCACTGGGTTCGCAAGATTTCGTTCAGGCAAGAAAGGCCCCAAGGATTACGGATGCGTCATGTAGACCATTGGACCTCAAAGGGATAGTACCACTTTACCTCCAGTTAAAACAATTCAAAGTCCGCAGGTGGCTCCTTGTATGTCCTAACTTGGGCGGTGAGGCAATCCTACGGACCTCCTTTATCGATCGATAAATTAAGGTCATTTATCCAGGCCTTAAGAAAGTTGCATTCAACCGCGCACCTTCCATCTCCATAACTGGTTCCGCCTCAAGGCCAGAAGCAAACCGCAAACCAGCGGTTGTCTCCGAAAACCCTAAGTCCAATAAGGTTCGCCTGTCAAAGGCCATAACGATTTCTCCAATGACCCAAATCGATGTACCCGTTAATTCCCAGTCCTTAGGTCTCGTAACGATTCAGAACCACCCGTAAACGGTTCTGAAGCACCTTACCTTGATGGCCAATGGAGTAATGGACATCCAACCGAACAGGCCCTTCTTGGTCAAAACGTCTGTGTTTTCGGAAAGCTAGTATTGGGTGCTAGATTTCTAGTTTGGGTGTGCTCCAATGTCTATGGTTAGCATTCAAAAATTCGCAGAATTTCGATGCCAGAATATCTAGCGCAAAAATACCAGCCCAAGTGTATTTTGGGGAGAATGTAGAAATGTAGCAAACGTCTATTCTAACACCGGCACACTACGAAGAATGGAAGAGAGCTTGGGAGACATCTTTCGATACTCATTAATCCTAGACCATGAATTCTACCGACAATGAAAGGAATACTGAAAGCTATCTACCGCATGATCATTCATTTCGTGCAGGTATCGTAGCTAGTATGAACCATTCAAATGCACCGCAAATTCAATTTAATGCCCTCTAATGACCCTAATGGCCAGTGCATAATATTGTGATTCAGCAACTGAGAATCGAAACGGGTCTCCGTTGCACGTGAAATGAGACCTTCTTAATTCACACGCGGTGACCCCCTTTGCATCACGTCCGCCGATCGTTGGGCTTCTCTTCACTTCGCGCTTCGGGCGACGCAAAGAACCCTCCATTCGCCTAGAACCGTCCAAGCGATACACCAGTTCACCCTTCACCAATCACAGATTCCTACAGAACTAGATAGACATCACAAAATCACACAATTTAGAGCCCAATTACTCGCTCCATGCAAGCAAATTCCACAGAAACAAACTTATCTCTGCCAAAAATGTGCTCCTTGTCCTGCCCCCACTTTCTGCATTCGCATCAATAAATAGACAATGTCAGATCTCCGTCACAAAACAAACCCAAACCAAATCAGCATGACACTCATCTCTATAGCGACTACTTAGCCCACCTCTCGTCCAATCTTGTCTCCCAGACCTCTTGCAGCAGCAAACAACGGCAAGTCAGATCTCCTTTCCCAAAGCATACAAGATACGATTGCAGCTTGCACTTACCTGTGATGCCACTATTTCTCGATCAATCACTATCGTAACAAGAAAGAAATATGAGTCAAACTTCCACCAAAAATCGAAATCAAACTTCTTCAATGACCCACTCACCTCCTAAGAAACTTGCTCGGCCTAGTCCTTCTAGAATGTCTCCCTCCTCACCCAGTTGCTCTTATCTGTCGCATCGCAGCAGCAAAAAAAAAAATGTCAGAACCCATTCCAAAAGCAATACGAGACACCAGTAGCACTTGCACTTATCCGCAATTCCATCATTTCCCCTTCATATAACGTTACCCGCACTGACGTAACAATAAACAAATACAAATCAGATCTCCGTCAATAGCAGAAAGAAATTTCCTGAGCGACGCACTCACCTCCTAAGCAGTTTACTTGATTCACATCCTTCTAGGAGGTTCCCCTCCCAACCCAATCTTTCCTCACCGTCGCTTCGCAGCAGCAAACAAGAACATGTCAGATATCCTTCCTAAATCTCTACGAGACACCAGTAGCACTCGCACTCACCTTTAATTCAACGAATCCTGCCCTCCCATTCCAATTTTCTGTCACTTCGCAGCCACAGTCAAAAATATATCAGGTCCCCGTCCAGATTGCAGAGCACAAAACGTAGCAAACTCACCTGTTCATCATAACGACGGCCGCTGAAATAGGTTTCCCATGTTAGCAACAAGAAGGAGACCAAACAAACCAGTTCAACATAGCGCACCGCGTACCTCAGGATTGCAACCCACTGAAAAGCCAACCCTTCACCCCACGCCGCATCAACCATCGCTCCTCTCGCTCTTCGCCCGCTCGTGCATGACCACAAACAGTTTCAAGGCCCCAGACCACCATAGACGACGTACACCCCAATCGCAAGCTGGTCAAACCGTCACCCCCCACACGGCACCCCATCACTTAACGCCCCGGTCGTGCTCCGCAGGCTCGCGTTCAAATAGAAACAGAGTCAGCACTTGTAAAACGCACGTGGAGACGTACATAATACCGCTTCTCACGCATTTAGAAAACGCGTAACGTTCACCAGGTCCAGAAGACATCATATCGCAGGACCTCGAGATCCGACAACCGCTCATCCGGCCACTACTGACAATCGACACAAGTACAAGCCGCCGCTAAAAACATATACAACTTTTAATATTTTCATTCAAACCCGATTCGTGCCTCGACACCACTACCCATATTTACTACTAGACAGACCTTGGTGCTTTAAGCACGTCTGCGCTATATCATTACGCAGGGCGCATGCTACAGAAATTTGAACATTTTTTTCCAGAAAACCCTTCAATCACCAAACACTAAAAGCACAAAATACCTTATGAGACCCGATTAAAAAACCAGTAGAATCTCTAGCCAGATCAGACGTACACGCGACCTCTTGGGTTGACTGACGATAAACTTGCGCCGAGGGAAAACTCTTTTATCACCCAATAAAGAAAAGATCTTACAGAATTCCGTTTCCGGATCCTAACACAAGCAACGCCAATAAAACCTAATGGACAACGACCCATAAAAAGAAACCTCTTAAGCTCTGCGTCTCGTCGAATCTAGCGTTTAAAAAAAATTTCCTACTTGCAACAATCTAGCCAGCTCTCTACGTTCGTATGCTAATAGAACTACACTCCCTCACCGCTCGCGCTTAAACAAAAGGAATACTATTTGAAACAACAACATTTCTAAGGATTCATTGTAAAGCATTAATTAATTGTAATTTCACGCGAAGCCCATGCGAGCGCCTAAGTCCAGCTAGCCTTAGCCGGTTTAACCCATCCTCCGTCAAACCCATCTCCAAGCCATACTACCCCAGGACCCAAGAAGTCCTGATGAGGTCCGAAAATCAGAGTTTCTCAGAAGTTTTTGATTTTAAACAGAGCTTTTTGATTCTGATCAGTTTTCCGTCCAAAACTGAAATTGACCCACCGAGAAATCACTAAGTCCTGGAGCCTCCCTTAATTTCTACCCCTAGCTTCCTCTAGTGCTTGCACGTTCTCCCGACCCCCAACCCAAGCGGGTGGCGTAACGTTGAATAAAGTTGCTGCTCTGGCAATAACCGCCTCGAACTGAAGTCGCTGGGCGTCTGTCAAAGTTTTCATGAACCCATACAACTTGTGGGGCTGTATGTAGAGTTTAAAATTCTCATCTGATGTCCAACGACCTCTGTTCTTTATTTCATGGTTGGTGAGGCGACCATAAAGTTTATCGGTTGTGGCACCGCAAAAACGCAGCATGTGAAGGGTACCACTTTGTGTTATTGAAGGTCGCGCAGCGGCACGCCGAAGATGCTCCCTAAATCGTGCTGGAGGTATTTTAAAAAGCTTATGTTCCCTTAATACCCTTTTCTTTTCTATCAATCGAGACCACAATACTGCCATAAAATATGGGCGTAATTTACTGTCTCGTTTCGGACGCGCTATGAAATAGAAATGTTCATGCTTCCATAGTGCGGCCTTTTCTTTGATAGATCCAGTATCACGATATCGTCAATTCCTAGTCCCATAATATCCCCCAGACGGAGATATCCATCGAACAGCAGTAGTACTCCCACGCCTATGTCCGGTTGCCCATACCGAACCAAGTCGAGTGCTATTGCGTAAGCAACCGGTTCGGGGCAAACCCCATGATGCTGTACCGGCCTAGCTTTTACCCACCCTTGGATACTTAGTCCCGACAAGGGTAGTTTTCCAACTAAGTTCGGGTAGAAGAATTCTAACCCTGCTTTGGTATGGGCCGCTTGGGTCCACTGAAAGTTTGGGTTTGCCCTGTGCCGCTCCACACAATACCTCGTGAACAATCTGTCCACTTCTTGTGCCGTAGAGTACCTTCTTTCAGAATCATCTAGTGTTTTCAACCATTCGACAAAGCGTTGCAAGTTTTTACGGTAATTTTGGAGAGTGCTTGGCTTTACCCTTTTTGTTGGCTAGCCCAAACAGGCCTGGAGGGTTCATCAGCAGGATTATTTACTGACGGCACGTAAAATGCTTCCAGTCTCATGTTGCCAGCCAAGAGCAAAGCCGCGACTCTTCGACAAATCCAATTAAAACTGCACACACCGCTGCGTCTTTTCTTCAAGGCTCCAATAAGAGCCTGGTTGTCAATGAAGATTATCAGACGCTTGCCAAAATGTTTTCGTTGTCGAAGTGCCCACCGAAGCCCTAAAATGCACGCTTCCCCCTCGAAAATATGGATGGGTGATTTTTTATGCCATTTGTGTCTAATAGCCAGCTTCCATGGTTGTGCGTTAATCCATTTTACTTTATCATCCGCGGACGCTTTCTGCAGCCAGCGAGGGTCTTCTGTCGCCGTTTAAACGACGCCTCCTCCCCAGCAACTGGCATCAACGCAAAGTACCGTCTCCGCCAATTCTCTAGTTAAATCAACGCGTATTAAGGGTGAGAGAGCAACGAGCAAAGATAATTCTTGCTTGGCGGCTTTTGAGGCCACCACGGACTCGTGTTCTGCTCGGCTCAACTTTTATACCGCGGATAGAACTGAGAACAGGGGACGGTGGAGCAACAAAAACCACGCCCACTTGCCTAACAGACGCTGTAACATTTTCACATTCCATCTTCTCATACCTATGACCGCTTCCGTTAACCCTATTAGTTTACGCAACTTTACTGCGTCGGGCATCAGCAGGCCATTGAGGTGTAATTCAATGCCTAGGACTTCCGTAAACTCACTTTCTCCTGGCCACGATATTTTTTGTGGTTTGGAGGGCAGATTACTCTTCCTGGATTCTTCGACAACCACTCTCAGATTCTGTACGCTTTTCTCCAAACTGGTACCCAAAGAAAAATAATCATCAACGTACGCCCCATAACGGAAAGCCGAGACCTCGATCACATCCGGTATCCAATCCTCTTGTCTCAACCCGGCTCTCTCAAGCAGAAACCTGTGCACTTTTTAAGCTATGTAGACGGAATGAGACCATCCCATCGGCATGGAACAGACAACAGGGAACAACTGCGAGTCTCCAGAGCTGATACTGGGCAGACCAATTAACGTCCGTGACCACTCAGGCATCTTCATTCTGTGATACTGGTTGTCAACATCAGTTTTCCCTACATAGAGCTTAGTGTTCGAAGGCAGATAACGTCTAGCAAGGTCTGCTGGGTTGGGCAACTGTGTATCTGGGGCTGCGACAAATGCGTTATTAGCATTTCTCGCATCCACAATTAGGCGTTTACTGCCCTTTTCTTTCTTTGGGACCGCAAAGACCCCATTCGTTACTTCTGCTTGTTCCATTTGCAACGATATTATTCCCACTTCCTCCAGATTTTCAATAAGCCTTTTGTATGCTCCTCTTTCAACCCCACAAAAGTGCTTCTGGAAGGCCTCCCTTTCCCGTTTCGGTTTCACTTGTGAGTCTCGCGACTCATAAGCGACCCGAATTTCTTCTGGCAGCAATGTCAAGACGTCCGCAGACGCCGCCAATCCTTCGACCGGCAGTGACACCAGATCAGGGTTGATAGGCTCCCAGGAGTGCTTTTCACCATAATAAAATATGCCTTCATCCTCAACGACGGCAGCCGCCTCATCGAAATAATTTCGGCGGCATGGTGCCTCCCCGATGTCTCGCAAGAAGGTGGTCGCTACCCGTTGAACCGCGTTTCTCTCCTCACCTTGAAGTTCTAGAGAGAAGACATGCCCGGCATATAGGCCATTCAGCCCTGCTACAAGTCTTCGAGTAACCGTGTCCAGCATGCGCCGTTTTGCGTAACGGTGCCTTGGTCGACTATTCATACTAGCTTGTTCTTGCACATGCCCAGATCCACCTGGGATCGCCCACTGTAGGGGAAGCAAGTCCCGCATGTCCATTACTACAAACCCCCCGAGCTGTTGTTGTTGTTGTTTTATTAAATGAACTCCCTAATTCGTCTGCCCGTCTCCCGGGGCAGACTTATCTTTTCGGGAGCGTCCCGCGAGTTCACGACGTAATTTTGCAGATTTATGCAGCCTTCGTCTATATTACTCCGGGACTAACTCGTTGTCATCCTCCTCTAGCTCGCGAGCAGCATCCTAGTTGCCTGAGTTCTCCGCCATAATGACGGCTGCCAAGCGCCGTAGAGCGAATTCAACTGCCAATTCACGCCGGGTTCTCATGATCCCAAACAATCCAATGATACAGTCTACTATTTTAGCAAGACTTGCTGCCTCTCGCTTGCTTCGGAGATTTGTCAGAAGCCGAGCCTCCACCCACGCCGACACTGTCGGATAATTTGTGAGTGCTTTGCGGAGCATATTTTCCCCCAATAAGAGATCTACATGCAAAGACTGGTCCGGGAAAGGACGAGCTGCACATTTTTCGCAGAACTTTTTGTTGCTCTTCTTATTCTTGCTTGTAGCCACATCTGTATTGGCCTCCGGCTCCGAATCGGAAGAGCTCTCACCGAGATCCGGGCCGTGAAACCCTCCCTCAGCTAAAGCTCTATCCAAATCCTTCGCTAGATCACGGCCGCCAGAACGCCGCTTCCCCTTCAACCGCTTGATCTCCCCTTCCAGCGCTCCTTGCTTTTCGAGCATCTTGGCCTGCCCTTTTTGCATAGCAGAAATGGCCGACAATATAGCACCCAGCGATTCAGTTTCCTTGAGCGTCTTTGGAGCCTCCTCAGCCTCAGAGCTATGAGAATACTCCTCGCCACTCTCATCTTCCTCGTCAGTGTCTTTTTGCCTCTTTGAACCACCCGATCCACCAGAAGTCTGTCCGGTTCCGTCCTCATTGCCGGTAACACTCATTGGGTATGTCCCATCTTGGATTCCCCATAGGAGATCATCGACACCTCCTTCTTTTGCGATCCCCGTCAATTCCTTTCTGAGAGCCTCAAGCAGGGCACGCCTACTAGTCGGTCTCTCTCCCAAATATTCGGATTCATTCGCCCCGAATCTCTCCCTGAACAATTTCAGGGCACCGCCGCCCTTGCCCTTGATGGCTTTCGCCAGGACAGAGCACAAAGTTTTATCTTTGTTTGTAGCAGGTCTATGCTGCTCTAAAAGGCTGACCCAAGCCAACCAGCAGGCTACTTTAACCCATAGCAGAGGCTTGCACATTAAGGAGGGCTGCTCCCGACTGAGTGCGTGACCTAAAAAGGTCCAGCCGTCACCTGACCCCCATACTAGTGGAACTAGTTCTAGGCCTCGTATCCGCCAGACCCCTTGGAATCATCCTAGTTGTACATGGTCGGACCTTGTGATTGCGAAAATCACCAAGTCTTTTCTTAAAACTGTCCGTCCTGTCCATTGCTCCACGTGTAGTATCTATGTAGATTGAAGGAGAAAAACAGTCCTGAGAGAGTTCTCCAATCAATCCGCAACAACACACACAAACAGCAAAACACCAACAAACAGCACAACGACTTCTTTTACATCTCTCAGGACTCACCCACACAGAGAATATAAAATTCTTCTCCGCAGCCCAGCCAGAATATTCAGAAAATTCCAAAATCCTGACCAGAACTGCAAAATTTGAATTCTTTCGCTTACTAGCGTTAGAAATCGTAACTGAAAACATCTGCTTAATAGCATCTGATTTCATTGATACGAGTAATCTTATCTTCTTGAATAAGTAACCCCCCTCGGGAACTCACCCTTACAGCTTAAAAACCTTCTCGGGCTTCACCGCGACGGAAATGTGAGAAAGATGACATTATTTAAGACTGTATATTCTACATGACGCCTAATCAATTCCGGTCGTGCTCGAGGCATATAGTTTCGTCCTCATCACACTCGCAGTCTTTCATAATTTAGTCATCAATTTAGTCTCTAAAACTGGTCGTGCTCGTGGGGTATTCCCCACATCACACTTGCAGTCCCACCTTTCCCTTTAATTTGAATTCTTTCGCTTACTAGCGTCAGAAAACGTAACTGAAAACATCTGCTTAATAGCATCTGATTTCACACCCACCAAGGATCACTCCTTGACTTTCTCCGTTAGCCAGTTAATACTGCCCGGCCGGCACCGCGAGAAGGTGGAGATAAGATTCAAACCGACCATATAGAGGCGTCTTGGATTGTTTCACTCGGAAATAAAATTACCTACGCATTCGCTCGGTAATAAAACATTTTCATCAGTATATTGCAACCTCGAGCCTGGAAACACCGCTAATTTAATTTCCTCAGAAAATTGAAACAAGTCCCATGAATTCTTAAAAACACTCCAACAGAATAGAGATCATTGGCCTAAGGAGGCCTGATTATTTCCCTCTCCAACAGGGATTCCTCCCTGACTTACTTGGTTAGCCAGCTCAAGCTGCCCAGTCGACACCACGAGTAGGTGGAGTAAAGCTTTGGTCAACCAAACCCAGAGGCGTCAATTTTTCGTCAATTCTCCGTGAATAATAATCCCTTCGCAGGCTTTGGATTAAATCTTCAACGCTAGACTAAATAAATTCTAAATTATGAATAGTAATACTATAAATAGCCCTAAATGGAGCTACAGTCGATGAACGATGCGGAGTGACGGCTTGATGTGATTCTGGAAGGGTTTGTTGCACTTCTTGTCTCCAAAAGTAGGGTGGTTGGGCTCCAGAAGAATGTTTGATAGTGGGCTGCTGTCCATTTTGATAAAGCCCAGAGCCGACGACAAGCCCAAAATACTTCTTGAACCACAAAACAGAAACCTTATGTTCGACGCTGCTTCGTTCCCGGAAGTCCAATTGCCAGATATTGATTCTTTTTGAAGAGCTCAAGCTGGTTCGGCTGGCTTCCAAGCAGAACTGCAGGTTGAATTACAGCCCGAATCCTAGCGTCGGTGTTTTCGAACAAGTTTCCAGAATTTGGATTGTTTTGAACAGGTTTAGTTGTCTTGCAATACCAAATACAGCAGACTGGCAGAAAAAAGCGCCAGGTTGTTAAATGTTTATTCCAAAACCACCACCAGAACCGCCTTCATATAATGTATTCCATAATCTTGTCGACAAGACTCCGAATGCAGTCGAATTCTGCCCGAAGACGCCGCCTTCCTGTGCACCAAAGCAACCAAAGCTTTGAACTAATACTCTGTTTCCGTTACCAATTCAAGAACCTCCAGATGATCTAAAAGAGTTTCTGCTACTAAAAATAGATGTATTACCAAACGCGCTGCTATAGCCGAAGCCGGGCTAGCCGGCACAATCAACATATTATCTCGTGTTTGGCTGTTGTATCCGAAGAGATCACCGCCAGTATTACCGGTGAAAGCGCATACCGAGACGAACACACCGCCACTCTGTTTCCGTGCAGGATGAGATTGACCAAACTCTGGGACAGATTTTTAGAAACCAGGGTTCTGCTTCTGAGCGCCCAAAAGACAGGAACCGCCGTCCAAGGCTGAAGAGGATTCTATGGCAAACTGTGAGGCATCGAAAGCAGCGGTATGAGCAATGGCGATTTTTTCGAACGAGCTAGAACCAAATGCCATTCCCAAAGATTAAGAGAGCGGTCCGGGTAGCACAGTCATATTCAAAAGCGCCAGGGAAAGTAAAGCCTGAAGATTGGCCAAAGGCGCCGAAGGATAACTGTGACTGACCGAAGAGCGAGTAAGTCTTGGAGTTGGACGCGATAGAAATCGATAGAAGCAAAAGAGAGGGGGTTACTCGAATGGCAGATTGTGGCGCATGCGCTCGAGGACTCCGTGGTGAAGAGGGTGATGAGGACAACACTGAAAATAGTGTAAGTCGTGCTGGTAACTTTCTCGAAAAAAGAGCGGATAATGGAGCACTGTTACAAGTCTATTTAAAAAGGAAATGGAACTCAGGCGTGAGCGGCAGGGCCTCAGCAGCAGCTGTCAGTGACTGTGTGGCTGCGAAGGTATGCGTGCCGCCAAGCCGTTGGGTGGCGGTTATGCGTCGGAAAAGTTGCCCTTTTTATTTTAACAGAGTTCCGTAGCGACGACGTTGGTCCAACTTCTCGACATAATGAATACTTTGCCTGCGTGCACGCCTCTGCACCGGATTGAACTTGAACGCTGCTCATGATTTATTTCAAACGCAAGAGACCAATCAGTCGAAATTTGAGCACCAAAAACATGACCGTCGCGGCGAGGGGCGGCGACGTGGCTCGTCGCTCGTGAAACGTGCAAAAATTTGCGCTTCGCCCCGAAGCGCAATGGACATCAGACAAAACTGCCCTTTGCCCACCTCAGGTGATATCCCATTGCCTGTCGTAAATCGCGACGCGCCGGCATACGCATCTCTTACCTACCTCTCTTCGTCCTCAGCCGTTGTGGCTGGGCATTATTCCCCGCTGTTCCCGCCCCTCTTCGCCCTACTTTCTAAATCACCGTTTCGATTGCGCGTCACCAATGTCTTCTTCTTCATATTAGGCTCCAGTTGAGTTTTAAAGTGCAAAACTTGCCCACTTACGTTTTTAGTTCGACACTTCCGCCACTCTACCCTCTTATCCAGTGCAGTATTCTGCTTCTCCCTTTACTTTTAAATACGAAATACACGCGTCACAACTTAATACTGCAATCTTTTCGGAATCAATGGGCTTCTATTCTGAGGTCGACGTCGTCAAAACACTTGGCAAGTATCTCGGGGCCATTTCAGACCGCTATTTATCGCTTGCGGCCGTGGTTCTTATCATTGAGAGCGCTCTTTCTCATCAGCACCAATCAATTTTTCAGCAACACGCGTCTGCAACCTCACACTTCCCTTACTAATGCCAGCCGCTCTTTTTGCCACCCATACTCGTACTTCGAAGCGAACAAGGAGCACTACAGTCTCCGTATCACGTTCTTCACGCATTGAGGATAGTATTCCTGCGCCATTTCTTCCGCGTCTGTCAAACAACCACATCAGAAGCGCGATCGGAACCATAACAGCTGCTCGCTTGCCTCCACCTCTTTCACTCCTGTTAAGCTCAGCTTGAGTGTCACAGCCCCAGAAGAGTACTGAAGACCTCCTGAAGACCAAGCCATTCAATCTTCCTATCCTTGAAGCAACACAACCGCGTGCGAGGTCCTCCTGGAGCCTTTTACAACGCTATTTTTGATGGATTGAGAAGCGAAAAATCCAACTGAAAGGTTGGCAACGCAAAATTGATGAAGGGAATCAGAACATTTTGACATTGGACGAACAGAAAGAGGTGCAAGGGAGTCCGACTCAGTCAGGTGTTGGAGAGGAAATAAGACCTTCAAGATTGCGAGCTAATGAGTTGATATTCGACATTAAGAAGAGATTTTTGAAAGGGATGGGGATTCAAACGAAAAGCTTTTTGTGAACAAGACGATAAGACGAAGTAGAGAAGTGATGATCGTGTCTCTGGTATCAATGGCAAAAAAAAGTGGAGCCACTCTCGGAAAGAGAAGTAGTGATGGTCCCAAAAGATTGGAGAAAACTGTTTTAAGGTATACTGAGCCTCGGGTGGGTAACGAACTAGATCGACGTGGCAAATAAAAAAGCTGTGGTAGTCATGATGGAACCGATGAACTTGGGTTTAGAAAACGGAATTCAGGGGGTCACATAGAAGTCCTGGTTCGTTCTCGTCAGCGAAGCCCAGGAAGAGCGGTTATATCGAAAAAGAAGTAGGGTTTAGAGGGACCTCGCCCGAGTGGTGCGGGTTATGATGTTATTTTTTCTGCGGGGCAGAAAAAAGGGCAGAAGAAACCAGCCGAGTGCTCATGCAGTAAGAAATTCCACGCGACAAGATTTTCGTTCGTTGTTGCGAAAGGGCAGGGCTGTGGAGTAATTAATGAGGACTCACAGCGAAGTGTGGTAGTCTGTTGAGGACGACATGCTGTTCGGGCAGTTTGAAGTGGTGCGTAGATTAGTTGGTGATGGTTTAATGTAGTAGAGTGTAAGATGAAGTGGTATGCTATGTATTCTATGTCGAGAATAGATAACTTGTCTAACTTGATTTTGGGCAGATTTCGAAGTGATTGCGATGTAGCTTGGAAAAGTATCTGCTTCAGAGCGATACATTACAGTTGACAGAGCGTAACCAAGAAATGATAGTTGACCTCATATGTTCTTATAAAGCTCGTAACACAATAAGGGTTTTGAAGCAAATAACAGCTTCAGAAATATATGAAGGTTACATACAGGGTGGGGTGCAGAAGATCCGACCCAGAAAACAAGAAAACGCTGTTTTACTCGTGAAACAATTTGCTCATAGTGTGCATATATGTAGAGGGAAACATTATGTTACAGGGACATGAAGATATATCCAACGGGTTTCGGGGTACATTATAATTCGTAGAAGCTCATAGAACAGCGTTAAAGGATTCCGCGATTGGATTAAATGTCATTGGATCACACATTACACATACACACCAGTTGTCTACAAGTTTCGTAGAGATTAGCATAAATATAATAATTCTTAGATGTTCGATATTTAGTGGAATAGATCTTTACATAAAATGTAAACAACTTTTTCAGATTGCAAAAATGCACTTCTAAGAGATTCAAAAATATACTTAATATATTAAAAAAAAGCCAACTTCAATACATATATGGTTTTCAAGTTCAAGCCACATCAATGACTGTTACTGCATGAATCTTTTAATCATTATCTTACTCCAGTTATTGAATTTCCCTTTATACTTGTCCTAGGGTATCATAAAAGGCAGATAGTCAAGGACGCAACCTTTGTATGAATATAATTTCTAACAACCAATTACATTGTAAAAGATTTAAAGAAGGCATTTTATCCCAAGTAAAACTAGTATCCAAAAAGAAATGTATCAGTCGTCATTCTGACGAATCAATCATTTAAAACAATATATACGTTAAGAGAAAACATTTCAAACCACTGTAATACTCAAAAATCTACAAATCTGACGGGCGAATTAAATTATCCGTAAAAGGGATTGTTACAAACATACTCATATTCTTAAAAGTGATAGAAACATGTCCTGCTCAATGTGCAGAACGTAATGTCTGAGATAAGTATTGTTTTGATAGATGTTACTCTGTTTTTAACACATATAGATTCCTAGTAAGTATGATGCTTTTCAAAACATTTCTTGAAACCTTCATTTCAACAAATACCACTTCCCAGAAAGCAATTCAGACGTTTAGAAGTAGCCACAATTGTGCTGTATCTGCCATAAATAAAGTTTTGGCGAGGCGGGAAAGTGATTTTAGAAGAAAAAAGATGGGAAACATCAATTTATATTTTGAAAAAGGTATAGTCTATACATGCTTGCGTAGTTGCTCTATGAATAACGTTATTTTCTACTGCAACTCATTATGATACTGTAGGATGGAGCATTGATTGGAAGCTACTAACAGTACATGCACAGTTCCAAATTAACGTCGATGATATTATTATGAGCACAATATGCAATGTGTGGCTAAGACTAAACACGTTCGACCATATCCTACAGAATCTGTTCATAGATTAAGTAAACGAGTTGTTTTAATTTTTGAAAGTAATATATGTTTTTGCGCATTTGGTGACGAGTTGGGGCCCTGTTTTTACTCAATTACTCAATACCTGCTGTAGAAAACTGTTGCTTCTCGATGCGGCGATGAATTGTGCGAACCTCGACGGCAAAACGCCATCGTAGAGACCTCTCGCTATCTGTAGGTGCACGAGTGATGGCATTCAGTACAGATGACGGGCTCCAGCACCGTATGTGCCCACGATGTAACACATAGCAGCGGCAACAACTGCCACGAGGTGCACTGATATCCAAAATTTTACTCGTTCAAACAAGAGAACGCTGCCAGTGGCACTGTGTTGTAAAGACCATCAGAAAAAAAACTGCAAAACGCGCAGTCACGCACTGCCACTCAGCAGAGCAAGACGGCATCTGCGGCGCATCACGCTCCGCTCGGCTCCGTCTAATCAGCATCAGCACTGGGCGAGCGCATCAAGCGCGGCGTGGCGCGCAGATGTTTTTCCCTGCCTGCTCAGACGAAAATGACAGCCACATTGAGTCTCAAATGGTACCCCGTCGCCCAGAATATGGAGATGTACGCCTGCCTGTTATTTGAATTGCGAGTGGTCGTCGTAGAGGCTCAGTAAAGTCTACTACGATGGTTTATACTGATAGCGGCTATGGGTACCACATAGAGCAAGCGGTGATGCGACGACGGCCGTCTACGGCGTTGTGGAGATTAGACCGCGCTGAGGGGTGGCACAGGGTTATCAGTAAGGTTGCGAACGATTCATGAAGAAGGAGCGCTGGTGAAGACTGCGGGCGTGGCAGGAATGCTCACGCTCGCGCTGCGGTATGGTGAACACCTTGGAACCAACAAAGCTGTGTATTTAGGCCTCTTGGCGCTACTGTTCACTCGAAAAGTGGTCTGTGTGAGCAAGGCTATCAAAGGACTGGTGCGGGTGATGGAGGTGGTGCTAATATAAACTCTGGAGGGTGTTTTAACAGGCAGAGAGGAGGCGCTCGTATCGGGCGCGGTAGAGACAGCGCTTATCAGCAGCGCGCAGAAAGCAATCACATTACAAGAGGGCTGGTAAAAATATCGTTACCGGGCGGATGCTGCATGGTGGTGTAACGCAATGAGTGGGGGGCAGCGTCCTGGTCTCAACGTGGGGTAGCGTGGTAGAGCGGATCCTAAGGTTCGCATCCTTGACGGTGGCACTCTCAGAGTACTTGGTGCAATTAACTGGCGTTTACTGCGTAGTCCTACAGGTTTGCAGCTATGGAAAAGATGGCTTGAAGACCAAAGGGTGGAACTAAAATACCAAAGGAGGTTATTTAGTATCTTATCGGTGCCTTCCGTACTTTAAGGGAGAAGCGTCCCTCGAGCCCAGTAAATTGTACTGGCGAGGCGCTGGGATCTCCCTGGCACTGTTATGCTAATCTATTACCGTAATTAAAATAAATTAAAAATCTACATGAGTCCACCTGAGGTAGACTCGTCCACGTGTTGCCTGTAAGAGATCTGAGGGCCGGGAGGCTTACAAAGCTCAACCGTTTTCATTGCTCCTTCACAATATGTTATCCGTGTCAGCCGAGTCCAAGAACTCCTTGGATACGAAGTTGCTTCCCTGATCAACTTCGACAAAATCTGGTGGACCCAGATATACTCTTGACCAGCAGCGGAGGAACGCCTTCCATACATCGGCTGATGTCAATTCCCTAAGAAACAATGCTATATTGTAGTGTGTGGCCTCATCTACAGCGTGGAGGACCGGTTTCTGATTAACATACATAATGTGAATACCCACTATGTGGTTGAAGCTCATGTCATCAGTACGAATCGTGATTTTGAAGCGGCGTGGGCTTGGAGCTTGAGTGAGGTATGTGCTACAAGCCTTCGTAACCTCCTCGATGGCAGCGCGTACTTCTTTGATCGTTTTCCCAGGTCTGGCCCTCTAAAATAGGCTAATGAACGAGCTGACTCTTGGGTATCCAAACATTTTGTGCAGTTTTCTCAGTTCATCATCCGCGTACAAGGATAATTGAATATCCTCTGGCTTTCATTTATGGAATAAGAAATAGTCCTTGAACCCAACAGGTTGTACGTGGTGCTTGTAAGTGACCGGCCGCTTCTGAATACTCAGATCTATCCCGTTATCAATCATGTCCTTCATTCTGTGTAGGTTTGGAGTTTTCCAAGTGAGGATATGGAACTATACATCTATGACCAGGTTAAGATCCTTGAAGGGGATGGGGATCGTCAGGGTTCCAATGGCCTTCTTTGTCCCTCCAATACCTGTCATAAATTTCTTGTCGTCCTGATCAAGCTGGCAGGGTACCCCCAACTCCTCGCCATATGCCTTATACTGAGAATAGAACATGAAAAAAGAGCGATTGCAGCATTTTTCCAGAAAAATTCTTTTGAAGCGGTTGCACTCTCCTTGAGACAGTTCATGATTCATAGCAGCCAAGGCCCAATTAAGATCCTTGCTGTTAGAGTTTCTATGTATGAATGAATTAGTGGCCAAGAACACTTCTTTATCCTTGTGGATGGATATTTCATCTTCTTCGATGTACCATATTCCACCTTCTTTATTGTTGGATTCATCAGAGGTTTCGTCGATAGATTAGACAATATGTGCTTACCCCTTGCTTGCCTGGTCTTGTTCCGCATGATTATCTTCCGTTAGCTGATCAACCACCGACGCTATATCGCCATCTGATATGTAAGCTAAAAGGCTTCGTTTCTGAATGCGATCGATAGCTGCTTCGACTTCTGACGCACTATGACGCGTTCGCACCAGGTGGTCTTTACCACACACGTTATAATCTTTCTCACCCTCGAAAGACTTGGAAAAGATTTTCCTATGCCTGCCGTTGCTTCTCTTGGTGTATCCTCTGAAGTTCCTTCTTGCTTCGCCGCCGTATGTGTTTTCTAGGCTATAGTGAGCCGCGTGTGGAGCACCGTCCGCGGCTGAGCTCTTCACCCCAAATGCCCCAGCGGACCTTTGCCCGCTTGATAGGAACGTACCGATTCTGCTACGAGCGCCTTGTGAAGTGGCCGGGATTCGTTCTCGAAGGGTCTGAGTGTTATTGTTCGAGTCAGCTCCAACGATCTTCTGTTTTCGTAGAAAAATATCAGTTCTGTAGGCTGAATCGAGTTCGGTCTGTAGCTATGAAAGTTGATGGGAAAAGGAACATAACACGTCTTCATCACTCTTCTCAGGGTTTTGGCGCATCATCTGTGAAAGATGGAGTGGTTGCCACAGGATCAGTGTCCTGTTTCGCTGTTTCTTGCTGATATAGTTGTCAATCAACCTCTGTAACATGTATTAATAGGTCATCCCTGTACTATACTCATCGAGCTAAAAAGATAACGCATCACCGCACATCATTACAGGCATTGCTTCGACCTTCTCCTGTTCATTAGGCTTCCAAAAATTCGCTATGGAGTCATAGACCTCGAGACATCCTCTCAAATCTCGGATTGCCTCTTTGATCTGTGCGTGCCCTGCATCAACGGGATATGTTTCCCTCAAAATAAAGCCGTTTCAAGGGATTATCTTACTTCTATCAGAATGTTTGCGCGTATTTCTCTCTCTAGTGCCAAGTTTGATCTAGTGATGCTATTTTCGCAGCCGCTGAGAAGGGGAAAGAGTATTCGTAGACTGAAATTCTTCGATTCTGTTTTTGTACAGTTTAGAAGCATTTTTGCAGTACCCGTGACGACTTCAGATTGTTTTGATACGTTGCTCAACATGTTCTGAACGACTTACGTAAATGTAGCTGGGAAGGTAAAATTTTCACTTTTAATTAGGGACATAAAGCACCCGTCCCAGCACATAGAAGAGGCAGGCATCGATTTCTTCACAGAAAACGCTATGATCGAAGGGCTAGGCATTACAGGTGACACCGACAGATAGTCGCCCCTGGTGAAGGAAGTCATCACGAAGGCCGGACGGATGACGCGTGTATTGGAAGGCGTGTGATGGAACTCTGGGGTTCCAACCGGCGCTTGGCAATTTTCGTCGGAGGGAGCTGTGCGAACGAAACTGGCGAAAGAGATGGAGAACAACAAACAGCGATGGGTTTAGAAACTGCCATGTGGAATAACAAGAAGATCGTTTTCAAATGCCCGCCGTCCCTGATGGAGGGTTACTCTGGCTTCCGCGACGGAAGTGCCCGAACGAATATTGCGGCATCTCAAGGCAAGCATGCGTTCGCGGTGAAATGAACATGGGACAGGGAAGTGTACAGAAAGAAGTTCGGTCTACTTAAAATGGCATCAGAAGGCGTCTGCTCATCCAGGATCACCGTCACTGTTCCTAGCGCTCCAGTGCACGGTCCAGATCTTCGCTCGCAGTTTCGAAGCTAGTCAGCCAGCAGCTGGTAGATGGTTTCCTATTGTCGTAAAAAACCGCGTTGTGTTTTAGTTGGGTCGATAAGTTGGCCGTAGGCAAAGCTCAAATTTTGAAATCTTCGCACCGAAGGCTTTGCATGTGCAGGGGCATGACTGAAGTGAAAGAAAGGTCGACCTCGTGTCACGCTACAGACTTATGGAGTGTGCTACACCGTCTAATGCTGCGAACTGACATATTTGTGAGCCTTGAATGACAGTGCTGCGCGTCTCCTTCCAAAGAAACCGATCATGCGATCTGGGCTGTTCCTTGGCTGCGAGTTGCAAATCGCTTTCGAAACATGAAACTGGCTTTTGGTGAGCCCTTTTTGGCAGCTGTCCATCAAATTTTCCTACTTTACACTGAAATAAGAAGGTTTGGGTCGCGGCCGTTGGCGGATGGCGATTGGGACTGACGAATGTGACTCTTTTTGGGCTTTGTCGTGCTTTTAAATCGGGGTTTAGGAGGAAACTGGTCAAGTTGTAGGATATGCTTAGCCGATTTTGAGGGATAAAGTGACCGAAGTGGAAGTTGGGGATATACTTTTTGAACGATTCCTTCAAGTTTGTCGGCCAGTCAATCTGCATTTTACTCCTTACATGTAGCGCCATGAAGTATCCAGTGCAAGAACACAAAAATCAATCGGAGAAATGTGCTCAACATCGACTGACACATTGGAGGCGTCACCAAAAAAGGGGAGTTTCCAGCCCATATCCCGAGCCAATCCATTACCATCGTGGCTAATGCAAATCCTATTGACACCTTCGAAGCGCTTCTACACGCTGTTTGGCGTATTTTGCACCGATACATCTGTCGAGCTGGGCACCATGAACAATAAGTTGCCAAAAATAGGTTTCATTTCGTCGGCATAAAGTTCGAATTGAACTGCGCAACAGCCATTTCTACAAGCCTGGATGGAAGAAATACAAAACCTGGCGGACGTTTTTATCGACAAAGAAAACAATCTACCCCAGGAGGTTAATGAAAAGGCTGGCTATTGCAGTTTTGTTGAGTTGACTATTGAATGAGTAGAACGGCATGGTGATGGAACCATCCTGAGCGTCCCCATTGGGTGCTTAATTTCAGTAAAGATATGCGTGGCTGTATTTGCTATGTTTTCGTGATGGGAGGCATACATCTTCTTTGCCACTGTGAGGGGATGTACAGCTAAATGTGGATGCATCGTTCCAATCCTGGACAAAAGAACTTTTACCCCTCTCCGGACCTCAGCACATGGCTTGTAAAGACGGGCAATTAATTGCGGCACGACTTCAAGCCACATTATGATATTAGTTCTTTCGAAACCCTTTTCGAATTCAACATAATACTCATCAAACCCACCGAACTTGAACCACAATGTTAATACTTGTAGTGAATCTTCCGTTGCAGCCTTACTGTTCAGGTCGATGGACTTGAAGTACCCCTGTACTGCACCAACTGCAAATCTCATGTCTCGTTTTCCGATCGTATTGTCGTTACCAACGTGATAGCCGACGTTACGAATCCTTCTCTTCTTCTCCACCGACGCCAGAAAACGATTTTCGTTTAAAGCCGCCCATTTTTACCATGATTTTCCAGATTCGGGAAAAGTCTTTGCGGCGTTGTCGTCGAATAAGATTGGGTCATTTATACAAGATTCTGTGGTTTCTTTGTTTTCAATCATACGGACGCCCCACCTCGAAAGTTTGGAGAACACCCCCCCAGCAGTTGCTCTCTGGGCTTCTAGCTCCCCAGACGGTAATCCAATGAGCATACCATCTTCAGTGAAAGTAACTCGAGTATTCCTCAAGTATTCATTCCGACATTGTTATAAGCAAGAATAAGCTTCAATATGTCTATCTAACGCCCATGGTGGCTTGATACAAAAAGATTTGATCTCCAGATCTTGAATATTTACGATTGACTGTGGGTCCCATAACCCAGAACCGAATAATTGTCGATGAGTATCAACGACAGGTGGGTTTCCCCAAGACGCTACTCGAAGGGTCGTTTGGTGTTGGTAGTATGATTTCAGCAACATTCTCAACGCCTCCCTGGATATTGGCATTCGACCGTCCTTGCGACACATGGTGAAAAACTCAAAACACTGATCTTTGTTCTCAATTGGTTTCATGACTATCATACGTATCATCAGCTGTCGGTACCAAGTATACCCATCATGCTTACAACCTCGTAGTCGCTGATCCAAAATATCTCCTAGTCGTCGTTGCCCATGAAACGCCGAATCTTCTTCGGAAATACGCAGATACGAAATCATTTAGTCCAGTTCAACCAATATCTGTGCACTAACGACTTTTTCGTACGCTCTACGGTATTCTTCGCTAACTCTTTCCGCAAGACCGAGATCGAGTCTCTTACGGGCATTCCAAAGATATTGTTCGGCCCCATCGAGCATCGAAGAATATTGTGCCTACCCTGCCTTATAAGCATCATACTTCTATAGAAAGAACCATAGAAGGTTGGTGGCCAAAGGAATCCAACCCATTCCTCACATTCATCTCACCGTCCAAGATCAAGAGCACCCGAAGCTCCTTTTCCATGTAGCGCCAATTCACCGAGGATATATTTACGTTTTGCACATGCCTGGCTCGACTTTTGAAGAACTCCATTCAGATCTTGCCATTCGCCTATTTCTTTCAGGCAGCTCAATATACCAAGAAAGCTCTCCCTTCTAGGCTTTTCGGTGTATAGAAGCTTGCCAACTGATTTAAAATCAACGTCGACTTTTTGATACTCAAGTAATGCATCATTCCACTTCGGCAACTTCTCGAACCATATTTCCTCTACTTCAGAACCCTTCACACTTTTGAAGTGATCAGATGAACAAATGGCCCACTCTGGATTTCTCAATCGATCATAAGTAGAAATGAGGCCGTCCTCACCGTCGATGTCCATTTCAATCCTTTCGGGGGCGCCAAGATGCTGAGCATAATCTAGGTATCGATATCGAACACCCTTCGCAAAGGCACCAAATTTGCAAGCGGCTTTGGCAAGTTTCAAGTTGCTTGTACGCAGGGGTTTCTCATCGTGGTACATGAATTCATAAGGAATTAAGAGGGGTTGTATAATATTTAAGGGGATCGTATCGGAACTGATTGCAAGCCCCACGTTGTGGACAAGCTTCACTTTCGATTCTGGGCTGAGGGGGTGTTTCCAGCAAGATGGAAATGCGCCATTGAATAATAATTTCGTAAATTGAGGGCATGATTCTGAAATCCTTACGCAAGATCGAAAGGCCGCCCTTTTTGATTGCTCCAACATGGCTGCTCCAAGATTAGCGTACCACGAAGCCCAATCTTCTTCACCACAGCCTCGTTGCACGTCCCAACTTTTCAAAAGAACGGCCTCCGTAATATTGTGCTTATGAGATGTCGGATTGCGACTGGTATTCGAAACTGGGATATATCTGATGCTTGCCTCTTTCCCAAAGTCAGGCTTTGCCCATCGTACGAGATGCTGTTCATATGGGCAATTTAATGTTGACTTCTCAGACTTCTTTATTTTCTGGATGTCACAAACACCACTCTTCCACAAGTTCGAGGTTTCTTCTGATTCAACATAACCTGCAAAGCATCATAAACTCCTTGGCTCTTCTGTTTCAAACTACTAATCTTTAAAGCTCTGATCATAATTGTTACATACACATCAAATTCATACGTTGATCGGCTCCAGATTTCCAAAAGTACTTTGGCTGCACACACAAGTTCTCCACTTCTCGTAGCCCCTACAAGATTATCAATGCTAGAACTCTGCGCTGTGACTTCACAATCAGATTAAGATCTCCAGGCTCGATCATTTCAACGAACTGGCACTTGAATTAAGGGCTGGAAAACACTTGGCCAAATTTTCATATCGGACATGTCTTGAAGCAAGGAGATCAATGACAGACGAGCTTCCTTACGACAAACAACAAGGTTCTTCTCAAGAATCAATTTTGTCAAAAATTCTAAGATAATGGTCTCGTGCACACCGAATAAGGTACTAAAAGTCTCCAACGTTTTCCACACCGCTGTAGCCATTGCTCCATTTCCTGAACGATCTTGCGAAAGGCATTCGAGAAGATAAGGCAAAACCGTAGAAATGATTGGCGCAAAATGATCGCCTATTGCTATGCGAAACTTTGACGGCAGGTTGCAGACACTAATTACACAAAGCGGCATGCTATCGAGATATTTCAGAAACTTCCACCTCAACAGCACTTTCTCGCAAACGTACAGCATATAGTCAAGCCACGCTCTGGATATTAACTCCTGGAGCCGAATCATGATTTTGTTCTCAAGCTCCGTCAACGTTATCCAAGAAGTGGATTCAGGGCGAACACACCTTCCCAACAGCCAATGTATACGAGGGACAAAGGCGGAGAGAAAGCGAGCACATTTGGAACCAGATAATCTTAGAAAAATGACAATAGCCTTGACCGCCTCTTTGTGATGTGACCGTTGCCTTGGGTTACTGATGATTAGATTCAGTCGGTGTAAAGCCACAGATGGGAAATAGTTCGGACAGTTTGTGAAAGGGTGATCAAGTTTTTCAACAAAAGGCGTGTTTTCTAAATCATCAGTGTCCCATATAGAACGACAACCTATCATACTTTCAAAATGTTCTCCACCATACGCAAATAGAGCAATCGCCAGCTGTATGTCCTGAGATCGAGCAGTTGGATTCAGGATTGCGTTTTGAGAGCCCTTTTGATCTGGGTTCCCAACTCCATAGTTCATTCTAGATATAGAAGCATCCTTCCCTTGAAGCCCCTTTCTTTTCCCTGTAACACCAATCTGAATAGAACCCGTCGCCGCACCCAGCTATGACGATGCCAAATGGAATGTACTGGCAGGATCGACTTGTATACTAGAAACAAAGGAAGCATAGTTTCTAAAAGTCCCCCGATCTTGACTACTAATTGAAATGTTGCGAGCCTGTGCGTACTGTCGGTGTTCTGGGAACCTCGGAAGGTTTGCATACTTATGATTCTCTGGGTTGACGGCTCCGAGTGACCCTATCACGATCTCCGCCTCCAACCGGACAATTTGGTCCGTTTCCACTGTCAGAACTTGCACCAAGCCCGGCAGCAGTCCAGGATGAGTATCATAAAGCTTTATGATGAAGACCCGTGTTCTGCATCGAACCAGTCAGAGCTAGAAGTGCAGCCTTTCGAATGACCGACTCGCATGATTGAAATTGAAGAATAGTGGAAACAATAAGTGGAACAAGTTCCTGGGGATAAGGACTCAAGTTCAACCGATTCATGGTCCCTTCCTTTTCAGCAATAGTCAAGAAGGTTGGCATGATAACTGGGTAATCATTGCGCTTCTTCGCCTCTCTCAAGCAGTACAGCGGTGTGTTCATCACCGACCGAGTATGCGGGTCGATGAAGTTCTTCGAGTGCAAGGTTAACGTGTAGATAAGTATAGTTGCATCAATCCGGTTTCGTGCCAAGTCAGTCCCACTCAGTCTCAGAACGGTCAGCAGAAAGAAAAGATGCCTTCTCAATGCAGTACTTACCTGAGCTGGATGCCGATGACAAATACCGCTCGCAAGAAAAAGGGCAGCCCTTTTCAGTGCCGCACTTTCATCGTGAAAGCTAGTAAACAAAGTATCAAGAATCTCAAATTGCAAAAGGTAGCGCAAAAAGTACTTCTTACCTGAAGTTTTGAGCTCGAGAAACTGGAAATCATTTGAAGGATCTGCCACGGTGAAAGAAGGAAGCTGTGAAAATAGATTGGACTTTTGGGGTTAACCTTATCGACCTTTCGCGATTTCGTTCCGCACACAAACAAACCGACACTGTCGTCTCCAACATTTTAGCAGTAGCAGCGACAGCGAGAGCTTTCACTTTAACGCTATTTGACTGCAAGAACCCGAAAATAAATACATTCGTAAAGGCGGTTAAGTCAGAGGGACACATGCCCGCGAATGAATAATCCGCATGCGCCTTCGGTGCCACGCACGGAGAATTCTCTCTATCGGACGCTGCGTTGCAAAGCTCCGGCAAACTTTGACGTTCAGGAGTTAGTGGTAACTGCTTGAAATAATCCTAAGCCTTGTCCACTTTGACGTGTTCCTGATTCGAACGAAGTTTATCCGTGCC
The DNA here is from genome assembly GCA_030374765.1 of Agarophyton chilense. Taxonomy (NCBI): domain Eukaryota; phylum Rhodophyta; class Florideophyceae; order Gracilariales; family Gracilariaceae; genus Agarophyton; species Agarophyton chilense. Next base: position 270,553 of record JARGXX010000106.1, read on the forward strand.
TCCCACTCTGAGACCCCCGAAGTTCGTCAGCGAGGTGTTTCGAACGAATTGGACGCTACTGCCCTTCGGCAATGGTTGCTGCTGACCTCTCGTTTTCTCCTTCCATTGCTCTACTTTTTCTTGACCACCGGGCATTCTGCATTTCAGAGTCACAGAAATGAAGCTCACAAGATCCTCAAGGATTATATGGGCCATACATGGCACCACAGGTCCTACATCATCCAATTTTTTCACTATACATCCCGTAAATTCTGTACTCATTATAATAGGTATGATACCATGCTTAATGAAATGTGCAAAAACCGAGTTACCTCTTGAACCTCTGCCCATGTGACCTATTGCTTTTAACAAAGTTTCTTTAGGCAAGAACTTGTCAATTTTTCCGTTTACGTGGAAAACAAGAGCCTATCCAAATGTTTCTAACATGTCTCGCAACAACGGACTCAGATCCTGCCCGCTTACATCCTCGATGATTGCGGCAAGTGGAACAAAACATCAACCTTGTTCTTGGCTAAGCAACCTTATGTTCCGTATCAAGACCATTTCAGAATTTCGGAGCTCTTGAAAGAAGTCACCTTTGAAAATACTACTATCCCATTGGACGAGCAGAGGCAAGATATCAGCAACAGTATCCCAAATTAGAGCGTTTAGACACTTTTAATTGCGGATAACAAGGTAACACGTGTCTATCGATAGCGAAAACAGATAAACCCTAGATTGCTTTGAACAAAGAAAAGATGATGTCATCAAAAGGGCACCGTGCACAATTGCATCAAGACGTTATTATTTTCTTTTCGGTACCCTCTCATCCTCTACATTCGATAGCAGAGATAGACGCACACGTTCAATCACATCGTACAACGCACCATGAACGAAGCCCAAGAGGGCAAAAATGAGATGACCTCTCTCACTCGCATCACTTCATGTAGGTTATCATCATGCAATGTAGGTTCTTTTCGATATCGTATCCTCGGTTTCTTCTTTTCAGCCAGTGCGCTTTGCTGACGTATGGCCTCCCTAAAGTACGCAGCTTCGCCGTAGTTCTTTGACCTAAAACGATTTCCGACATCTAGGTAGAACTCATTCTCGGATGCTGTCTGGTCTTTATAATCTACACCCTCCAAAAGAAAATTAGACTTTTCTTTTGCGTCTTCCTTTCCAGACAACTTGAAATCTGTTGTCCAATCTGGACGTTTGGCCCCGACGGTCCAAGATGGACTTTTGGCCACTGTTGTCCGACACGGACATTTGGCTTCTCCACAGCGCTCAATTACGAGCACTGGTACGGTGCAGCACTACATTTTGGATTTTGGGTGACTAGAAGGCTGGAGGCCAAGTAGCTAGAACGAGTAGTACTTAACACCATAGCAGCGCGACACCGCAACAGTATAACGTCGGTAGCTTCGACGAAACAACTTCTGCATCTACCATAAGAGGTTAGGAGCCTATCGTAACGCAAATCTGTGCTTCTCAACTATCCTTTCGATCGCTGAACAAGATGGAAAACGCGCTTGTGGAGCTTTCTAAGCTACGCATATCTGTGCTGCAGGCTGACAACTACTTCACGTGGTCTCGCAAGATTGAACTGGTGTGGCTGGCCAAAGGTGTTTGGGGTATCATTGATGACAGTGTCCGCATTCTGAACCCCGAATCAGTAGCCGAGCAGCAGAAACATCAGGAGAAGCGCGACATTGCGCTTTCGTGCATCCTTCTTTCTGTGGGCGATTCCTGTATTGCCCCTATTCTGGAGGAGAAGGATCCACAAGTCGTGTGGAAAACACTGCGGAAGAACTTCGATATGGTGTCACAAGCCAGCATCGACATTCTGCTCCGCAAGTATCAGGAGATATGCATGCAACCGGGTGAATCTGTGCTAGCATACATGAGCCGTCTTGCAGAAGTCTAATCGAAGCTCGGCAGTGTCGGTCATTCTGTATCGGACAAAAATAAGCTACGCGCACTCCTTCGAGGGTTATCGAAGGAGTATGAAGTGACCGCAGAGGTAATTCGTGCCACTGACAAGAAGCTACATGAAGCTACTCCAATGCTAATCACAAGGGAGGTTCATGTGGACATGGGCGCATCAGGATCGGCTGGCAACAGTAGTGGGACTGCATTTAACGTTCGAGGGTCAACATCGAACAAGGACAGAACCTGTTTCTTCTGTAACGGGAAAGGACGCATCAAACGCTTTTGCAGAAAGAACCCGCGTAGCGAGAACTACGTCAAGAAAGACGGGGCGTCCTTGAAGGGCGCTGGGAAGCGAAGGAGGGCCCAAGGATCGGACGACAAGGCAGACGAAAATGCTTGGGGGTCATTCATTGCAGCAGATATGGCCTCTGGAAAGAAAGAGTCTATCATGGCAGAACACAAGTGGTACTTGGACTCTGGTGCCACGAAGCACATGGCCAACAATGCGCACGTCTTGGCAGGGGAGCTTCGGGCTCCAGGGAAGAAGGAGATTGCGGTCGGTGATGTTCAAACCAACATCATTCGAGGTGAAGGTGATGTGCATTGCAAAAACGTTTGTTTCGGGAATGAGAAACAGATATTGCTAGAAGATGTTCAGTACGTACCCGACCTAATGTGCAACCTTTTGTCGGTGAGTGTCATTCGCCGTAAGGGCTGCTCTATCGTTTTCAAGTCTGATCAGCTGGGGAACGGACTGTGTCTGGTAATCAATCAACAAACGGGCGATATCATGGCCTCCGGTATAGAAATCAAGACAGGCCTCTACGAGATGGTGTTCCGTTCTGTGTCCAAATAGTCGGCATTTCTTTCAAAGGCAAGCAAGGACTCTACAATACTATGGCACAAGCGACTTGGGCATCCTGGTGCTGATGCGATGCGAAGGACTCTGAAGGTTGTAGAAGGTGTTGGAATGTCTATAGTGTCTGACATAGGCTTCTGTGAGCAATGTGCACTTAGAGAATCCGCACGTGTGTCTCGGAAAGCACTAGGCGCGGAGAATCAGGCCAAGAAGGTCACGGAACTACTCCAGTCAGACGTGATGGGACCTATGCCGCACCCGTCTCTGTCTAATGCGGTCTATTGCGTCACGATATACGAGGATAAAAGCGAGCTTTCTCTTGTACCATTTGTGAAGCGTCGTTAGGACGTTGAGGCGGCAGTCAAGGAAATGGTTCAAGAGCTGGAGATACAATCTGAACATCAGTTGAAGCGGTTTCGGTTTGATAACGCAGGAGACTATTTGTCTCAATCCTTCACGGCTTGGTTGAAAGGCAAGGGTGTCAAGATTGAGACGACTGCTGTTTACAGTCCGGAGTCAAATGGGAAGGCAGAGCGTCTGAACCGCACTTTGAATGACAAAGCTCGAACCATGCTTTCTGAAATGTAGGGCACACCGTATAAGAAGCAACTGTGGGAAGATGCGGTGAACACTACCAACTATCTCTGCAATCAAACGTCATCCAGTGCCAGTGATGGACAGAATATTACGCCCTACGAAGCATTCACGGGTCGCAAACCCAACATTTCGTATCTTTGCACGTTTGGCGCACAGGGTTTTGTTCATATTCGTAAGGAGACGAGGAAGCACGCGAGCAAGTATGGAGAAAGAGCTGTGAAGGGCATCCTCGTGGGCTACGGTAAAGGAAAATGTTACAAAGCCTTCTATCCGGAGACGCGCAAGTCCACCGTCTCTAAGGATGTACGGTTCAATGAAGATCTGGTAGGATGGGACAAGGCGACAGGGGAGAGTGATGACACACATATATTGCATGAAGTGCGCAATATTTCGCATAGTGTGGGCAAGGTTGAGAGCAAGGTTGAGAAGAATCACCAGACCACCAACGCTTCTGTAGTCATCAAATCGGAACATGAACAGACGTTTGAAGATGCTGTGTCAGAGTATAGCTACGATCCTGAGCTGGTGACACACTACCCACCTGAGCCGAGAAAGTCAACGCGTGCTCGCAAGCAAACGTCACGCTTTACGCCCGATGCAGCCACTGCACTTCTGGCACGATCTATTCTTGATGCAGACGATATAGAGGCACCAGATACTTTCCTAGAAGCTATGAATGGCTGTGAAAAAGAGCTCTGGGTGGCTCCAATGCAGGATGAGATGAGTAACATGGAACGCAGGAGTGTGTGGAAGTTGGTTAAGCCTCCTGCGGAGTGTAGACCATTGTACAATCGCTGCGTCTACTACAAGAAACGCGATTAACAGGGCCGTGTAGCGCGATATCGGGCTGGGCTAGTGGCAAGAGGCTTCAACCAACGAGAAGGAATTGACTACACCGGACTGTTTGCCCCAATGGTTCGACATGCCACTTTGCGTGCCTTGCTTGCAATCATCGCTTCATTGAGACTGGAAAAGATACAGTTCGATGTTTGTACTGCAATTTTGTATGGTGATCTAGAAGAGATGCTGTACATATCACAGCCGCAAGGTTTTTTCCAGGAAGGCAAAGAAGACTACGTTTATCAGCTATACAAAGCGGTGTACGGTCTTCGGCAGGCATCAAGGGCGTGGAGGAAGACGTACGCGGCTATTCTACTCGACATGGGGTGCAAGGTGTCGGAGGCTGACCCAGGACTATTCATACATGGAAATGGACACCAAAGGATCTGGATACTGATGTATGTGAACGACGAATTGGTGGCAAAACGCAATCGTGAGCGGCTGGTTGGATTTCTGGCGGAGCTGAGAACCAAGGTAGAGCTGCGAACGGAAGAGACGCCGAAGAAGTTCCTTGGAATTGTGATTGATCACTGGAAGAAAGAAGGTACAGTACGGATTCACAACTCTCCGATGATCGATAATCTTTCTGAGAGGTTCCGAATTGTCAACTGCAAGCCTGTTCACGTTCCATTTCCAGACACAGTGACCCTACAGGAGGGAGAGGCATCAGAAGGGGAGGAATATATGCCCTATCAAGAATTGGTAGGGGCTCTGAGATATCTGGCAAATACAGTGAGGCCAGAAATTGCCTTCTCGGTTGGATTTCTCGCAAGATACATGAGAATGTACAACAAAACCTTGTGGAAAGCAGCCCTTCATGTCTTGAAGTACTTACATACAACTCGCAGGCAATACATCACTTATGGTTCTGAGACCCATGGCACGTTGATTGGCTACTCGGACGCTGATTTTGCTGGTGATAGAGTAGACAGGAAGTCTACAAGTGGTTTTGTTTTCATGTATGCGGGTGGACCGATTGCTTGGAGAAGCAAGAAACAGACTGTTGTCGCACAGTCAACTTTGGAGGCAGAGTAATTGGCAATATCGTTTGCCGTACGAGAAGCGGTATGGCTGCGAAGACTGTTTAAGGAATTCCAAGTCCTACAGAATGGACCAACTATATTGTACGGGGACAATCAAGGAATGATCTGTCTCTCCCGAGATGAGGTGAGCAATGAACGCACGAAACACATACATGTGAAGTACCACTTGGTTCGTGACACAACACGAAAAGGAGAATTTCACATTGAGTACATTGCAACAAGGGAAATGAAAGCCGATGTTTTCACAAAGGCTTTGAAGAAATGGTTGCACAAGCATGTTGGCAAGGACCTGCAAATGGAAATGATAGACGGGTGAGAAAGTACTTAGAATGTCTTGCACAATTCAGCTTGTTGTAGGAAACAGGGGAGTGTTGTCCGATCTAGACGTTTGGCCCCGACGGTCCAAGATGAACTTTTGGCCACTGTTGTCCGATTGGGACGTTTGGCTTCTACATTGCGCTCAATTACGAGCACTGGTACGGTGCAGTACTACATTTTGGATTTTGGGTGACTAGAAGGCTGGAGGCCAAGTAGCTAGAACGAGTAGTACTTAAGACCATAGCAGCGCGAAACCGCAACAGTAAAACGTCGGTAGCTTCGACGAAACAACTTCTGCATCTACCATAAGAAAATCGAGCATATCCAGGTTTTCAAACGCATTGGTCTTCTTGTCGATCTCGTCGACCATGTCTTTCTCCTTCGCGTCTCTTCTGGCTAGAACCATTTAGATATCTTATTCAAAGTAGTCTAATGCGTTCGACTTGAAGAACTGAACCGCCACAAATCGAATCATATCCAAAAGGTCATTTTTCTGAAGGTTCTTTTGCTGCTGCGTAAGTGGCCCCTTGCTGAATAACTAGTGTCTCTTATCGCAGCTTGGACATTTCCGTTGGACGAATTCGCTCTTCCACAGAGTTCTAGGTGATGAGCCGATCGAAAATCAAGGCTTAGCTTTGATCGATTCTCTAAGCACGATGCATAGCTTGCAGATCACATTGAAAATTCCAATTGCTGTCGTATAAAACAACAGTGTCGGCGATCCCCAGAGTGAGACCTAGCCCCACTGCCGCTGTCGGGAGAAGGAAAATAAACGTATCCGAGCCGTTGCTATTGAATTCTGCAATCTCGAGGTCCTACCATTTTCCCTCCGTTACCACTTTAATCCTGCAAGACTTGTATTAGCGCAGAGTACAATAGTCCTCCGAAATATCTAGTATTACTGTCATCTGGGAAAAGACGAGCACATGATGCCCGCCTTCTTTTAGTTGCGGTAGCAATTTTTCAAACAACGTCCGCTTGGCAGAGTTCTGCACAAGATTCTCTCAACATAGATCAGGCGAGCGATCTTCCGTTCCATCAAACAAATACGGATGGTTCAAGCACTTTCGTAGCTGCATGAGTATATTAAGCCAACCGACGCAATAGCCACCCTTCCTGCTCAGAGCGTCAATGTCCTTCTTCAAAAGGTTGCTGTACAGACTAAGGTGCATTTCCGATAATTTAGTGAAAAGCACGGTCTCTTTCGTCGGGTGAAGATTTTGTCTCACTTCGCTCTTAAGACGGCGTATCAAGAATGGCCTCTAAACAGCATGGAGCTCGGTAACTATTTCTTTTTGCTTTGCAACCTATCAGACTAGTTTTGTGCTACCGCTGCGCAGAGGGTGCAAGCGTCACGAGTGAAAACCCATAGCGATAGCGGCCTTTCAAGTACATCCACACCCTTTCGTTTGCGCATCTGCTGCGTCTGCGCCATTTTGCAGGTATCTATCTACTTAAATACTGACGCTCTTCGCCGTGTATCTCCGTCTCGCTCTTTCGCGCTCCTTTCCCTGCCCCTTTTACTCACGTCTCCGTCCTCCTCACCGTCCTAGATTCCCCTTTTCCCCGCGCCTTTCATGTCATTCCTTCCTTCTCCCCGCACCATCGCCCACTCTCCTCCACGTGTTCCCACCCCCCAAAATCGTCCCTCCACTTCTATATGCTCTGGGTCTCTCCTGAGACCTAACTGCCATCCCGCCCGCTTTGAACAGACAACAGTCGCCTCCGGCCACATTATCTCCTCTCACAGCTCCGCCCTCTTCCTCTCCAACCCGAGAGCCATCGGCCCTGCTCCGCAGGCGCCTTCGAAATTTCGACAAGCGCCATTGCATCCTCCTCTTTCATAGGCAGACGCTCAACCCTCAGCTCAGGCCCCGATTCAGCCGCTGCCTCCACCTCGGTCGTAGCTCTTCTTTCCAACCATGTTTCAGACTTTGTCCCACCCGTTTTCTAATTAGTTTTCTCAGCCATTTTCACCGCTGCTCTCTCCGCCGCTCTTGAAACCCCTTCGCTGACGTAGAGGAAGCCAATCTATCCACCCTCTTCATTTCCATTGCACCATTTGCCGCCACAGTGCATTCCGCAATAATCGCACGCGCAGACCTCGTATGAACTCAGGCGAGTATCGCCCACTGCCCAGTCGAAGCCATCGCTCACCGTTTTGCCTCTCACTCATATCAGTACCGCCACACCTTCGCGTCTGCGTCCAATTCCTTGTCATACAATGACCCGGGTCCTGTGTTCATTGCGCATCGTGAAGATGCCGCTGGCCAGAAAGAATCCGCGGAGCTTTCTTATACACGTGCACGTAGTATTTGTCGCGGGATTCACGATCTATGGGCGAAAAATCGACCGTGTCTTGTGCGTATCTTACGTCATATGAAGTAAGACACTCACGAGACTCCTGATGCATCGTACCAAACATGTTTTGAGAGCAACACTCGTCTGTTCCGTCTGCTCAATTCTATCTCATGCATGTTTCCTCGTTCCACTGTTCTAAATTCTCAAACCAAATGCATTCTCACTGGTGATAGGCTTCATTCTCGTGATTAAATACAAGTCGCTCGTTCCGGAAATCACTCTTGCAATGCAAAATCCTGAGTGCCTTGGCGCAGAAGCTTGCACGGTCACGAAGCGCACCTGTCTTGCCCTAAAGCTCGTTGTACACAACCTTAAGACAACTGTGAGGACGTTGAAAGCGTTGCAGAACGTCTTGCTAACATCATCTCCGTTAATTGTGGAGGCGCTGGCCGAGCGCGACATCAACTCCGTGCTGGATGAACCCGGGGATCGTCCAACATTGGAATGCTATCTCTAATTGTGGCAAAATGTTTAATGCACAAATGAAGAGCTGCTGAGTGTTCAGCTTATACATGAACATACGAAGAGCTTTTCAAAACACAGCAATGGAAACTAATTGTGAGTTAAACAAAGAATGCAAATCGACAAGAAACTCTTTGAAGATGTAAGATTGATTCCTTTTTCGCACAAATTCCATTCTGAACTGCCCAGGTCTCAGAACTACTGACCACTACTTCGCTTATCTCGGCCGTTGACGTTCGTTGTGCACGACGCCAGCCATGTCTGGAATTGGTCAAACATATGCTGCTGCATGGCAGCCGTCGTCGGCAGTTGCTGAGTATCGCCATCAGACACTGTCGATCGCGACTCATCTGCGTTTTGAACAGTATCTTTATTACGTCTTTCATCACGATTGTTTTCATTCCTCATGGTCTGATCGGTTCAGCTCCTTATTCTTCTTTTTGATTTGTGTTTGTGCCGTTCTGTTGATTGGTGGCGCCGATCGTTTCTGTTGCGAAGTAGGGGTGTTGATGGTTCGTGCTGGTTCTGACGTCCCCCATTTCGTACGAATCTGATTTCGTAATTCTACGACAGGAGTGAGCACGTCTGCATCATTCCTTCTGTCTTTAACAGAGAATGGTTCTTTTGGAGGAACTGAACTAGCATTTGTCGCTCTCCGGGCAACAGAGAATTTTGATGCTCTCTTTTCAGGCATTTTGTTGCTCACCAATTGAGGTTCCATTGCATCGTTCAGTTGATTGTAATTGTTTTTGGTGCAAAATTCACTGTCGAAAAGCATCTGAGTACTTTTACATCCATGTTCAGCGCTTCCATCGTCGCCTATATATCAATCACTGAGCCCCTTGCTTCTTTGTGGTGCTTTACCTGACTGGCGGTTGTTTTCATGATTAGGAGAACAATAGTTGGCACTTGGAGGGGCCGTCCGCCACGAAGTACCAACGTGAAGATCTTGGACGACAAGAGCAGCTGGAGCATTATTAACTGGAGGTAGAATGTCATTGTCATCATGGTCGATTCGTTCGAACACTATGTTGTTCAATTTCCATTCACAGGTTCTCCAAGGCTAGAATCAGAATCCTCCGCTTCTGAAATTTTCTTCTGACGTGCGGCTGCAGCTGTTTGGGACTAAAGCATTCAGTACATTTTGGCGCTTAATATTTTCATGATGAGAAACAGACGAGCCCCTTGCGTCAGAGGATCTAAGTTCTCGTCTACTGCAGCTTCTAGCACGAGAAGTTCCAAGTGATGGGGTATCAATCTTTGGGCCTTGTCGTATTTTTCATTTCCGTATATGCTCTCCAGGACTGTAGAAGCGAGATCATCAACAATTCCCGTTATAGTTGTGTTCTTATCGTGGTCACTACTTTTGATTCAGTACCACCGATAGTGCATGCTGGGACCGGTTGAATGACTTGTATTGTGGTCGGGCACAAAGAGCCCGAGTTCTCGAAGCATATTCAAGTATGCATTCTTGTCTTTGCTCTTCGTTCCTTGCGAGTTCCCACTATGCTTCTTTGTGTTTCTGCGCTTCGAGATAGCCTCAGGAATTGCGGGAGGGTGCGACGCATTTGCATCGTTTGAGAAGATTCCAATACGAAAAGTTGTTGATCGAAGCTCGCTGAGCGTCTGCAAGAGGATGTCGAGGGAAAGCCCCGGTATGTTAGTGCTGTTCTCGAGACTCATGGCCGAAAGAACTTTGCGAAAAATCTTCCTTGCTTACAAATTCGATTTCTTCTGTATTGAGGCCTGGAAGCTGACCATACTCTTCAATTGTTCTCTGAAAACTAGTTGCGCTATTCCAGCATCGAAGCAAAAGACATATTCTAGGTCCTATTCTCAAAGGTTTTCGATTCGTGTACATCATAGAGCATTACTTTTGTTCCTCCGTTTTCAAGCTTTGCAATTGTCAAATTCCTTACGCTCTTGGTTCTAACCATCGCAGATGAAGCCAAACTTATTACAGAGTTTCTGACATTGTTCTATTTCTTGATGGGCGGTGAGAATTACATCCAATCCAGGTACTTTTACCTGGAGAGCTACCGCTGTGCGTGCAGCTACATCGGGAAGCAAGTGTTTCGAATGACGAGGATCAGACACGATCGCGTAGCAAAATGCTAGTAGAAGCGCCTCAGGTTTGCCTCAACTAAAAAACGGATCGCGCTACACCACGAGAAGCGCTGAAGGAGAGTTCAGGGCCTTTGTTACACAACGCTTTGAAAACGATTACGGAACAATGGCAGCAACGGGAGAGAAATGCGAACGTGATAAATTGAACCAAAGTGACGCCGATTGGAGCATTGCAAACGAAAAAGCACCCCACGATGATCAGGCCCTGACAACATATTTCGAAGAGCCATAAAGCGTACGAACGTGTGCAATTGATGGGGGTGGGTTCTTGCGCGGGGTTCTCGGAAACGAAATATTAATATTAGGGGAGGGAGAATCTCATGATCATTTCGATCCGATAGAGATCAAGAGTTCTGCAGGAAATGCAAATATCCCTGGCGATGGGGACACAAGAAATGCTCCTCATGACGAAGAAAGTAGTTTTGGAACGGATGTAAGTGATGTAATCTTTCCTGACATCTTTTACTATCATCATGAAAAGAAAAAGGAGATGTATTGCGAAGAATCTAAGTGTGGCAGCGATGGAGGCTCATCATCCGTCGACGTAGCTCCTTATGAATTACCCCCAACAGAGCATGGGGAACAAAACGAAAGCCCTCTTCATATTTCCAGTTATAAGAAATTGGTCAGGTTTTTGTCAAGCACTTTCGGCAGGCAACATGATGGAGGGCAGCAAGCATCAGCAGCTATATGATTCGAAAGTTGAATACGAAGTAACGAACACTGGATACATCTTTTTGTTGAACATAGTCTGACGCTTTCTGCTCAAGATGGGATATTGAACTTTGTCCAAGCTCTTCTTGCAGCAGTACAGATGCAACGAAACTTTGAAAAGTACACAAAGTTTCGTGCCGTCTACTACCTCGCTTGTAGAAAGCATATATTGCTCCACCGAAATACACCTCAAATAGAGACTGCAAACTTGACCTGCGACGTATGTAATGACATTGGAACATCTCCTGACCTTGTGAAGTTCCAGCACCTCCCTCTTATGCCCAGATTTCGTTCAAGGGCTCAAAATGAAAAGAGCTACGGACACGTATTTAGCCATCACCCGGAACAATGTGACATGGGGCGATCTTTCGAGAATTAGAATGAGAATCGGGTTTTGGCATATGAAGATTTCTTTGATGGAGCGTTTTAGAGTCGTATTGTACGAGCGAACTGTCAAAGCCGAGATGTGCCCTACGAAGTCTTCATCCCACTTAGTACAGAGGGGTTTGAAACGTTCAGTAACGAAAGATATGATTGCTGGCCAATTGCTGCGCTTAACTGCAACTTGCGTCCGACTGAACGATTCCTCGTCAAAATCCTCATACCAATCGGCTTCATACAAGGGCCGTCGGAGCCAGATCGAGTTGATACGTGGCTTGAACCTGTCTTAGAGGAATCCAACCGAATCAATCATGGCCATAAGGAGCCGGTAATGTTTCACGACGGTGTAGAACGAAGAATCCGTGTGCATATAATTTATCAGACAGGTGATAAACCTGCAGTGAACCAGCAGGCAGGGGTGCTCGGACACAACGGGAGGTTTCCAAATCGTTTCTGCCCATTTGCCGGAGTCTGGAATCCAGCTAAAAAGCACATGTACTATCCGACCCGTTGTTTTGTGTTTACCCTACTAGAAACGATCCTAACCGGTTCCGAAAAACTTCAGGTGGTCGTAATGAAAAGACGGAGGTCCGCCAACTCTTGAATCTAGCTGGTCTGGAGTACCAAACTGAAGAGGAAATTGAAGATACATTGGTTAAGTTAGAAAGCATCAACCAGTCCTTCTCGGCAGGAGCCCTCGAGAGAAAACAAACGGGAATCAAGAGGAGAACCATACGGCTGTCTTTTCATTCTATATATCCCTACACATCATTTCTGTTGGATACCATGCACAACTTGTCCAACATGTGCAAGGATTTAATGGAAATTTTCAAGGGGAAATGTTCACATTTAACAAACACCAACAGAGCAGGTAATCAGTTCATAGTAAGCAGTTTGGGATGGAAACAAATCGACGAGGAGATGGCATCATTGCCACTGGTAGTGCTACATGTGCGTTTTCCGATTTGACTCTGAATGTATCGCATAGAAGGAAGTGGAAAGCTGCAGAGTGTATATCTTTCCTCTCCGACTTTTCCGTCTTACTTTTCGATGGTGTTCTTCCTACAAGATATGTTAAAAATATGCACCCCTTATCAAAACCAGTCGAGCTCTCAAGAAGACCAGCACTCTACCAGAAAGACGTATATGCATTAAATCGACTTGGTGTCAAACTCATCTATGACTTTGACAAACTTTACTATTGATACGACATCAGAAGGGTGGATGCTTGTAAGTCTACTTTTCACGATGTTGCTCACGTTGGTTGGATGGTTGTGAACAGTGTGAGCCGTTTGTTAACTACAGTCAGTTCTGGGTCGAGAGAAACATTTGTTTTGTGAAAAAATCTTTCCACTCGACTGTGCTTGCGGCCGAATCAATGAGTGAGAAAGGAAAGATGCGTGAAAAAGTCAAGATCTACTTCCGAAAACACTTAGATTGCGAATGACTGGCTGCTGTTAACACAACTGACAAAACTATGCCATCCGTACTAGCTCTTCACGATGAACATAGTCTTACCAACCTCAAATACGCTCGCCGGCGTACTAGAGAGCTTCTGCCAAGCTATATCGCGCGTTCCCAAGGCCCTGATAAGGACGTTACTGATAAATCAGTGCAATCCAGCGCAATATTCTTCTACGGAAGGCTTCAAGTCGTAGTTGGAGATGGAGTTCAAATCATCGGTGCAAAAGACGCGAGAAGACACAAACGTGATATGCGTCGATTGGACTGGTATTTTGCCGCTGAGGTTTTAGATGAAGATATGAGCAGAAAGAACGTCTACTACGGAAAAATGCTCAGGTTTCTTCGTTACAGATTCCTGAGAGAAGGAAGTTCTAAATACAGAGATCCGGTTCTAGCAGAGTAGGCCTCCAGATTGCACGTCAACCATTATGGTCATGTGTACAAAGCAACGCAAATTCAAGACTCGTTTTGAGAAGCTATTGTCGAAGACATCTCGACGGTTATGTATTCTGTTGGTGTCATCGAACACCTCTCCGTAAGAGCAAAGAAGAGAACACTTTAATTTTGGATCCCACACGGGAGGTGCACGGTCTCCTGGATCCAGACAGACGCTTTCTGGAAGATGTCAACCAGACTTTGGTTGTGATGCGTCGCTGATGCTTTAGTGGGCTTCTTAACTATGGTTTTTGGGTGGCTTTGGAGATGATACCCGAACGCGGTTTTTGATCTCATCTGAAACAGATTGGAAGACGAAACGCGCGAGACGGAAAACGAAACGCGCGAGACGGAGGAAGAAACAACTTCAAAACTGGAAGACATAAAAAGGGAGATACAATGGCATGATGTTCGAAGGGATGAGTTGTGAGAACTCAATACAATGCAATGCCTGAACAAAGGGTGATTTTGGACCCAAATAGGGAGCAGGTGGTTCAAGAAGGACAGGCGGGTAGCACTACTGGAAGCAGTAAACTGGTAAGGAATCACAGAGAAAAACTTGTCCAATAAAGAAACCTCGATATCATCCATGGGTTGTTCCCTCGAAAATGCGTCCGTATGATACGATTGCAGCACTACGCGTACTTTTTAAGAAGCTTCAGAGCTGTATCATTTGTAGTACGCGTTCAAGACCGTGTAACATCAGCGGAGGATGAATGAAGGTGTGCCAGAGGGTATGGGTAGATTAGCAGCAAGTGCCAGAAAAGGGTCTTACAGTACCGTGAATGTAGCACTCACATACTGGGGACACAGTAACTCCTATGCTCCGTCTCATCCTCCACCCCCTTCTCCACAACCCCTCCACCCCCATCTCAAAACAACGACAAGTAAAGCAGCTCGTTCTTTTCATCTCCCACATAGCCTCCGACGTTGGCCGCCGAAAAGCAAATGTGCTCATGGTCGTCCGCTACGACCCACACTTCTCCAAATAAACCCTTATGATAACCATCTCCTTCTCCTGCCAATGCATTGAAATCCAGGAAAAGCTCTTTCAGCACTGCATCGGTTCCTTTCAATTCGTCCCTTACACCATCAACGTCACTCTCAACAACGGCTTCTTGCCCAAAGTCTACCCCAACAATCTAATCGATTTCTTCAATCATCAATTCTCCATCGCACACCAACACTGCACCCTCTTCCACCCCGATATCCAACATTCACAAACCGGTTGCCCCAACTCCGCCAAATCTACGACAGCCTCCCTCGAGCACATCGCCTTCCCTGCACTCAAAGCCGTTAACATGCGGTTTAAAAATGACAAAGTCATATGGCATTGCCTCCAGATAAACGAAATAAACTCCTTCATCGGCTTCATTCAGCTCTACATTGACAAGTCCTCGACCTCTTGTAATGTATCCTCCGTCACGTCCCACCTCCTCCACATCACTCTCCTCAAAGTATTGGACTCCGTCAAACGAAAATGCATCTCCCAAATCCTCACACTCGTCGGCAACCTACCACACTCCTTCCAACCCACCGCATCCACCTCCAAAGCAGACGTAAATACCCGCCGGGCCGCCGGTATACATCTTGAAAAAAGAATGGAACCCACACAAGCCGCCATCAAAACTACCATCTGGCCCCTACCCTCTTCTGGTATGCTCGGCTTCCCCTTCCGCGACGCTGACAAATTCTTACATCAATGCAACCCACCTCCTCGCAAGCTAATACGCATACATCTCTGAAGCCAAAGATATACTCGCCATTTCCCAAGGAAGACGCCCCCAGAGACCGGGTCACCGTTGTCTTCTCATTCGACACCTCCTTCCCGAACTCTCTCACAATGCACCCCCCCGCACCCCGCAGCACACACCCAATACCCGAAAGCTGCACGACTCGCTCATCCATGACTTCTGGCAAGGGCTTTTCTCTCGAAAAACAGGAGTTGCCCGCACCAAAGAATAGTAAGCTCTCAAAACCCTCAAAGCCGTCTTCCTCGCGAAATACAGCTCCATTCTCGAATCATATTCTTCCGAAACATATCCTAAAGACTCCCTCTCTACAGCATCTTCGCATTCGAACCCCTCCACAACTTTCAACTCGGAATCTCCATTCTCATCAAACTCAGGGCCATCGAAAACGATCAAGTCCGAAACTCTCTCCGTCATAAGTGGCACCTCCAACACCTCTAACGCCTTCAAAACCGTCCAAACCTCCATACTTAACCATTCAAAATCCCTTTTGGCTGCAATCGAAGCTCCCTCCCACGACCAAGGTCTCCGCACAGACTTAGCGCAACTTCCGACAGCGCTCGTAACCTCGACGGATTCTTTACTCCCGAAGGCATACGCAGCATGCTCGATCGAAAGGCTACCGCGCTCATGACATGGTTTTCTCCATCATCGGGGCCTGGTTGGACAGATGCTGCACCAAAATACATATCGGCCCCTTTACTACCGTTTTCGAGGGAAAACCAGACCTCCTCGATATTGCCATGCTCTACAACACCTTACCAAAACAGACAGAAGACATACTTGCAACAATCGAGGACCAGATTCGCTCTTTTAAAGCCGCTACAGTCACAACGCTCGGCCTTCACTACACCTCCAACCTGGCGCCCTTCAGTCCCACCTCCTCCATAACCTCATCGGAGACATTGAAAATTACGGAGAGCTCTACTGCAAGGATGCTGGCATCTACGAACCCGCCCATATCCTTTTCAAAGCCCTTTACCGTCACACCTTCTAGCGACGATCTACAGCCCAAACCGAACTTATCCGCACCACCGAACGGTTGCACGCACTCTACAACTCAAATACCATCCCCTCCAAGCCTTCTCTCTTCTCTTATTTCTCCTAAACTTCTCTCACACCGCCTCCCAACTCGCCAGGGCGAAAGCCATCGAATTAGCAGCGACGGCAGTCAGAATGGAACAGGCAAAGCACAGAGTCGCTTTTGGTTTGAAGCACACTAGCAAAGCGAAAGCGAAAGAGCAAAGAAATGAGCTTATGAAGTGACGAGAAGGCCCCCCGGTCTACGATTTCAGATATACAACAAAAAGAGGAACATTCGGAAAAGATGAAGTGATTGATATATATTAAAGAATGATTCCCCTCTCTTACTTGGTACAAGGTAGGAAAACAAACACTACTAAAGTAGGATGAAAACCATCGATCACGCCTTTTGCCAGCGACGTTGGTAGATAACTGTGAGGCACGGCGCTTTCCTGACAGAGTAAAGTGACAATAGTGGAGAAGTCTGCTACAATCTCCACAGCGCCAGAGATTCTCTACGGGACTGCCATGTACACCATGTCGTACGCATCCTCAGCCTTCGAAGCCCTGTCCATTAAGCACTTTCCTCTGCACAACGTGCGGGATGGACGCGCCTTTCTCACCACGGGCTCTGCATTTCGTTTGATCTTCTTTATTTTCGCCTTTTCTTTCTCTTCGGGCTCGATGAAAACGGTTTTGCTCCCCTCTTCCTGCCGCCCACCTAGCTGTGCCATGTGTTTAATAGAGTCTGTAACACCTTGGCCCTTTTCACTGTGCTTTTCGACATTTGTTGCCTTGAACTTGACTCGCTTGACTAAGTCAATGCCGCTGCCACTCCCTCCTCTTTCGCTCGTCTTTGTTTTCCCTACCACATTTTGCTTGCCATCGATCACCTTGCCGCTCGCCCGGACGCCCTGTAGTACACTCCTCCTTGATGGTATGCTCGCCTCATACTGTAAAACGTTTTCGGGTCCGGCGCTCTGGCTTGCAGCGCTCTCACGAAATTTCTTATCTACTTTTTCTTTCTTCTCAGTATTGCTTTTTTCGTCATGTTAGCGCTAGCCGCACGTGCCCCCCATCTTCATATCCGCTAATACCACAGCTTGGCCCTCCACGCCCCTGGCCTTTGCAACAACCCTGCCCCAGCCCCCGGCATCAAATGTCTGGTGCGGCACACGAGCCACGACGCGGAAAAATTATCCGTCGGGTTGCAAAATGTTGTAATGTGGCGAGCCAGTGACCAACTCGCCGTCGACGATGGCTATGGCAGAGAGCGTTGTGACGTCCTCAATACCACCAAAAAAATCTCATGCCGCATGTTTCCGTCGCCTTATTGGGCGACTACGGGCTCGTGGTTGGTATAATTGTCGCCCGTTTCTTCGCGTTTCGCCTCGGCCTTCAGGCTACTTTTGTTTTTCATTTCCACTCCGCTCATGTTCCCTTGCAGGGAGCGCATGGAACCTGGAAATTGTCGACGCTTTTCTCACTGCACGCCATGGCTTATATACGTCCCCTTTCTTCAGATTTCATTTTTTGCAAAGACGACACGCGTATTTGGATGCAGCACTTTTGTCAGCCATATCTGGATCCTGTACAGCTCATACAACTACAAAAGCTAGTAGGACAATGGAATTTGATATTTGCAAACAATGAGCTCTTTGAATACATACACCATTGCGATTCGTTAATTAGCCCTATACGACCCGCTCGTACTTCTTCACCAAACCCTATAGCACATATTTTAGATTGCTTCGTTCCCCCACCTGAAACGAGACCTTGCTTCTTCTACCCTGACGCCCGCTCCCTGTAGTCCTCTCCCATAGCAAGCAGCCAAGCGTTGGCTGGCTGCCGATTATAGCTGTTACTTTCAGCTAAGCCACGGTGTTCCACTGCATTCCTGAGTTTCTCGCGACTTTTCGTTGCCGACTCCCCGGCCTTCTTTGCAGCTTCCTGTTGCGTCTTCTCAAAATTTTCAAGCTCCATTCTTAGTGCCCCACACTTTACGTATTCCTCTGCCTGCTCCAGCGTCTGTTTTTCCATCTTTTGGAGCTTCTACTCGCCCTTCTTCGCTTGGTGTTCTGCTGCCACCTCCTCGTTCTTTATAAGCAGCACCTTCCACCTGGCATTTTACCTCTCCGCTGCGTTCTGGCTCGCGATCCCGCCGAGATTTCCGGATTCTACCCTAAGCTCCACGACTTTTTCTGCTTCTGTTTCTATTTCAACGCTCTCCTCCAAGCTCGTATGCGGCCACAGTGCCTCGGACGTCTTCGGCACGCCTTTCACAGCAATCAAATCCGCTTCGATTTCCGCCATCATTACGTACTCCTCCATTCTCATCAACATGGCTGCGCTGCTGACCGAGTCCACTTCCTGGTACGCGTTCAGCGTCGCCTTCGTCAGCAAAAAATGATAAAATATCAATAAAAAACCAAAATCGAATGGTTTCTTTGATATCAGAGTAGTAGGAAAAGAGATCTAAATGGCAACAACTGCTGAGTAGACGGCAGCACAGAGTTCCCATTCATTTGAAATAGAGATGGTCATATTGTAGATGTACCACATGCCGAGCTCCATGAGAGACGACGGAAAGTATAACAACGAGTTGCGGATTAACTTTTGTTCTTCTCCGTCACACTCATTTCCTAATTGTAGTATGTATGACCGTGAAAATGGACACTGTGAATAGATGTATCTTCTGATTCCATGGTGGTCAGACTTCTCTTTTTTCAAAAGACAGTTCTTCGGAAAATTTCAATGCGAGGCAGAGCGCTTTGATTTCTATTCTAGAAAATTCAAGCTGTTCAGAACAATTCAGTACAGCTTACCAAAGAAATTCCGGAAGTTGTCTAAACGGACCAACAGTCTAGGATGAGTATCGACCCTTTCTATTTGCTCGAGATTTTTTTTCATGAGTTTCTCTATATATTGAGCATGATTGTGAAGATTGATGCTCTCTGCAAATTTGGTTTGAGCCAAATTCCATGGCACTTGTTTGAGATTAAGCATTTAGGGCCAAAACAGGTCTTTGCTGTACTGACGACAAATAATATCTTATTTGCGCCCGAAGTCAGAAAACTCTCTTTGTGAGCACTGGTACATATTGGGTTTTAAAGTTTTCCGGGAGATAAGAACTGTTCCCAGACGGGGCGTGGTGATAACTGCGTCAGAGTTTTAGGACAAAGAGAAAACCAAGTTTGCTAATGAAGGGAGGGGGGAGAGAGAATCGAGAAGGGTGGTAGGGGAATAGGAGGAGAATGGTGCGATGGGGCGTTTGAGGGTTGAAAGAACTGAGTGCAAAAGGTAAGGAGAACTCATTAAGCCTAAGCAAGCGACAGGAGGATGGAGAGGGTATACCACGGGAGTCCAAATGAGATATTTATTCCAAGGCAGCTGAAGGCCGGTGACGAAGTAAATTGTTTTGGCCCAAATGGCTGCTGCCCGGTGAAGCTGGTGATGTTCATGAATAGGAATCTATAGAGATACGGAAGGAAAAGTTCATCTGGAATCGAACTGCGACTCTCACTTTGGGCTCTAGGGGGATTGGAAACGACATTTCCGTAAATGTTTAGGGAAGCTTGTGTCAACGGGCGTGAATTGCGATTCGAATAAAATTTCCTGGAGTTTTCCCTCCAACATAGCTTTTGAGCACACTAGACTGCCATTTTGAGAACATAGACGATGCCGAAAATGTGTTCGAAGCCAACATCGCTCAGAAGCCATGTATCAAAGGTGTTTTGCCGTTGGCGGTGTGCCTTGAGAATACCGTGAGATAGTTTCAATTAAAGCCAGACGGCATTCTGCACGCTTACTCATTCGGTACGGAGCTGAAAAGATTCTCTCGTTTAATGGGACCGCTTTGTAGTTATGCCTCTTTGACTTCAGCACGTCCAAGAAGGAAATCGAAAAATTTTTTAATCAGAGGAGGAATTTGATCACGGCTATTTAAGAGGTAGAAGAGTCCTTCTTAGTCTCATCTTTTTGAAAGTCACTACTCCCATGCGTCATGATGTGGGCTGTTTTGAGTTTGTGTATCAGATGTGACGTAATTACGTCAGCTTCCAAGGACTCGTCTTGTTCTGGTACGTCGACATATGCGTCTGTCCAGTTCAAATCATGTTCTTATTCGAATGCTTCGTCGGCAATCCATGGTTGGGCGAATTCGAGTTTCTTTTTCAAGACCTGAGAGTTTCTGATCTTCGTGTAGATATCATCGAGTACCTGGACTCGGCTAGACTACATGTTTTTGAGAGGCACGTGTGTTGCGATGAGCGACGACTGGCCTATATCCCAGGAACGATCACATTGGCTTGCAGACACCATGAGAGCTGGATTGAAGCTGGGCTAATTGGAAGGGTCTTTACTTAGCGAGTCATTGTGCTTCAGAATGAATGCCTAGGGAGGAGGGTTTTTGGTTACACGAACTGGTTCGTGCTGAAAGCAGATTTCGACACTCATCCTACTAGCTACGGCTTCAATATCGGGGTCTAAAGATATTGCTTGGTTAGTTTCGGGGTAGGGTGATCTGGTTTATTTAAGGTCGGGGTCGGTGGTGACAATTCTGGAAACAGTACCTGTATCGAGCTTAAGCTCTTCGATCCTCGAAAGATCCTCGAAGTAGTTCTTCTTTAAGTTGATCTCAAGGAAACAACCTGAGATTTTTGTTTTCGACAGCCATGGGTCTTCCATTGTAATATATGCAGCATACGAAAATTGTTGGTTGAGCTTCGACAACCGTAACAGTCACCCACTCTGTCCGGAAGAAGTTGTTACTGATTTTAAAGAACGCATAGACTTCTGTTCCTCGTGAGAGATACTTGCGGGTATTCGTTGAACAACAAGATTGGCATGTGAGATAGAAATTGTTTTTGTCGTGAGCAAACCGGCCTTCCAAGCTGCAGGTCTCCCATGCTCGAAAGACTTTTTCAAACGCAATAGATAGTGTTGAAATCAGCATATTGGCACTGTATTGTGGAACAGACTCTTCATTTGATCCGAGGTAGCGTGGGGGAATCTGTGAAGACGCTTCGAGAGCGAAAGATCTTTACTCCTGTGAGCACTATCCGTCAGACTGGTTATGGTAGATGGGTGATGTGGAGCTATCTCAATATACAGGCGTGTAAGGCATCGCTGTATAGTTATGTTGAAGAAAACCTGGGTAAAGTATGCAAAGGATTCCCGAAAGCGACGTACAAGTGTTTGGGGATATTCAATGTGGTGGAGTATCTGTTTACATCGGGTTCAAGAAATAATGGGGAGATTCTTTCTACTAGGTCAAATGTGAACTCGGTCATCTGTTCATGTAAGTAATAGAACTTAAGCGTCCATAAATACTTGATCATCTTCGCTTCCGCACAATTAGGGTCACAGCCATGCGTGTAGACCTCTCGTGGTGTCTCCAGAGCAAGGACGTTTCCCAGGTACTCGCCTATATGAGCGGCATTCTTAACACCTTCAGTACATAAGCGCGACTTGATGTAGAATATAAATAGGATCCAAATGCAGAGCCCCGGAGTCTGCTGCCGAAAAACGAGCAGCTTAAAAAACCGCCTTCAATAACTTCCTTGCTACCATTGGCAGTACCAGTGTTGATTTTGGGGGACACGAGCGAATTCGTTCGTCTCTCTTTGATCTTCGACGAAAACGCCACGTATCTTAGACGACACAGATCCTTCCGCGAACGTTTGAGTTGTGAAAGGAGGGCAATCCGGACGATGCATCCACTAATGACCATTCTTGTGGGAAGCAGCGCACTATGAGTTTGCTTTACGGGCAACGAATATCATTTTGGAGGGGTGAGACTTGAGGATTGTAATGCGGGCCCCAAGCAGAGATCCAAGTTCGTTAAGTAGATCATCCTGGCTGATCGAACTGTTTCCAGTGATTACCTTCACAGCCCTTACAGCTTCATATAGAGCGATACTTGGCTGGTTCTTGTCTTTCAATCGTTGGGAAGATTCACTCTCAATCGAATTTGTTGAGTTCAATGCTTTTTGGCCACTTTGCACCGCTTTCTTGATCACACCAAGGCGGAGATTGGACACAAATATTTTCTCGAATGGGGAGCTGGAAAGTTTTTTTGTGAGTCACTAACTAAATGAAGGATGATTTGGTTGGTAGTTGGGTCCGGAAGCTTAGCGTTCTCAATAAAGATCATAGCAAACAATTGACAATCTCTTTCAAACATTTCATTGTTACAAAGAGACCTATTTAGACAGCTTGAGCCCTTTCAATTGTTACGTATATGATTTAGAGGGTTTTCAAGAAGAATGGATGTATTTGTGGACGTCTTGCATCATACTGAAAAGTGGTGTAACGGTTTTCGTCGGCATGTCTTCCGGAACTAATTCGATAATCGTTTCAATCATATTCGTGTAGTCGCGGTCATCATCGTTTGGTTCAAGGCAAAGGGAGTTATCAGAAGTGGCATTATCAATCATAATGCGAGATACTTCGTCCGTTTCAAAGTACAGACAATCGTCTGGCGATAACCACGCGGCCTTAGCATGCTTACAGCCTCCTCCTGCCATTTTTGTATACACACGGGACAGTTTTTTGGCATCTTTGCGTCACTTGTATTTGTTCGTGGCTGATGTAAAAGGGAAAGGATCAATCGGCTTTCTTGAAGCGACAAGAATGTCTTGGTCCATAAATATCCTCTAATCAGGCGCTTGAGGGCTCCTGTCAACTCTAGGGCAAAAGAAGCTTAGGGCTGGTAATGAAATACCCCAAAAAGTGGACGCAATCTGGGTAGAGGAAAGATGTAGGGACGGAAAAGCAGTAGATCAGCACAGACTGAGAGTCTTCGTTCTCCCTTTGATATCTCTTTTTTCTCCGGTCACTCTCTTCGATCTGGGTTCTCTATATTCAAATAAGCTTTAGGGCTCCTCTTCTCTTTTTGCGTCTCCTTGAGTATCTATATGTTTTTTTACAATTTGGGCTAATGTTTTCATGGCCGTTCACAATAAGTCTCTTTCATTCCTTGTTTAAAGTCCTCTGCGCTGTTCCTTGTGCTATTTTTGAGTTGACCGTTCGCCTCAGTCGCTCTTGTATATAATCGACATACATTCACAGGATACCACGTGGCCAGGTCTCTGGCCGTGATACAGTGATGTTTTTTTCAAATAGAAATGATGAGTGTCCAAAGTTCTTCGGTTTGAAATTTGAAAGAAGGAAACCGAAAATCTTCAACGGAATTTGAGTAATATGGGTTTTGAGAAATGGCACTAGGGTTTGGCCAGGTGCAGCACTATTGGTATTTTGTATTCATTAATATTGTTGACATATACTCTGTGAAAAGCACTCTATATTATTACCATCAACCACAAGAATATGATGGATGAAGATTATTCCCCAATCTTACGTAAAAAATCAAACTTCTCACTGGCAGGGCAGGAAATAAAAGTTTGTAACCTCTTATTGGGTATCACCTCCGATATTAGCTACCAACCAGAGTTTAAGTAAATGATTAGAATATTGAGAGTCAGGTGTTACACGTTCCAAGCGCAGGAAGAATTACATTACGGTGTTATCTGCTGAGAGCGAGTATCAAACTCTAGAAAATCATTAACATAGGCAGCTTTTTGGATAGGGCAGAAGACTGAGATAAGCCATGTCTCGGAAAGTCGATCCCTAAACATAAGCCCAACGGAGTATGTGTAAAGATGGAACACAGCATGCCCTGCCCAGTAGAATTCTTGATAAGAACAATAGAACTGAATCCACCTGCATTCCAAAAAGAACACAGAATATTGTACTCTGAACGTCGCATTCGCTGCTTTGCCTCACTATTTGACAGAATTTATAATTGATTTGAGTTTTTTACGTACAATAAATGTTTGTACTGAGACTCTCTATTCTCAATTTCGAAGTCTAATTACTCCATTTTCCTTGCTGCATTATTTGAAAAACTTTCGTGCAATTTTTCTTTTTAGTGAAGTTGATAATCATTGAACAACAGCCCTTTACAGTTATTATGTCATGTGTAAAGGATATATAAGGATTGGGGCTCCAATACAAAGCCCCGGTTTTGTAGCACAGCGTTCCATCGTATTAAGACCAATGTTTTATACTTGTATCTGTGTAAGTGAAAATGGTCTCTTACCGAGCGTATTGCAATTAGTCTGTTCTTCTCTTTGAAGAAAATGTTTTCGAGAGTACTAGATTGTAAAAGTGTTCCTTTTTATAATTTGTTCAATTGTAAGAAATCTGAAATTCATTTTAAAAAAATACTTAATGCTGAGGACGTTTTGTCGGGATTTTTGCTCCGCTGAAAAATAGGTCTCAATGTCGTCACGAACTTCAGAATTTCCATTCAATCAATTGCAGAATCTACAAAAGTTATGTTGGGAGAAAAACATTTCTAGCCTGTTTTCATCATCTCAAAATATATCAAAAAGAATTCTCCAAAAAGCATTATTCTGTTGTAAAAATATTTCCAAATATCTATAACACTGACCGCAATTTCACTTTCTAAATAGAAGATAGTTGCAATCCCTTTGAAACACCGGGTTTTCCAAAAAAAGGAAAAGGTGCTTTGATAAATGCCAGGTATCATACATTCCCTATCGTCATCTCATATTCTATGTCTAAACTGGCCAAGGTTATAGCAAAAATATAAACACTCTACAAACACAAGTGAGGAAAAAACTAAAAACAAATCTTTATTTCTACAAAACTTGGATAATCCCCAAATTGATGAGGTCTGATCTGATATGGATTATTTTCAATAGACGATACCGAACTACTTTTGAAGAACTTCTCTCTATTAAATTCTCTACTGAACAAAACACAAAAGAACTTCTTGTAGACAGGGCTGTAAAAAATATATATATATATATTCTTTTTGAAATTTGTTGAGCAGAAAAAAAAGCTAAGTTTTTAAAAATATCAAAAGTATATGTTTGAGAAAGACGACACATGGCGGAACAAATCTAAACTTATTTCAAGAGCTTCGAAGAAATAAATGTTTCACAGATACCAAGATACATTTATTAGTTTGGCAACGAAGGAAGGTTTCTTTAAACTAAACCGGTAACTCTGAGACTAGATCGATAACAAAAGAAAGTATTCGTTTTTATCGGTTAAATCAATTTTTTTGGTAACTAAAGTGGCTTTTGTATGTAGGTGCAGAACAGTGTGTTAAAGAAAGATCGGCAGGGCGCCTATCCAGAAATAAAAATTCACTTCAAAGTCCATTAAATCGGACAATGAAAAACTACATAAATAATCGGTTTCAGAACGCTTTAACCTCAGATTACATTCACAGTCTTTTGAGTATCGTAATTTTCAATTTTTTTTCCAGTTTTCCTTATTTCAGACACAAGCCAACGCAGGAGGATTTTTCGGGGAAGAGTTTTCTCTTTCTCAGAAAGGAAGCAAACCATGACTATATAAAACGAAGATGTATGAGATGAGAAAAAATTAGACTAACATATGCTCAGGATTTTTCGATGTGGTGTTTATTATGAAGTTTTGATTACATATATTTATGGATTTTTTACTTTTAATGCGCAGATTCTACGGATTCCATATGATTCACAACCATAATACTGTACTTCCATAATCAGAACCCAACCCTCATTCCTAAATAGCACCTGGTCGAATATTTTCTTTACTATTTATCAATTCATCCAATTCATTCAAATCTTCGATCATATATAAAAACAATCCCGTTTATCAAAACTACGGAAACCTTTTAAACTGCCAAAAACCTTCATATATCAGGAAAGTGCAGTTGAGCGGAGGCACCATTGTGAAAGAAATGAATAAACTTGAGGAAAAAAAATATCAGTGCTCTCTTCTTTTTCTTCACTTACTTGAATAGAATTTTTCCATATTCCAAGATCTCGCACAGTGAAATTAGGATGATTTTTATATTTTATCATGCAGATAAAAGAGAGTCCAACGTTTTAATGCCATCCATTTTTGAAAGACAAATCTCTCTCGAATTCAGAAGTCCTCCGAGGGACTTTCGTGATTTATGATTGTCTTCTCCTTCACATGAAAAATACTTTTTGGATAACGATAGATACTGAGGATGCACTTCAGTTCGAGAGATAAAAACCTTGTTTCCGATAAATAAGAAGGCTGAGAACTTTGACTGCACACTAAGAAATTGTACAACTGCATCAGTTACACCTATCCAATCTGTTGTTCGAAAAAAGTCATCCACAATGATGATTCCCTTTGGATGGATTGTCTTTGCTCCCAGAATCAAGTCATTCATAGTCGAATGATAGTCATGTCCACCGTCTACGGAAAACATTCGAATTGGTCGGCCATTCGTAAGACTACGGATAATTTTTGGGGATACTCGCAAGGAATTTCCACGGAACGTCTTCAGGTTTCCAAAACTGTAGTCAAATCGTTTAAAATTATTTCTCAAAATAATTTCACTTCCACTGCCACTACTGTCAATGTTTTCTTTTTGCCCCTTTTCAAATAGATCTATGGCAATAATATTTTCTCCTGTTTTTGTAAATGCCGAAAGATAAAGCAGAAAGAGGCCGTGATGGACTCCAATTTCAGCCACGTCTCCAAAAACTTGTTGAGATGATTGAAACATGTTTAGTACAGCCAAAACATATGGCTGTATTTCATCAACCCATCCCCCCAGCATTCCTTCAGACTGCAGCTTCTGAATTTCATGCACCATTTTCTTTTGGAAAACAAAATTATTTGTTTCCTTGCGCTGGTCAGACAAAGACTTCAAAATGCCTTCATTCAAAAATTTATTTCTATATATCTCAATACTATTTTCAATTTCATTCACTCGTATAGAGTTTGAGTCTCCGATGAGCGTCAAAGACTTTTGACATACAATGAAAAAAATAAAAAACATAAAAATCTGCTTTATTATCGAAAAGCAGCTCGGGAAATATTGATTCCTTTCATTTTGAAGAAGTTGGCCTTTTATTTTAGCTATTTGGAACATGGTAGCTAGTTATATATTCGAAACACAACACCGCAGGAGTAATTGGGTATTCACAAAAGCTCACAATATTATTTTTGATGGTTAAAACTGATGAACAATTCTTTTTATAATTGAAAGAAGACGAGTTTTTGTTGAAATCTGAAGTACTTTAATCGATGTTTGCAACTTCTTTTGTACAATTGCTGAGTGACTGGAATTATAAGACGTAACCCAACACTCTTTGAAACCGAAAGGTTTCTGTGAACGTTAAGAAACCCATCTATTATTATTAATACTCTCAACAAGATATGAAACTGTATCTTTTTGAAACAGAAAAAATCTAATTTATAAAATAAAAGCTCATATAATAATTTACTGTGGTTTCATTCCATTATTGTTCTCAAAATATTCTATTTTTTGTAATCCTAGAGCTGTGACTCGCTATCCCCGTCTCTAAACAGAGTGTTATTCCGAAAGTACATTCACTAGGATATGTGAATTATGTAGAAAAGATAATTGTAACTGAAGACATGGATCTACTGATAGTAAAGGTATCGGTCTTGCCTCCATGGGTGAATTGCTGTTTTTTGCTTCCTGAAAGGATTACACCAAACATTTTGTTCATAGAGAGTAAATAACCTTAGCAGTTGATAGTGTGCAGTATATAACGTGCTTATCGAACTGCTGGGTAGTTGTGCCCAATGAACCACAACCTAGTGATGAAAGGCCCAACCCCCCATTTTTTCTGCGACTGCAATCCAAACAAAGAATGCATATTAATTTCTCTATTTCTATCCGAAGACCCTCTGCTGCCGTCACTGCCCTCCCACGACCCATTTGCAACGTCATTTTTGGAGTTCTGGAGGGGGGGGGATGACCGGAGGCGATGCGAGCACAGAAAGTGAAGTGAGTTTCGAAACATATTCGGTGCATTGCTTCTGAGTACTTTGTGAATATGAATGACGGTCCAATTTTTTATATCACCAGAAATGAGTGTGATATCCGAGGACTACTCAGATATCAGCACTCCTGCAGTGCTAGTATTTTTTCTAATCACTTTTGGGTCACCTCCAAGATATGTACTATTATGATAATTGTAAAAGACACATCCGTAAATTTTGGAAGGGGACGCAACACGGGTAGTTACATCCCAAGGAGAAACAAGTAGCAGATGTGCTCTTGAGAGTACCAGTCCAGAATAGGGCAAAGAAGCCAAAGAAAGCCCGCATAAAGAAGGATTGTAATCAGTTGAGAACTCGAATGACAAAGTGATCAATATATGTGTGGCAGGCAGAGGCAAAGGTTAAAAGATGGGATGTAATATAATGAAATCAGTAAATGCCTATTCCACTAAGTAAAGACTGAGGGTATGTATTGCAACTGTTCTAGAATATAGTATTGTTCTTTTTTTGACGACACCTCGATGACGACGACTTTTATAATCGTCTTGATGATCGGGAGTTACCGGAAACTTCATATAGCATACGCTGCACCAGGCGTCGTTGTCTTTGTAATTAGCGCGTCATAACGCGTTGTAATGCTTACAGCCGCTTCGATGAACCCCCAATTGCCGCTGACTCTGCACGTTGATGTTTCAGACGGTACAGCGCTTTAAGGAGACCTTAAGAGATGGAGGACGGCTGCGACGCTTCTCATGTTGAGTACCTACGAGAAGAATGTGCCAGACGCGGGTGTTGCTTTGCGGTTCGAAAGAGTTGTATAATTGGTGTTGGATGTTGCTTCTGTGGTGACGTTGCCGGCTTCCACTTGTGAATCAGAGCCTTGCACACTTGAGTATTCGCTCGATGGTGTCACAGACGTTGGTACTATATGCAAAACACACAAAAGTCAGTACTTTCACCCAATACCAAAAGATCAGTGAGAGTCCCTTACTTTTTTGAACGAATGAATACGGGGGTGTAGAGTGTGAGCCCTACACCATATCAAATGGGTCTTGATAACGACAGGAAATGCCAAACAGTCCCACGTGAGTGAGAGGTTTGCAGAATGAATCGGAGCAGCTGCGGTGATAAGCGAATCCATCCCCCAAGAAAAGAAAGAGAACGGAGAAATGATGGTGGCAAGACAGACAATAATTGTGCTAAGGGATGGGTTCGTTGCCATGGGAAGTAGAGGTCTGAGATACTTTAGTCAGTCTGACTTGACCAGAGTTGTTCGGACCAAACTGGACCTGGCCTAGTTTTGACAATTTGGAGGCAGACCGGCAGGAGAGTTCCTGCGGCTTCCGGTCCAATATCCTCCAGCCTTTTGCTAACCACGCGCCTTACTCGACGCAGAACAAATTTGCATTTAGTTCTGAATTTGTGATTCAAAAAACATATTTCGTTCTACAGCTCTAATTCCAAATAATAATGTAGTTACTATATTAGTTGAGTCAAATAGTAGACCAATGTGGCTCGCTTACATTAGTATATATAATGCCGAGCGCGTTTTCCTCGTTCGTTTTACACGCGTCACATAAACCTGCACTCAAAGATCGCTACACGGGGCGATCATCAATTTAGGGTAATGAAAATGAGTCATTTCTTTGTTTCCGGTCAAACAGGAAAGATACAGTTAAATGGTCTCATAGGGGGAGATAACTGGTTCTTGAATTTTCAGAGTAACGCTCTAGAGAAACCTTTGATTCCTCCGTATAATGACCGGATCCGGGGAGATGTCCATAATGTCCCACTACGTAGTGTTAGAGAAACGCACTGTGTCGGATACCCACAAAGAGTTTTAAACTAGAGAAGACACTATCACCTATCGTGCGAGACTAGTGGGTACAATGACAGCCGAGAAATGGTCCATATATTTTGAACAAAGCAATGAAAAGATGTTAAAAGTTCAACACGACTACTTCCAACTGATTTTGTGTTAGCTGCAAAGGGACCATCTACTTAGAGGTAGTAGATCCAGAGACGGTATCGCCGCTTTGAATAAAACGTGATGTTATTCTATCATAGTTGACGCGTTCTAGGGGCAAAATGATTTCTCTGCGTTTTGATATCACATCGAAAGATTTTCCGGAGCATTCTTTGCCTTATGTTATGGTAACATCGTGCAGGTGTTTGAGTTTTCTCGTATAAACCATAACTCGTCGGGCGTGCTCACACTGTCGAGTGTATCCTTGATGTGGTGATACCTAGATCCGCGTGAACGAGATTCTTCCCAGAATAAAGTCCATCACGCAATTCTTCACATATCTGATTCTTGTGCGGGAGTGGCCAGCGGTCCGATCTCACGATCCTGTTTAAGGCACAGTAGTTAACGCAGAACCTTTGATTGCCATATTTTTGTGTATCTATCATGACTGGAAATGACAAAGCCGAAGAACAACAAGGTGTAACTCAATGACTGCTGGGTCAGCGTACGGGTCTCGACCGGTGGTAGCGTGGAAATGCGGATTCTAATGTTCAAATCTTTGACGGCTGCACTCCCAGAGTACTTAGTGCAAAGAACTGGTATTTACTGCGCAGTCCTACAGGTTGGAGTTACGGAAACGATGGCTTGAAGACCAAAGGGTGGAACTTATATACAAAAGAGGGTTATTTAGTATCCTAACGGTGCCTACCTTCGTCTAAGGGAGAAGCTTCACTCGATCCAAGTAAATATCAATGGCCAGGCGCTGGGATCTCCCTGGCACTGTCATGCTAATCTATATCACAAATTAAAACAAAATAAAAATCTAAATAATCCTAGCTGAGATAGGCCAGTCCACGTGGCGTCTGTAAGATACCTCAGGTCCCGGCGGCTTACAAAGCTCCACCTTTATCATCGCTCCTTCACACAAGGGTGCATGACACCGGTTTATAACATGCGCTCCACTTTTTTTTGAACGACTTCGTTGGACTACGGTGGAAGAATTCGAACTTGGGACCTGATTCGTTTCCTTATTTTCAAATCAAATAAATGCATGTCTAATACATCAGCTGAGCATAACTCATGCAACGAACGGGCAATAACTCGTGCCTTTAAAAAAACTATCGCCTATTATATGTTCATTTTTTTTGAAGAAATGCTCTAGCTCTGAAAGGACTGTGTCCCACCAATCTTTGGGAGACCAAATCAAATCCCAGCAAAGATTCACCCCTATGCTTTTTGGGGCCTTTCATCGTTTCAAGAAGAAGGCCTACTCCGATATGTCAGCTTTGAGGGTAGTGAAAAACGACTCAACAGTTCTGACAGGATCTTGAGTGCCCCTGATAATTCGCTAGACCTCGGGATATTTCCTCTTCCCTTTTTGGTTAAATATGTCGTTTGTTGTTGTCGTGAGGTTGATACTAAATAATTGCAGTTGGCACTACAACTGTGACGCCCGGTGGTGGCTGAATCGTGTACTATTTGCCAGGTAGATCTTCTTTGAATCCGAGAACAAAGTTTCTCTCATTGTTTTGCTGATGTCCACAGTGTACCCTAATGATAGGTGAGAAGAATCTTTACGGGTATGGTAGTCACACTGCCTTATATTTACTCGAATGTCGAAGTACTCGTTTGGATCGGCCCCATATTCAGTAGAGAGAACAAGTATGTCGTCAAGTTTCGGTATAATTAGAACTGAGTCCGGTAAGAAAGGTGAATTATTGTGACGAAACTCCAAGTGGTGCTAGAACAAAATATTTAGAACTCTATAAAGTGTGCTTTAGCGACGGATTCGGATGTGGATGCTTCCCCAGGCATAACTTCGCTGAGTTGGGGTAACGCTGGGAGACCTTAAAATCGAGAAGAAAAATCCTCGCTGGCCGAAAAGGAGTTAGACTCTTTTCGGTTGCCACCAGAGAATTCCGTTCATTCCATCCAACAGGTTGTATTTCTTTCAAACCAGTAGCCTACTTGTTTCTTCTAGCGTCAGACGGATGCTGCTTGCGAGCAGCGTAACGGTTAATACGTACTTAGCTTGCTTCGCTGATTGTGTTTCTTTGAAAAAAGGACCTTCCCTTCCGCAAGCAATGAGACAGTGAATCTGAACATCTCGAGCGTCCATCTGTAGCAATAGTTTGGGCTCGAACACGATGACAGAAGTCGTGAAGATCACCACAGATTGTGCCAGATTGCGGTGTGATTGGGCCAGGAATTCTGAGAGACATTGCGGCGTCTTTCATACTTGAAAGATATGAAGCGTATGAAAGTTGAGAAAAGCGCTGGTTAAAGTGGTTTAATACATAATTATGGAAGAGTGTTTTGACATCCTGGTCACGAAGGATTGTAAATTGGCCCTTCCCTGTTTTTGCTTCCTTGATTGCTTTGCCGGCGATGAACGCTGGTTGGAGACCTCGTAGCCTAGAACCTCCTAATAGTGCAATATTTTCGTATTCCAGATTGATAGTTTCATCAGCTCTGCGATATCTTGCCCATGTTACAGCCAGTGCGACAAGCATGAAGTGATGGTTTTACTCATTGATACGAAAAACAAGAGCTAACAAAAAATTTGAGAGTGAGTGGCGAAGAGTTAGAGTAAGGTACTTCTTTTTTTCAGAATTCTATTGCTCTTTTCGAAAGCGGAACTGTTGCCCAATGCAAAGGGACCTCGAACTCGAGGCGGCACAACATATTTGATATTTTTTGCCGTTTCCCTGGAGCAGGATCTTTGTGAAAAACTGACTCATGATGGAGAAGGTGTTGGTCCACCTGATACCTTTTTCTTGATAGGGAGGGTCGCCGTCGGCGGTAGAGGTTGTCTGCCTTCAAATACCGTTGTTGAGTTGACGGTTTGATGGGCGAAGCGAAAAATGAAAAGTTTTGAGACTAAATATATATTATGTGCTCTAGTGTTTCGATTTCAGGTTCACGGGCTAAATAAGAAGGTTCGTGAACCCCGGGAGAAAAATATGAGCGACTGCGAACACGATGATCACTACGATGTGGTTTTTGCTTGCCAAGAGCTTGACGAAGGCGAAAGCAGTGGCACAACTAACGCCATATGCTCATTGGGAAGATCGCAGCCGGGAAGATGCATCACCTGGGTTGAGCTTTGAGAGGACAAATGGAATACGAAGGGTACGTTGTGTGCCAAGGTGAGGGCCGCGAAGCGGTGTGCAGGAAGCACAGGATTTCTGGATGCGGGACGCCCTTTTGATAATGCACCGATGACAGCAGTGCTATCTGAGAGTAGCAAGATGCGATGCCCAGAAACGCAATGAGAGACTATCCAGTCGGGCGCCAGAACTCCAGGAAATCCTTCAACTGCATCGATGTATTCTCGTCGTCGCCAGCGATGAGCAAAAGCTGTAAGCCATGAACAAGACCTGAATATAGAGTGGATTTTGGGAAATTCGAGAGGAGCAATTGTGAAACCCCTTGCTTCCCCGTCGTACAAGAAATACATCATAGCTGATATATATCTTTGCGTAGATAAAACCGCCCGCATCATTACTAGCGTCGAAGGCGACTAACGTCGTCCAGATTGGGCTACCAAGTCGCAAATGTGCCAGTGGTATCACGCCTGCAAGAGCCGAAATCTCTCTACGCGCTGCCAGCTGTAGTTCAAGGTTAGATTAATGTTCGCGACGGGTTGCGAAGAATGTCCAGAGCAGAAAGGCCAGAGGCGGTCGGATTGCGTGGGCCACCCATATTAGTTTTCCAACGCTGGAACTGACTCGTACTTGATATTGCTGGGTGTATCCGTCAAGATCAGCGGACATGATTTGTAGCGTGCAGGCTTGGTTGGATCATGATAGATTGTATTCTTTCTAATTTTTGAGACGCATTCACTTAAAGGCAGCTTTGTGGCAACTAATCTGTTTCTCGGGCTCGAATTGGGGGGTTTGCGTCATAACCCGTGCTGCAGGAAGGCTGCATTGCACTCGCAGTTGGAAAGTATGAGGTATTCTTGTGTTCAGATTATTTTAATTACATTGAAATCATCCTGAATGTGTAGAATGAGATTATCCTTTTAAATAAAGAAAACGGGAAAGTGTTGCCTCGAAAAGGTCTTTAATTTGATGAAGCTTTGTAAGGAGCGTGTTTTTGAGAGCAAGTCGATTGCTACACGTCAACGAGACAAGCTCGTGCCATGCTGTGGACCACGGTCATACTGCATTTAAACCCCATTGACATAGTCGTCTGAAGTGGGCGAAAAAGGTCTTCGGGAAGGATGTCACAACCGTAGGTGTTCCGTTTTGAATTTTGGGATGTCAGATCTAGAACTCTAAAGGGGATGGATTGTAGTGGAAGAAGATCTGAAAGGGAATCGTGGATTTAGATGCTATGGAACATATCGCTAACGTCAAAGAAGAATCCAGCCTTCTGAATTGTGGATAGATCGCGTATACTAGAGAATAAATTAGGTGTCAAAAGAATAATGTAAGGGTGATCGGGCATCAGATCGTTTTGTATTCGTCGCGAGGTTGTTAATATGTCAGAATATTTTCTTTCGGATATGGCGAACAATTCCACTGTCAACCAGTGTGCAAGCAAACAATAGGTGAGACATTCTTTTGAAATTGAAGACCAACGAAACATTCCAGCCTTCTGAAGCTTGTAGAGTACCGTTGGGTAATGACCATGCTTCGTGTGAGTTCGAGGTCTCAACATGCGGTATTATGTCTGCAAAAGTGCCTCAAGCGATTTTGTATGTGTAGAGAGGGAACATACAGCGAAAATTTCGTAAATTGGAGGTGGTAGCATGAAATCAAGTTGACTCCAGTGTATTCGGATACGCCGGCGCGTCAATTCGGTATGCATCTATGATTGAGAAAGCCGCACGTGGTTGTATTCCAAGATCGGGGTCTTTCAGATACTGATGGACTGTTCCATAGGCTTCCCATTCGAAAGAATCCGAAGATAAGTGAAGTGTAATGGCGCACGCTTCCATTTGCGCAAGAAGTGCGGGGTCAGTACATTCTTTTAAAGCCTGGACTCTCTCAGAGAGTGCTTTTGTCCCTAGTGCTTCTGTGGAGCTCAAAGAAGGAGAGGCGAAACTCAATTCTGGACCTGAGTATAGTACGTTGAGTGAAGTTTTGAAATATTGGAGCAGACTTTCACCAGTTTTTGAATCGGAGATAGAAATGGGACTTGTGCGAGGATATATAACTTATCCCTCCTCTGGTCCTTTTTGCTTTCTTTCTTCAAAAGTCTGGAGCTGTTCTTCTTTCCACTAGATCGGGCGTTTGCGTTCTTGGCCGCGAAACCCTTCGTGTCTTGTATGACTTCCCTTCTCACAAATTGGCTCATACATTTTCTGTTAAGATGTCTCGAGGTAGAGACTGCTAATATGTGTTCGTATATTTTTGAGTTTTGGGTGCGTGTAATGCTTGGGTTCGCTCGTAAGTGTTGTTATAATCGGATGAGGCAGTAAAGTATTCCAAATGAAATCTCTTTCCAAAGATTGTGATTGATTGAGAGACAACCACTGCCTTGATACTGCAGAATTGTGAGATGGATGTAAAGTGCGTTGTATTGCCCTTTTTCTTGAGCTTGTGGTAGCTGCCGAGCATGACGCACGACATCAAAGCATTCTGAATATCGATCTATAGTAAGCCTGCTTCCCATAAACGCGAGAAGGCTGGTAGGCCCGAATATGTGTTCGCAGTCCAAAAGAGGAGGTTCGGTATCACTCGGGTTTTACAAACGCAAAAGGAAAGTGTGAAGAATACGCAGCTTCTCGGCATTGTTTGAAGTTTCGTAGCGATCTTCGCTAGCGGGTTTCGGAATCGGTACTCCACCAATTTCCGACACGACAGTTATTCGTGTCATCGAGGCTGACAAGAATATCTGTCCACGACCAGCTCGTGATGTTGTAAAGGTTGGTGTCATGGACGAAGGCCCAGCTTTAGGGCTTTTGTCGACTTCGACGTATTCATAAAGCCCTCCATAACACTGCGATTGCCAAACAAGGGCGACCAAAAGTAGTTCGTTTCAGGTTTCTTCGTCATAAGAGAGTTCCGGAAGCTCTTCTCAACCCTCCAGCGCTGCTTTGATAATCGAGACAAAGAGTAGAAGGTCAGTTTAAACCATTTAGACAGTCTGCTCGAGGAAAGAATCATTTATTAAGCTCAAAGCATCATTTGGGGTAAGATCGGAAATGTCTTTTGGAGTTATTGCCTCTTTTGCCACAATATCTCGAAGGGCCAAAACATCTTCCAAAGAGGTTGAGTTGTCCAAAGGAATAGTTTTCTTCTTATTTGTAAACGCTGCTGTGAGAATGTGTCGAAGGTACTCTTCTGGAAAACGAATTATGTCTCCGACAGAGTGTTATGCAAGATCTTTATGGTGAAGAGGCAATGATGGCTTTGTAAAAATAGAACGGGTAACATTTGGTGTGTGCAGCGGTGCGCACTTTGTCTTAGAAATACGAGCTGAGCTAACGGATTGCGTGACTCGAGAAGTACGTTTAGATCGCCTGACAGTTTGTACCGAAAGCGATGCACTTTAACGATGGCGCAGTATTGGTGGTGGGTTGTATTGAAGCGATTGAGCTTCAAGGCGAGAAAAAGACTCTAGAATGTCCAAAGGGCTTTTCATCACAATGGTATTCAATTAGAGGTGGGATTAAGCTTTATAGATACAAAACTTCACTGAGACAGAGACGGGATTCCTTTTACTCACCGTACAAAGATCTAGCTTCTTCTCACCCGCTCGTAGCGTCAGCGAGGGCATTGGATTCTGACAATTCGATGATCGTCACAGCTTTTCTATGCAATGAGAACTTGCTAAGTTGAACAAAATGTGTGAGCGGCGAGGTGCAAACGAGCAGGTTTTTCCCGAGCGT
Organism: Agarophyton chilense; assembly: GCA_030374765.1. Classification (NCBI taxonomy): domain Eukaryota; phylum Rhodophyta; class Florideophyceae; order Gracilariales; family Gracilariaceae; genus Agarophyton; species Agarophyton chilense. Next base: position 307,463 of record JARGXX010000106.1, read on the forward strand.
TTCAAAAGCCAAAAAGAGTTGACAAGACTGAGCTGCAAGCAACACTGTTGTTTCTCTGTAAAGATACTGGTCATGGCGAAAGCATAACAAGTGTTTCTGAAGTGGACACTTGGGATATCACAATTAAGTTACACCTGCGCCATTTGTTCTCTGTCATCAATCAGGTACTCCCCCACACCGGTAACTCAGATAAACTCACTTCTTCTTACCTTGAGATACAATTATTTATCTATTTCTATCTCGGCGTTTCTTTCTTTTTCTAAACATTTTTTGTTCCTGTTCCGCACTATCCTGGTCTTCATATGTTCGAAAATGGTCTTCATGTTCATTTGCATCTTCCGGTAGCCGCCCGCTTGCGTCAGTTGAGACTCTTTGGAAGAACGAAGTATTGGAGCCAGTTCCTGCAGTTTCTAACGCTGGCATATCAAGGTTGGCAAATTCTCTGGTGATTTCTCCAGGACGTGGCTAGTTTTTTCTGGAGCAGTCGTAGCCTATAGAACGCCTTGTGAACCGATCTTGAGTGTAGGTGATATAGTGGGACCATCTGGACCTACGATTTGGACATTGTCCGGGTGAGGGTCAACGTTTTTAGCCCTAAGGCAGTCATCAACGTGACCCTGGGTGGTAAAAGGTCTCCAGAAAAACGTCTTGGCATTCCACGCAAGGGCCTATAATGGGTCTGCAGCTAAGTATCTCTTGATTGTTGGTCCAGATCCTTGCTTAAGCGGTTCAGCGTCTGCATCATCCACATATTCATTCGAATGACAGGCACGCCCTTGCGCAACGATTTACTTTCCTTTTTCCACTGCTACAAGGATAATATCTGTATCAAGAATAGGAAAATGGTCTGTGGTTGATTCTATAATGTGCCTGATCTCTTCTTCGTCCGAGTAAGATGAGATGGCGTCCGCATCATAGGTGTAGTGAATACTGTCAGTGTCGGAGGGCTATTTGTAGATTCTAAGACCAGGTCGATACATGTTAAGGCCAAGAATGGTCCATTTCTTTTAGTACGTCACTGAGACGTCTTGTATGTCAAGGTCGATCCATTCCTGGATCTTTTCCAATTTCTGACAACCAATGATTACGCCAAAATGATGGCTTTTGAACGACGATTAATTCCGGTGAAACTATTATGTCTTCAAAGGGAACGGGCATACTTGTCAACATGGCATTCACGACAGCTGTATTCCCGTTAGCTCCTTAAATCTGGCGATGATTTGAATTGGGTTCCAGCGCCTCTTTCTCCATCAATTCTGATGACATGATATTAGGATGGCTCCACGATCTAAAAATGCTTTCGCCTTCGTCCCAAAAAACCAAATGAGCACCACCTTTATTCTCCTTCGATCATCGCGATGTATTTTAGCTGCGTTGACTCTCCCGTACGAAATTTATCGGTTATTCTAAGACCCAGGTGCTTTTGCGACTTCGGCACCTACACTGATGGTCTGCATATACTCACGTCCTGGGGAGTCGTTAGCTAACTTTTACGTAACCTTATAATTTACTCTGTTTTCTTCAAGCAATGATTTACTCGAAGTTATCCTCGATGAAAACTTTCTAGATTTTTCTGAGCGCTTGTTTTTTGAAAAAGTATCAGACTGAAGTTGTAAGCTCTTCAAAGGTGGTTCCAAACTCAACAGTGATCGTATGCCCATCTGGTCTTAGGTCCAAATCTGCTTTGGCAACGGAGTTCCTTTTATGATGTCCTTCTTGGCTGCAACTAGCAGGTCTTCACTCAAATCGTCGGCAGAGACTATTGAGACCTGGTTAAATTTCGAAGGTTTTGCTGCCACTCGATTATAACCACACTTTCTCCAACGATCTTCCTCGCGTGATGCGCTCCTCATCTATTCGAATTCAACTCTCTTTTCCAGGTTTGGGCCTCAGTTCCAACAGTTGTTCATTCATTGACCGTTATTATCGCATCGTCTGCAACGCGTGTCACCGTGTGCTTTTAGAGGACAAATCTTCGAGAAATGTCCTGGCATCTGACAATACGCACCGAATCACTGTTCTTCTAGTCCAGGCTCAGCACCAGGTCTCTGCGAATTTTCAACAAAAATTGCAAGTTTGAAGAACTGGGCGCCGAATTCCTCAAGTTTTCCTTCCTTCTGAGGAGCCCCTCTGGTTTCGTTCCTGGCAAACACGATCTTGGGGATGGGACTCATTTTGAAACGATGATGACTTCCCAGAATCTTCTTTTTTTTCGAAAGAAACTCTTTCACCAACAATATTGATGACTTGAAGTCTGATGCCCCACGGAATACCAAAAACTGCGCCAGCTCAGCGTACCGCGTGATAGCATTGCAAAGAAATCTAAATTCGAAATATTCCGCTGAACCCAGCCCTCTCGAATGAAACTTCTCCATATCTCACGGATCCTAAGAAATTATTTTATTCAGTCTGGCGGTGAATTTCTTTTGGATGTGTTCCACATGCTCTTCTGCAATCCTAAATCAGTCTAAGAACACCTGCTTCACGATAGAGTAGTCTTTAGAGTTTCCTGTCAGGTCCCCTTCCGACGCAAACGTACCATAATGGAATTCGAAAGTCGATCGTTTTAAAACTCCGAGATATTCAAGGGCACGGTTTTCATCATCTTTTATACGAATAGAATTTTTTCGTAATAGAAAGGAAACATGCGTATTACAACACTGCACCCGTCGAAAACAGTTCACCCAGCTCCATTGGTGAATCTCGCGCATTCTCGGGAGTACCATGTGAACGTTGTATCCTTAAAATGTAGAAAGGGAACACAACGCGGATTGTTATAACCCATGGGGACCCAAGTAGTAGATTTGTTCTGGAGATTACTAGCCCAAAATACGACAAAGAAAAAAGGTAAAAAAAGGCCACGAAAAGAAGGAGTAGAATAGGTAATGAGCGGGAATGATATAGTGATCAATATATTTGTGGCAGCCAGAGGAAAAAGTTTTAATATGTAATGTGATATAATGAAATGTGTAAAGGCCGAAACCACGATTTAAAGGCTAGGTTTATATGTTGCAACTGTTCTAGGAACTAGTTGTGTTCATCTTTCTGACACCGGCTCGATGACCACTACTTTTATAGTGTTCTCGGAGAGCCTGAGCTTCAGGAAACCTGGTATCGCATACGCGGCACCAGACGCCTGTATCTTTGTAACAAGTGCGTCGTAACGCGTTTTGATTTTTAATTTACAGTACACACTAAAAACAAGCGTGGTTATGTCTTCTTGAAGCAGTTTATTATGGGCCTTTTTGGTTGCACGAAAGAGGCACAAATGTTGACAAAACTTTTGCTGTAGGTTTTCTGTAATAGGTTCTTTTGATAAGCCATAATCTTGCATGGGAAATACCCTAGCCCGTAGATGTAACTGACTAGTCGGCCAAGTTCGAATTCATTACGAACTGCACAAAAGAGCCTGTCAGTCACTTTAAGAATCATTATTCTCCCCGAAATATAGTTTATCAATAATACGCTCATTCTTCTTAAACGTTCGACATATTGGGTGCAGTAAACCAGTGGGATGCTTCTCTTCACTCCAGTGGATTTAATTGAAAACGTAAATTAGAAAAAGCTCCGATATAGGAGGGGTGTCTTACAGAAAAGAATTTCAATTTGCACACTCTATACTTCCAAAATCACTAAACAATCGTTCTGCACCTGCAAATGATGCATTTGCTTTCAAGAGGGCACGAGTTACTATGTTGAGCGGCAACCAATTATCTTACGCCGGGAGACTGATATCTTCTCTTAAGTAGTCCACCACAAACCAAAAATCCTTTCGCCCATTATCTTACGATGTGATGCGCAGCTTTTTGCTAAAGATCTCAAACCCATTCGTCAATAAAGCCGACGGTTTGCAAACCTGATTATCAGGCAGAGTAACTTCTTGAACAAGCGCAATATAGAATATGCGAATATGAATCTTTTTCACGCTCGTAGAAATTTCCATCAAATACTATTAGCACTATTTGTAGCCAAGTATAAAGGACAGGTGCAACAAAAGAACGCTACGAGTTTCATTGCTTAGATAAATAGCTTTTTCTTTATCATTCACTGATAAGTCATTCATACTAATTAAGACTGAATCAAGGGCGCAGTAACGATGTCCAGATCTTCTCTAGTCTATTTTTTTCCACGGAAAAGACAGAACCAGAGTCTTCGAAAGGTCTTTCGACTTATGCGAGGATTTCGTGCGATGTCTCTGACCTCTCCTGCATTTGCGCAACTTAAGATTGTAGAAAGCATAATTATGTCATTTAAACCGTTGGGAAACGGATTGTTGATACGCGTGTGAAGCAGTTGCCGTTGCAACGATAAAAGGTTTAAACAGAAGGTTTTGCACTTTTTAATTTTTGTAGAACTTCGTTCTAGCCAGGAACGGTAAAAAATTCTGTTTTCATTTGCTTAGAAAGCCATATGTTACAAGTTCGGCATGTGAGAACAATCTTGAAAGTTTAACAGCTCCGCTCAGCGACCAAACTATCACATGCTCTGTTTTTTCCGGATTATTGTGATTATGTCTGTTTAGAGTACGAGTATTTCGATACTGAAAATACACAAAACTCGTCTACGTATACCGTTCTTCATTTAACCGCATTCGATTCAAGAGTTTCTTGTGCAAAGAGGTCCGTGATCGATTTCCTTTATTCAGGTTTCTATGCACCACAATTGTTATCATTATCTTCTGGCAAAGAATATTTTTCTTCTTATTGCGCTCTTTTGGCACACGATAAGTCATTTTCATAGTTCGTATATGCATCAGTAAGGTCACATTCATCGTCTCGAGCAATGATCTAAAATAAATAGATGTTTCTGGATTTACAGAGCAAGTGATTTAATAAAACGTATTATAGCGGAATTAAAAGACTAATCGGTACAACTTGCTGCCGTATTTGAACTTTAATCTGCGACGTACGACCATCAGAACGGAGATTGCACCCAAGTTAATTCCTCTAAACCTTACAGCCCGGCTAGGGCATTTAGTCCGCGGTGAACATCCAAAAGCCGAATTGAACCAATCCGTTGCCATGCCCAAATATCTCGGTGTAGCCCCCTCCCCAGTACAAACGCCACGCCTGCCGCCGCAACCACCTCTGAGCCAGTCGGCGAACCAGTCACTGTGCTAGCACGGGCAAGTTGCCAGGCATGGCGTGTGCCCGCTAGTTGCCTGTGAATTCTATGACGGTGACGCCTACTGTCGTGCTGATTACACCCTTGACACCATGCACACATCTGCTAAACTCATCACGACCTTGATGCCCATCCCCGATGGATAGATCCACCTCTCAAGTGACTCTGATACGCACAGGCGCATTTGATAAGAGCTACTAAACCTCCACCAAGCTGCATCTGCTCCCAGCGAGCATCAATCATAGCGAGGCTCATGGCCCTGCCGCGGTAGACTGAGGGCCGGCAAAAACCACACTGCCCCGTCCACGCTTTCCCTCGGCGTCAGAGGTTTCTAATCCAGCAGCTTTTTGCGGTCACATAGAGACAATTAAAAGCTGAAACTAGACACACAAGCTGCACTAGTATATGTGCTACGCCCGTGGCCACGCCTATCTCTTTTACCTCGGCGTCCCTCAAACCCATCATTTATCATACTCTAAACGTCGCACTCGCTGGGCCTTGGCCGCGTTTGCTCCATGAATACTGCACTTGCCCCCGCAGCCCTCTAATTGTAACGCTCAAACAATGACAATTGCGCCGTTTGTCGTTGTCTAGTCGCCTTTCATCGATGGCACCCCTCCTCTTGCCGAAGTAGTTTCTAGAATCATGTAAATTAGAAAAGATAAGATGAGATTTATTGTTGTGTATAGCATATCGTCTTATTCCACTTCCAAGTCGAAAACTGAATTCGGGTGTCGACAAATTGTAGGCTCGCGCGTTGGATGCAAAAGGTTTCTTATTATTTACTATTACTGCAATGCACGGAATGCATATTAGACATTGCGTTCGAGTAAATGAAATAACAATTCTATGAAAACCCAGCTTCTTTTGTTTTTGATCATTTGCAAGATTTCCAAATCAGACTGTAGATTACAAATTGTTTTAAAACGATCTATAGAAATCTGATTTGATTTCGAATTGACGACGGCGCAAACGGCTCCAAATCAGAGAATTGTTTTCGAAATTGGAATAGTCAAACAATATTGTTTGAGACTGTAACAATTTATATAGAACGCCTACGACATATGAACCTCCGAACATCAGACACAAGGTTTGAAATAAATACTAAATTAAAAAGAGGGATTATAAGCAGTAGATCTTAAATATTCATAAATCTGTACGTTTTTATTTTGTAAAACTTACACAACTATGAGAGAGCTATCAGCTTGAAAGGAATTAGTCATACTTTACAATGAATAACATAAACGCGACTATTTCTGATTTATACAATCGAAAGAGGTCTGTTGCCTCTGTGTAACAGGTACAAAACACAACTGTATGTAGAAGACCTACAGTTCTTAGTTTTTTCTGTACTCACATGTAAAGTATCATGTATTTTGACATAATATGTAGTAGAGCGAACGCTGGACAAAAAGAGTCACCTACCCCATTTTTTTCGCTACTCTAGGTACCACTTGGTTATTTGGGGACTTCCTCCAACCTCTCGGCATATATCGTGAGTGATGATCCTAAACCAGGGTATGAAAGCCACAAACCTAGACATGTTGGCTCTTTTAGCGATCCGTACTTCGCAGAGTCGGTTGCGTTACGTGTAACAGTCGACTTAGGGATTCTTGAAAAACTGCTGAGGTATCGAGTGCTTTGAAAAAAGCGCCACAAAAATTGGACACGATAATCACTGCACAACTTGTGAATAAATGCCAGGAAGCTTCACTATCTCAACAAACTGTATGTGGAGTTCCAGAATTTATCATGAATGTATGGCCACCGCAACAGAATGGTACTCGGGAGTCAGAAAAGATTCGACGAAGGGTTCAATTTGGAGTCTCGTTCCCATTGAGATTCAAGAGCCGAAAAACATAGAACAGGAAGATTACTTATTTCTTCCAATCCGGTTTGCGTAGTTGTTGCAGTGAGTTTTCCGACATATTCTGGCACCTACTGTGAAAGCGGTATCCGTGAAAGAGTTATGGACACTCTACTGTTCAGTGTCGACCTTATCGAAGAGGTAGAGCGTGCAAATTGCTAGAGTGTAGTCGTTGTACACTCTCGGTGTGAGTACCGTGGTTTACAATTCATAATCATGAAGGTCTAAATACACAAAGTCATAACATATAAACGGCCGTAATTAACAACGAACATATTCATCAAACTGAATCAAAGATACAAATTCAAATACCAAGCGGGCGCATCCAAAAGCAACCAACCAGAACCGAATAGTTCTATACTCCTCCCTTTTCACCCAAAGTTTTTCTCAGAGTGTTTTGTCTCCGAGATCTTGTAAAAGTCGAAACAAAGTTTTCCAGTAAACAAAGTTAACTGAAGTGCATCAGTCAGCGCGCTGTCCTTCTTCGTCAGAGGATCAGCCAGATTAGAATGTCCAGGAACCCAAGAGATCTTATCCACAGCACCAGTCTGAAATTCGTAGCGAACACATGCAACATCACCGCGGATAGACTTGTCGATGGAATTCTTTTGTGTGGATAGTGAAGTAAAGAGATCTTTGGAGTCAACAGCCAAACGCAACTTGATTTCCTTCCCAAGTAGCTCGGTGTAGGCGTTAGAAATAGTCTTACCTTCATCAATGCCCTCAGAAGCGGCGAGGATTTCCGCAGCTGGAACACTCTTAACAGGACGCTTCGATTTGTGGGACATCCACGAGATGGCATGGTAGATGGACTGATTCTTCATTTCACCAACCAACAAACCAGTGAGCACACCAAGTTGTCCGCATTCGTCCGTCCTGGAAGCATCAGAAAAAACCAACACGCTCAGTTCGTGCTGTCTATTATCCGTCGGTATCGGATAAGCAATGGTTGTCCCAAGCTTCTTAAGCTTACGAACAATATTTATCTGTTCAACCAAATGACAAACCTTAAGTTCCGGTGCTTTCTGCTGCAAGTAGCTTGCATAGAATGAGCAGAATGGTGAAGCTGCAGTCCCAATCCAACCAAGCGAGCTGTTGGTTGAGGCAAACACGGATTTCTCGATCTTGTTCAGAGATTGATCGAACTGCTTGCGACGTTGCCTAGTGAATGGATATTCTACGACTGCATCCAACTTGTCATCTGCATCCGTCTCAATTGTCATGTCACCATTTTGCACCGTGTTGATACCAAAGAACCGAAGCTTTCCTGGACCCTTCATGACATCGCCAAACTTGAAACGCTTGTCGAACTCTTTCATGAAATGATTCACCCGATCTCCTTTTCCGGCAGCTTTCAGGTCATCAACAATTTTTGCCACAATTAACACCAATTTTCCGTTTTCTTTCTGAAAGAACAGCTGTGGCACATGCACTGATTGCGTGAGTCCAATGTCAAACATAACTTGATCAGACTGACTCTGCCATTTGGCATTTGCATTGACGAGGCCATACGCAGCTGTGAGTAGTAACCAAAGATGAGTAGCCTTCATGTGACTTTCCTTCGGAGGGCGAACATATACATCCCTCTGAGCCTCCCCGGTCTGCAGGAATGCCGCTTTTACGTCAGCTCTATAGATGTTCCATTCGTATAGAGACGCAATTGACTCAAGGATACGTAGTCCTGTGGGCGGGCACGTTGTGCAATCTTTGCTCAAGGCATTCTTCAAGTCATCTTCATTACCATGTGGTGCTATGCGAGCTTTCAGCTTAAGCGAGCCATCATCATTGGTCTTAACCTTGTACAATGTGTGGCTGTTAATGATGTTGGCGTTAGGCGGGACTTGATTATGCGAAACAGGGCGCACAGTCTTGAGAAAAGTCTCCTCCTCCTTCTTGTAGGCGTTCACCAAGGGAAATTGGTCAAAACCCTGGGCATGATGTCTAAGGAACGGCTTGTTCCCAAAGTGATCAAGCATCGATGAGAGAACAGAAGTCTCAGTGCTTGTTACCTGTAGCTCAGGTTGCGTAGAACTAGAACTGGCCGCGAATGTCTCATTGTTGAACTTCCATACTTCGTTCGAAATATCCAAAGTTTCAGTGTCTCCGTCATCATAGTGAATGTTCAAACGTCCATCTTCCTCCTCAGAGTGAACAGTACCCGGATAGAACTGATCTTCGAGAGGCCAGAACACTGAGATGTTGTCACCGACAGATGGTTCAACGTTTGCAGACTCAGTGGAAAAATCATCATCAACAGGTTTGATGTCTTCAGACGACGACACTGGAGTATCAGAGCCAGTTGCAGCATGTCCGGTGAGGTCAAATGAACTCTCCTCATTCGACTCATCAATAGAGTCGATACCTTCTTGCACTAGTTGTGCAAAGCTCTCTTGAGGTAGGGCTTTACGGGTGTCCTCGAAAGCAACTGTAACTTCTTTGCCTTTGCGTCCAGGTACAGTCACTGAGCGAGCACTGCGGTCAACGGAGAGAATTGGCTTGGCAATAGACCATTTTCCTCTCTTCTCGTGGTCTTTCTTATGATATACTTCGACCATGTCGCTGACAGCGATAGGTGGTTCAGAGACCGCCTTCGAGCGCAAGATGAGCGCTAGCTTCCTGCGAGCGTGAAGTTGATCGCGAGCAGTGCGAACATCATCGGGTACAGTCGTATCAGTGGGCTTTGCCACAACGGGACATGTAAACCCTTTGGCCAGTTCGAATGCAGACATTGTGTCATTCCCGTACAAGTCATTCGAAATGGAGACAGACTTGTATGCTCCAAGCATAGGATCAAAGTCCTGTCCAGCAGCTTCTTTCAAGCGGAGAAAGACACTGCGTATGATATTGTGCTTAGACTCGATGGCATTCTTAGAGTGCCTGCCAGGAGGCACTGGCTGAACTGGAATCCCAAGGTTGTCGATGTAGTCTTTAAACACACCGACTTGAAAGGCTTTGTCTGCCCGAATAGACTCAGGATACCAGAAATGGGAAACCCAAGCTGCTTCGAATCCAACAATAGCTTCTTTGAGGTTTGTCGATGACACCGCATGAACACATGAGTACCTCGTGATTAGATCCATTAGATGCATAAGCAATATTTCATCCAAGTGCAAGTGGTCAACGCACAGAACCTCGTTGAAATTCTTGGATAGTGAGCTGATAGATACCTTGCGGCTCGGTTGCGGAACTGCTGTTGAACGACAAGCAGAACAACGATTGACCATTTGTGTAACATAAGATGCAACCGTGTCATTCCAAAATCCGTTTCTTTCTAGAAGAAGCTTGTAGTCGGTAAGGCTAGCATGTCCGCACACATGCTTGTGTACCTTGTCAATGATTCTCTTTACCTCAGGCCATGGTTTCGAATTGACAGTTACAGCTGAAAGGCATGAAAGCACAGAGCTCTTACTGCAGTTACCAGTAAAGCGATTGAGCTCGACGTAGCTCAAAAAATCACGGTTGACGAGAGAAATAGATTCCCTTGTACCATTTGCAAGAAAGACCAGAGCATTTATTCCAATATGCTCAATGTTGGCCTTGCTGGTCACATTCCTTCCTATGACCCACTGAGATGAACCGTCTAATACCAAATGCTTGATTTCGATCAGAGACCCTTGGTCTGATCTGGCTGTCAAAACAATGGAGCCTAAAATGCGGCGTGCTGGACTAGCATGATCTCCTGTCCCATACTGCCAATGGGTGTGTCCATTGAGCGTGTCGGGAATGGGCCCTAAGGTGGGGTTTGTTGGCATTCCAAGATGTTCACCCAACAGGCCAAGTTCAACTGAGCCAATTCCAGCATATTGCGCTCCATCATCAAGAAGAGGTCCTAGTTCAACAGTTGGCATATTTGTAGTAGCAGAGGAACTGCAGAGACGGTTTGTGGTCACACTATAATGTGGAGCGGCTGGAGATGTTGCCGTGCTAGACGTAACAGGCTTTAGAGTCGTTGCCATATTGAATCGAACCGTCTTTGTATGCGATTTGTCATCTGTGTCACGTCTTGAGCTTTCGTGATACCTAGATCGCGAGGAACTCAAGCCATTGGCTCCTGATCTTTGGGGTCTGTCAAAAGACTTGCAATGTGAGGGAAGTGATCCATCAGCATTGTGGTTGCGTTTCCAATGTCCGTACTTACCGCACAGATCACATGGATACTTCATTGTAGGAGATTGTCCCTTTTGATTGAACCGGTGTCGCTCATGACGAGTTGTACCACCAGAGCTGGCCGATAAGGTTCCATACTTTTGCGCTGGATGCGAAGTCTTGTCGCATTGCTTGATTACAGAGGCTACAGACTGATACGTGATGGCACTTAAAAACTGTTCGTTAGAAGACTGTGAATTTAGGTTTTCGTCCGACGGTGCAGCAGCAGCCATGACAGACACACGCTGAGAGTCATCAATTGCAGAATTAGACAGTAGCATCAAAGCTGTAATACATTCCGGTAGTTTAGTTGTCGTGGAAATAGAGTTGAATCTTGCAACCTGTGCAGAAAAACGAGACTCAAAATTCTTCATGGTCTCGGTATTACCACGTCTTGTATTCCAGAGTTGGTTAAAGTCACGATACGCCTCACTCACCACAGAAAGAGCGTCTTTCTGATAAATTTTGCCAACTATAACATTGACGGCACCTTCAGTAACCAACTCAGCCTCTGAAATTCTGGAGCAGAGGTCTTTAGCACGCCCGTACAGCTGGGACTTAAGACAAATTGCTTGCAGAGTAGCTGGGATCTTGTGACTGTTTGAGGCGGGCAGTGCGTTGTGAAATGTCTGCCAAAGATTGACAGCATCACGATATTCTTCTTGATCACCTTTGCCATCTGTCCATGGCGGGGACTTGGCATCCCAGGAGAACTTAGGCCTGGAAGGCAAATTGGAATTGGGCGCTGGGCCCATAACTGAAAGAGTTATGGACACTCTACTGTTCAGTGTCGACCTTGTCGAAGAGGTAGAGCGTGCAAATTGCTAGAGTGTAGTCGTTGTACACTCTCGGTGTGAGTACCGTGGTTTACAATTCATAATCATGAAGGTCTAAATACACAAAGTCATAACATATAAACGGCCGTAATTAACAACGAACATATTCATCAAACTGAATCAAAGATACAAATTCAAATACCAAGCGGGCGCATCCAAAAGCAACCAACCAGAACCGAATAGTTCTATAATCCGGTTTATGTTATTTTTAATGCGAAAATCTCGGTGTATAACTTAGACAAGGATCTATAGGCATAGTAGTTCTGTTTTTAGGCCTGCAGACTGATGGGACATGTGGTGGATGCAAGAGCTCAAATCTGTTGGGATTGACATTAAAGCCGGTTTATCTGATCTCAGCTGCTGAATTTGTGATTTTAAAACGTTCTTTTCAGATATGGTTCAGGTATTTAAATTTTCATTCTTTGTGCATTTGTACTTTCACTAACCTGTAGTAAGGACAGGATGTTGGTCCCATCACCTTTAGTCTCGAAGGAGATATTCATATTTCTACTCGTAACCGTGAGATGATTCAAAATTGTTTTTGCGGTGATGGGCCTCAAAGTCTTAATGATGCCTACTCGCCATCTTCATCAACGCGAAGAATCGTTTGCAAGCCAAATCTCCTATTTTGGTTCGGATGTTGTATGAATTGCTCAAGTCAAGACCAAAAATGGTTCCGTAATCGTACCAAAATCTGTTCACTGCAGCAGTAGCAGCAAGCAGGTAGTATCAAAATTACGGCTTGGTGTTAAAAAAAGGCTGATGATCGGCAAGAAGGTCCTATGTCTTCAAAGTACCACGGATAACGGGAATCTAGGATTGAAGCTAGTACTGGGCTTTTGTCTCTACGAGAAATTAGATGAAGCCTACCTCTATCAGTGAGAAATTCTGTGGGTGAACGGACAAAATTGTTTCAGTCTGAAGCGTTAGGTACTCAAATGGTAGGTGGAAAGGAGTCGAAATACATACCGAATGATAACCCTCGGCGTCGAATCCTAAATTATTGGACGCTGAAACCGGACTTTAGAGGTGCGGAACGCGGAATTTTTCCATTTCTTCTCATTGACTACAGTGACAGCTCGCTACAGTCGTACTAAAAAGAGTCGAATTATAACGAAGTAATATTTACAGGGTAACTAAGACTGTTACCAAAACACCACGAGATGGTATCCGAGGGACTTAACCAAAATAATTGAGTCCCAGCTAGGTCACTCTCAGACTCCAAAAACCAATCCTAGACTAAAAACCCATTTGACTTCCAACAATCAGGTCCACTTATATATTCCAAACTAAATTTCATCTTCAGATATAGTTTCCGAGTTAACATTGCAGCTTCCTGGTGGTTCCGAATGCCTGTCAAGTGGCGAGATTCAACCCATGCAGAGACGGTCGAATCATTTGTCGAGGCTTTGCAGAGCCTATCTTACCCTTCAAGAGTCTCAAGAGAAACATATTGTTTAGGAAACGGTTTGCAACCCAGCAGTTCTCGTTAGCCTTCTGCCGCTTTTAAATCAAAGCCCTCCTCCCGAGGCTCGAAATACCGTCGTCACCGCCGTCCGACCCGGAGTCAGAGTCATAGCCCGAATCGACAACTAATTCTTCCATCGCCTGTATGATACCGACAAGAAAACACTAAATCTTTGGTTTTTTCTTTGACTTTGTTCCACGAATCCCTAAATACTTAATGTCTTTGGTCATGCGCATTGGTAACTCCACCAAACCCTCCGTGAAAGCATAATTCTCTGCATTTCACTCTTGCTGGCAGTAGTTTCTTCCTCTGAGTCAGAATTTGAAGCGGACTCGGACTCGTACTCACTCGGGAATTCACCCCCTATACCGCACGGTAGCACTTAGAAGGCGTCGGGGTTTTTGATCTGGATCTGTTAATACTTATGTACTTACAACTCTCATTGAAGATCCGGCCTTCGGTGCATCCCCTCCGACACTGATCGGGTGTGTTTTTATTCGCTGAAACGTGTTTAGGTGTCCATTTCACCCACTTCAAAGATCCTTGAATTCTCATTTCTGGTTGTACGAAGGAGAGTATTCTTGCACACCGACTTTTCTCAAAGATAATCTGAAATATAACGCCGAAAAGATTCTTTAACGACGTCCAAGGCATCTTCCACCATGCCCTCGATGTTCCTGCTGAGAGGCCTGCAGTTTGATACCTTATTCATTGCAGGTCGACCACATCTGAGATCAGTCAACCCATTCCGTCCTCGAGTTCACTTTACCCCGTAATGCAGTCTTGCGCTTTCAAGAGGGCTACAACCGGTTGAGCGCGCGACCAAAAGAGGTCCAGTCGTCTTCCAAGCCACATACAAGTGGAACTAGGTCTCGGTCTCGTATCCGCCAGGTTCCTGAGTTCGTATCACAACAACACTACCCACAGTTACTACTGGACAGAGCTTGGTGCTTTAAACACCCCAGCTTTGCGTCATTATGCAGAACGCATGGCACCGAAATTTAAACAACAGTTTTTCAGCAATTTCTTCAAAAGCTAATCACCAATATCACAAAAAACCGTTCATCTTGATATACAACTAAAAAACCTTATAAGACTTGAATAAATGACACTCCAAACCCCCAATCAGAAACCATTTTTACGCAATCTCCCGGAATGCACTGAGAATAAATATGCACACGTGGGAAAATCCCTGATCACCCAATAAAGGAAAGACCTCCCAGAATTCCGTTTCGTTCTCTAACACAAGCAACGCCAGTAAAGCCTAATAAACAGAAAACCGTATGAGAACTTGCGGAAGCTCTGCATATCGTGGAGCCTAGCCTTAAAAACCAAAGTTCATTAGCATACCGTAATGCCATGACATGCAACACCGGTAATTAAATTTCTAAAAATATTGAAACAAGTCTCAAAAATTCTGAAAAAACACCAGCAAAAAAAGGATCACTGGCCTTCGGAGGCCTGATACTTTCCCCCTCCAAAAGGGTTCTTTCCATGACTTACTCCGTTGAACAGCCTACGCTGCCCAGTTGACACCATGAGAAGGTGGAGTAAAGCTTTAGTCGAACAAACACAAATGCAACAATTCTTTGTAAAGTCTCCGGAAATAATAATACCTTAGCAAACTCGGTCTTAAAACATTGCATGTACCATAAGAGTAATTTTACACCCCTTATCAAACATGAGTTCATATTGTGCCAATGTATTAAAAAGCTACTAGGGTACTGTGAAACAGGGTGTAAGAGAAGAATTGCTTAAACTTGTGCAAAACATTCAGCGAGATGACTGATCAACCATGAGGGACAGCCTAACTCCAGAACGCTTGTTGAAAGGTGGTTCCTTAGATCTAAAATATATTTCGAAGAAGATGTGCTGTGACAAGCATACACTGAAAAACTGAGGATAGTCGAAGAAAGGGAACAAATAGATTGGGTACGCACTGATACGCGTAAACTAGGGCCACCTAAAAAAAGTAGTTCGTCCAGCGAATCTTCCAAACTCTCCACCGTGCAATAAAAAAGCGTATGGGCGTGTGGGTTATAGTAGAAAGACTTGGAGTACTAATTATTCTTTACGATCACCGAAAAAGCTTGCAGTGAAGAATTGAAATCGCTAGAATTAGATAACGAGAATACACCTTCATTTGCTCTTGAAGAATAAAGATTTCGTCCCTTCGACAGACCGGACTTAATTTCCAACGCAGGCAAAGACTATTCCAAATGCACCATAAAAGATTCGAATTGCTGCTGTGACTTGCATGGAAATGGAGTATAGGAGAGTAGAAGCTCCATCTCTCCTTCATCTCCAAGGAAATATTCATCCTTTTGGTTCCTGGGCGTAAGGGACGACACATTTTTTGGTAGCTCATTGGCCTTCAATTTCAAGGATAGGTGACGACTCGGCTTTGTCCACGCGAAGAGTAGTAGCCAACCCAAAAATTCGCAATTTAGTTCCAAAGTTGTATTATGTGCTAAGGAAGAGGTTAAAGAGGGTAAGGCAAAGGTATATAAACTTTTCATAGTTGAAGCAGTGGCAAGCAGACAGTATCAAAATGACAGCTTATCTATAGACGCTACAGCAGCAGATGCAGCTGAAGAAGGTATCATTGCTTAGAACCAACAAGGATCACGGGAAGCTCGTATAAAAGAAGGTGATGTGTATCGGCATCAAACAGAAGATAGACGAGGCCGACCTCTTGCCATGAGAGCTTTTGTGATTGAGTCAACGAGATATAATCGATCTAGACCATTAGTTGCTCAAGTATTAGATAGAAAGTAGTCTCATCATACGTCAACTGGTATCAATTGAAATTGAGTCTGTCAGTATAGGAAGCTTAAAAGTGACTCCGAATATGCAGAACACTGAGGGTTTCTCTTGTCCTATCAAAACGGAGCTTATCACACTCCATATAATACGTCAATATACATCAACGCATGGAATTAAAATACTAGTAGAGATAATCGGAACAGAGTACACTCTCAGAGATGCTCAACTTGAACCGAACAAATAAAAAAGGAACGAATTCTGATAAAATAGTATTCATCTCTTCTAAAGCAGTGGTTTCTTAGAACTTCCACGAATAATTAAGACTTGAAATTGCAATACATAGAGAAAGAAAAAATGAGAATTATCGAAGAAAGAGAACTTCGGGCTAGAACACAAACTGGTACGGATGAATTTGGGCCACATGAAAATATTTCACCTATGGGAAATCAACAAAAACTCTACCTGTTGTTCGGCGGACTAAAAATTCGTGAAAAGCAAGATGTTATTTCAAAATAAGAGGCAGGCTCAAATTGGAAGCTTACCGACTGTACACATTTCTCTTTATTAAAAACGGCTCTCGTACCAATCATCTCTTAATTTAAAGATATCGACAGCCTTCCGGTAGGTGTAACGCAATGACTGTTGGGTCAGTGTACGGGTCTCGACCGGTGGTAGCGTGGTAGAGCGGGTCCTAAGGTTCGAATCCTTGACGACGGCACTCCCAGAGTACTTGGTGCCATGGACTTGCGTTTACTGCGTAGTCCTACAGGTTGGAGCTACGGAAACGATGGCTTGAAGACCAAAAAGTGAAACTAACATAACAAAGGGGGTTTTATAGTATCCTAACGGTGCCTACCGTACTCTAAGGGAGAAGCGTCACTCGAGCCAAGTAAATAGTACTGGCGAGGCGCTGAGATCTCCCTGGCACTGTAATGATAATCTATTACACTAATTAAAATAAATTAATAATCTACATGAGTCCACTGGAGGTCGACCCGTCCACGTGTCATCTGCAAGATCCTTCAGGGCCCGGCGGCTTACAGGGCTCAGCCGCTATCACCGCTCCTTCAAAGTAGGCTGCGGATCCTGGAATGTGTACCGTGTTCCAGAATTACTGCAACACATGCAGGGTCTGCACTTTCTATTCCATCACTGGCGTCCAAAGCGATAATGGCGCATTAGGTGAACTTATCCAATTCTTATATATTTAGGTTAATGTGCTGTTTAACACGCTGATTGAAACGAATAGAGTAGCCTAAAAGTACATAATAGAAAAAAACGAGTACTTATGCGTTTCAGCTCCATTTTCGAGGTTCTAGATCTCTATAAAAGGGGCTTTTATGTCTTCAAGTTCTCATTTGGACGACCTCAAACAACAATTGAAACCCAAAAACATCTATTTTCTTGGGCTTCGCTCACTTAGACTTTATCAAAAAAGGTGAGGCATCTGCCACACGAAGCCCAGTGCGGCGAGCGCCACCGGAAAAGCACCCCCCTACAAAACAAATATCTGTGAAGTGTCTGCTGCAGTACAGGAGACCAGTAACGCGTTAGCACATGGACGAAGCACCCATTTTCAACCCACGGTACCGGTTGAAGCGCCCTCGTTAAGGATGGGAGACGAGCTGTGTGTACCAATGGTGCTACGTTTGTCCAGAAAGCCCCCGCAAAGTGAGAAGCCTGTGACGGGGCAAAAGACGTGGTGGCGATCTGGGATCTAGAACTAAACGGGAAGCTGTCGCAAGTGGTGCCGCGTAACGTTTCCTGAAAAAGGGCGGCATTGGTATAAAGAGAAAGCGTATTCTTTTGTTATTTCCTCTTCTCGGGAAGCATTTTAAGGATTGTACGCGCCTGCCACGGGTTCACGCAGACGTAGGAAGGCTGAAAAAAAGTTACACATCCGGCGTGCCTGACCGAAAGCCAGGAATTCTGAGCCCCAGTGACTACTGACATAATTCTTTTGTAGGATTGGGTTAAAAAAATCAAGTACAAGAGGTTTATGTCGAAATTATTACATCTTATTCATCTATCTGAGCCATTTAGTAACTGAAAAGACTCATTTTTGTCGAATTTTACTGTTAAGTACGGTCCAAAACGTCACACCCAAAGATGGAGCCCACCTTGAAGAAATGAAAAGTAACGCGATAGATGCCGTCCTCCGGACAGACCAGAATTGATTGCCAGAGTGTACAACCAGAATTCCAAATCCATCACGATGGAATGGTGAAACAATTCTGAACAGAGTTTTAGTTTAAAATGTGTAGGTACTGGCCGTAATACTGTATTTCAAGACAGAAATAAAGCACACCATCACAAACTAATATGTTTGAAGTATGGTGTGATGTAATATGCGAAGAATACTGATTGCTTACTATAAGCCGAAATTTAAGGTGCTGATAGCTCTGGAAATTTGGAGCTAAGGGAACTGGTAAATCGAATCAGAAAGTACAGAAACTCTCCATATTAACGTGTCTAGACTTTCAAATAAATAAGTACTTTAGAATCTGCTCACAGAGGAAGAGGTTTTGGGACATAAATCAACTAGTATAAAAAACCAAGTTACTTTCCGGCTAAGAAATGAAAAATACTAAAACTTTTTTAGTACATCTCTGACTTCATCAAGACGTAGAAGGCTCATTCTAACATCGAAGGTACTGGAAAAGGATCTGTAGTAGAATGCATGACACAAGATGTCTTAACAAGGGCCAAAGAAAAGAACACTCTCTATTAATGTGGGCTACAGGAAGGCAGAAAAAACGACTTGGAGAGAAAGGTCAAAGAATATATGAAGATAAGAGTTATAGGCGATGTAGCGGCTCCTGGAAGTCTATTTGGGATCAGTAACTTCCGTATAAAACTAAGTTTACAGTATTATCAGATGCGATACCGGGGTCTGCAACCTTCACTCCGAAAAGTTGCACTACCAAGAATCTGAAAGGCTTCTTTTCTTGAAAGTTAGTTTTGATGTCCTTCTGAGTAAACTGATATGGATCAAATGACATATTACGAAAAGGTTGGGAAACTCGGGAAGCATTTTTTTAAACAACTCCCAGAAGCAATGAGAGATACTACCAATCCATGGCTGGTTATTGGGGAGACATTGCAAGACGAAATAATTATCCCTCGAATAAGATATGCATCCCCCAATCATCTTAAAATGTTTGCCGTTCGCCCCATTTTTAGGAAAGCTGCATCGAAATGGTGGTAGGGCCCCAGCATATTTAGATATGAGAAACTATCATGGTATAGGGAAGCACCAATAGCTCGAAGACTTAAGTTTCATGTAGTTTTGTTCGGAACAGCTTTCACTATGGCCTTTAGAATGTACACTAATCCCTCTGAACTCATGTGCGTGGTCGATACTTGCGTAGAACAGGACGTTACTCCGCGTTATTTAGATAAAATGCTCGAAACCGTCATACTTTGAAATAGTTGGCATAGAAACCTATCGTACCAACACTATTAAATGCTAAAAAGAATAATGGAAACGATATGAATTAACGGCGAACGTTTCCTACGGAAACTACAATTCTTTGATGGGCTAGTATCTCAGCTCCAGATCAGAAAGAGTGAGCCGTACAAACAGTTATAGAAGTAGAAACAAGCAAAATAAAATATAATCTATCAAGAGAAGGGCTCTAGGATAGGTTAAGTTATTGTAATAGAGAGCCTGAACGAGTCTTCGACAAACAAAGGAGAGGAAAGTTCTCAAAAAATTAAAAAACATATGGAAAAACATGTCAAGAACACGGGGGACACGTTTTTTGCAGATGCTTGTCGGTACTAGAAAGACCTGTATCCTTTTGATTTCAGAGACGCAATGCAGCAGAAATCTGGTATTATTCAGTTAACCGTAACAACCGGCATCCTTGATGCGCTTTAGGAAAAAAGAAGCATATCGCACTCTACTTGGCATTGATGGTGAAGCCGACAGAGACTCACAAAGCAGATATCAAAGCATAAATTCATTGCAAAGACCACGATCGCAACTAGGTGAGCTACTTTGAAGAACCATTGTTTTCTGTAGTTTAAGAAACATCTATTTACCCAAAATTTTCTTTAAAATCATTGAACTGTTTCAAAAGAGTTGAGATATTCAAAAATTGTTTATGGCGGAATGGTCTTCTTCATAGCAGGAGACCATATGTAGCTTCTTTGGTTGTTTAACGAAAATAAATCTTCCAGAAAGAGAAAAAACAGTTCCCGTTCCAAGTCTGACTCTCTAACGAGCGCTTCCTTGGGATTCTTGTGATCTGTGGGACAGATTAGTTTCCGTTTAACTTTTAAGAGAGCAGTCACAGCATCAAAAAAGGCTCGTTTCTGCTGAAAAAAGTTTCAGTGTGTGGGCGTGAATCATTTCGATCAAGTTACCGCCTATCAATTACGTCTACATGTACACATCCAGTATCAAGAAAGCGTACAAAGGTTTGTGGAAGTGGGCTACGGCAAATCGAAAAGAAGACGTTAGGATCGAAAGTTCATTTGTATCTCTAACGACAAAACTCGTTCATGAGCCCCACCAAAATGCTCGCAAAAACGTTTCGGGGAGAAGACATTAGCCAAAATTGCGATAGATGCGATAGTTTCAATTTGTGGTCCAACCGAAGAACGTTTCCATGACAGAGGGGTTGGGGGGAAGGACAAAGATCCTCCACAATAATGCTCCATGAAGCGTTCTGCGATGTAAATTGAAACTCAAAGTTAAGGAACCTGTTCTAATACTCAGAAACGTATATCGTACACATCTTTTCAACAGTAAGCTCTTTATTATTGATGGAATTCAGAACAGAATACTACGACTGTAATACGGGAGACCAAAGTTGTGAAAAATGTGTCGTCTAGGGTCTCTGTACCTCCCTTTGTCAGGAGAGAGCAGAAGTCTCAGAGCTTTAAAGAGTGCCAAAGTCTAGGTTGAGGGTAGTCATAAGGGCTTGACGTACCTTAGATACGATTAAGTATCACTATAGTACGTGTAAGTAAGCTTGTAGCCTTGACAAGACTTGGAGGCAGGTCACGTTATGTTGGATTATGCTTGCAGCTGTGATATAGCTCGCAAGCTTGTAGCTTTATGTAACATTCGCTCCTTCTTTGGCTTAAGATGTCCTCATCGAATCCTTTGTGAGGAGAGAGTCTAAAAGTTCCCTGCAGTTACAAAGTGACGTTTGAGGTAGCCAGACGGCCTCATCGGGGGGTTTCGCCAACGAATTGAGAAAGATAGTATACTTTGCGGTTGAAACGCTTTTTTGACAAAATGAGCGACTTTCCTTGGTCTACATTTCCATCTTTATCGATGACAATTTTCCATGGGCCCTTGTTGTCATTGTAAAACTGACGAAGCTTCGAAACGTGCATGAAATCGTGTGCTCTCAGCATGGTAGGAGGCAACCCGATTCGATATATCACATGTGTGTCCTGGGAGGTTTGGCCTGGCGGATGGCAGTCATGGTCCGTGGGTCTACCTTTAGCGTTCCTGGGAGGACGACGTAACCGAGGTAGTCCACCGAGGCCTGGAAGAAGGCGCATTTGCGGAGTTTCAGTGTTACTCTAGCGTCCTGTAAGATTGATAGCACCTTCCTCACGTGGCAAAAGTTTTCCTCTACGGTTCGTGAGAAGTTTATCACGTCAGCTAAATAGACCAAGGCGAACTTCCATTTAATTCTGGACAATATGATATCCATTACCCGTTGGAAGGTTGCTGGAGCATTCTTTAAACCAAAGGGCTTACAAGTAAATCTGAGCAGACTTTCATGGGTGGTGAAGGTTGTCATCGCTCTCGCATCTTCGGCCAAAAGGATTTTCCAATATCCGGAGTTAGCGTCCAGTGTGGTAAATAGGACAGCTTCGCCTAAGGAATCCAGACAGTCGTCCATGTGGGGTATCGGGTATGGTTCACTCTTGGTTACTGCGTTCAGCCTCCTGTAGTCGACACAGAACCTGACGGAACCATCCTTCTTCGCCACGAGGACAAGGGGACTTGCCAATTCGAATTGGTTAGAAGGCGCCGGCTCTATGATGTGAGCTTTGCGCATTTTGTCCATCTGGTCGGCCACAATTTTTCTACCCTCCAGGCCTGTACGATATGGGTGCTGTAACTGTGGTCTAACATCACCCTGAAGGTCAATGCGGTGCCTAGTGGCTCTGATTTAGCCCAATCTACCTGACCACACGCCCTGGTATTCCCTAAGGAGATCAAGTATCTGGGGCCTATAGGATTCCAATTTTGTGCCGATAGCGACTATCTCCTCCCAAGAGTTAAAGTCCTAGTCGAGAGTTGGCGTTGAGAGGTTATCCATATGGGTCTCCATGAGGGCCACGGGCACAGGTAGATTAATGCCGATCATTGTACATTTAGGTAACTGCACGGGTTTATATCTAAAGTTGCTGGTTTTGACCAATAAGAGCCTGTTGGGGTAGATGTCCATTAATCCATTGGCCATTAGGGTAAGGTGCTTCAGAACCGTTTTCCAGGTGGTTCTTAATCATTACGTGACCTAAGGACTTGGAATGGCCCGATACGGTGACTTGGGGTCAATAGGGGTATCGTAATGGCCTTCGACAAGTGATCTTTATTTGACTTCGTGTTTTCGGAAATAATCGCTCGTTTGCGGTTAGCTTCTGGCCCTAGGGCGGCGCCAGTTATGGAGATGGAAGATGCGCGGTTGGATGCGACTTTCCTAAGGCCTGGATACAAAGCCTTAATGTATCAAGCGACAAAGGAGGTCCCTTGGATTGCCTCAGCGCCCAAGTTAAGACATAAAAAGAACCACGGGCGGACTTTGAATAATTCTAATTGTAGGTAAAGCGGCACTATATTTTTAATATCCATTGGTCTACATGATTCATCGGTAATCCTGGGGATCTTTCTTGCCTGAACGAAAACTTTCCAACCAAATGGGAGTAGCTTAGAATGGACCAAGTTGGGACCAGCGCCTGTATCCAGTACGGCTTTGCTCACTCGAGAGTTGTTGGAACGAAGTCCCACGGTTACTTGAACTTTGCAATTCTCTTTCCTGAGGATACAGACAGGGTCTTCACTGTGTTCCAATTCTGGTTCATCCTGAGTGGTTCATTCTGAGTGGTTTGTCTTGGGAGGTGAGTAGGAGTTTGCCTTCTGACCGTCCAAATGGTTGAGACAGGGGCGCAAAGAGGGAGGATTTGCCTCGTGTCGACCGTCTAAGGGTTTTTCGATGGGGTTTCCGTTTCTTCCTGAGCATAAGAATCCTCTTCGGGGTCGTCCATAGGGTCTACAATGGCGTGGATCTGTGGCGCTTTGATCGGAGTATCCGGAGGCGTGGCATAGCATGAGCTACCAGGGGTCACTGTGGCTCGTTCCTGTGCCCTGCTAAGCATTCCTTCGGATCGCCACACCAAGTAATTCTCTTCCTTTGAAGCTAGGAGGTCTTTGCGTGCGTCCTCAGGCAGATACTTCGTGCAGTCACGGGGTTGGACCCTTGAAAGGCAGAGGAAGCAGACCCTTGGCGAGCTAACAAAACCGTCATTGCGGGGCGGAAACGGGGACTACCTGGGAGTGGGTTGTCCAGTGATCGCTGTAGGTACCTGGGAGGTATATGATGGAGGCCCGGACGGAAGAACACTGAACTTAACAACGAGGACATCTCCCGAATCGGCACAATGGACTTATGCATCCATGTCCGACTCCGTGGAGCTAACCAAAAGGGCATAGTTGGATTTAAGCAATGGTGTTTCGTTTTTTCTGGATATATCAGGGTTGCGCCTGAAAATCCTGTACATTTTGCCATAATCTTTGGCGTAGGTGACGAGCGTTCGGAAGGAGTATCGTGTGGTTTCCGTGTTGTAGTTGCGGAGATATGATCAAATGGCAGGGAGCAATCCCGGGATGAAGTGAAGTTTAAGCTGTTCTACGGAGAATACATTTCCACATTGGTAAGCCTTCTTCCATGGGTCTTCTGCGATAGCCGATTCGGTCATGTTGGAGCTCTGCCTAAAAGATTTCAGTTCCTGCTACGCATCCATCATAACGTCATCCGCGGCATAAGTTTCGAAGAGTTAATGAACAACCTGAGGGTATGGGCTGAGGAGCTAACGTTCTTGAGAATCCACGAGGTCATTTGCGCCAGATATCTTCCACACCACTCGGTCACGTGCTTGTCCTGTAAGGAAGAATTGGAAAAGGTACAGAGCGGCGCCCTTGTGGACACCGTTCTGATCGCAGGCCGTACGAAACAAAACTGAAATTTCTAAGGACAGCGATGGGATTTCAACCCGAGAACTTATCCGTAATGGTTAGTTGCATCCATTTGGCTCGTTTGGCGACTCTGCGAGCCACCAAACCAGAGTATTTCGATAACTCGTCGGCCAGCTGGTAATTCCCGTAGTCTAGAACGTTGATGAAAAGTTCAGGAGTTGTTTTCAGTTGTTTAGGGACTCGAACGGCGGTTTAATCCATTTCCCAGTCGGTCGTTTCGTTCGAGGCCGATTCGGAATCACTCGTTTCCAAATGGTATTTTCTTTTACTCTTTCTGTTTTTCTTTCTCCTGCAGTTACTATTTTTGTTTCAAGCGGAAAAGGGACCTAATGGATCGATCTCTCTATCAGATTCGATGTAGCCATGAGGTCGCTGTACCTCATAATGTTTTTGGCGTAAAGCAATCTGTCCCTCTTCTAGACATGGAGCTACTCTGCAGCTTCTAGGTACTCCTTCCATTGGATTTCCTTGATGGTGTTTAGGGGTTTTAGACGAGAGTGTGAAAACCCCCGTTTTTAAAGCTGTAGAGAAGGTAGTAGAAACTTAGGCCCCTTTGAACAGGCGTCACGATTCGAGAACACTTATTTTTGTATCTTTTCGGCGAGAATACTCGGCTACGACTCGCAGTGTCTTTGATGGCTATAGGTCATGACTTCTTGTATTAAGTGAATATATTAAACGCTCAACACAAAAGATGATTGCTTTCGACAGAGGCTGAAGCATTTATGGCATTGTGATAGATATGACTTCTTTCAACTTTGGTGCAAAACACAAAGAAGATACTGGAAATTGAAAGGTATTTGGGGAACCTAGAAGGGCGGCAGAAGGATACATATCACACATGAGTAAAAACAAACCCATAGAAACTGCATCACCAGCCAGGGCATAGTTATGGGGATGAACGCGTACAATATTTAAAACGAGACGAGTTGATTCTCAGTATGCTGCTGATTTGAAGATGAAGATACGCGCATTTGCTCACCGAGTGTTCTTCGCAGGTTAACAAAGTTCTACAGAGTTGACAAGGGGCATTTGAACCTCATTCTGTGCATTGATGATGTGTTTTAGCATAAAACTTTTACTTCTTTCGACGCAATCATTGACAGCTTTTGTTGGCTAACTTTCTCATTCCATGATCAGATGTTTAGATTGGCCTGTCATGGTTTTTTCAGAGTAGCTATAGTACAGTCACAAATCTGTAGAATTGGGCTGAAGATATCTTGAATGTTGAAAGATTTTGTAATATATACGAAATAATATATATTACATTTCACCCGCTTTGAAATTCGCAGTTTCAATGGTTTTAATTACAATGCAGATGGCATCTGCAGTATATAAACAACGCCATGTTGGTAAGAATATTCATCTGCCTAGACGAGGCGAGCACGTGGGACGCTCAGCTGCGTCAGACTTCTATAAGTATTCGTCTTCTGTTCAGTACTAAGCGCGTTTTCAAAGTAGTTTTCATGCATTTACATAAAGAACGGACACAAAAAAACCCGATGATGCAAATGCATCCAGGCTTCAATGAGAACTTCAGAATTGATTTATGAGTTTTGCTTGTGTTTCTTTCATCTACAGATTTGTAGAAGTTGGCTGAAGATAGTCCGATTTCAATCTTCACAACCAAGATTTGAGTAGCATTGAAATTGGTCTTCCGAGGCAATTTGTGACATTTCTAGGGTTGGAAAATGATCGTTTGAATTCCTTTTATTGATTTATATCAAGAGTTGAATGTCAATTTGGAACGGATGCATTGTAAATATCAAATAATACAGCATCTTCTCCGCTTAAGGTTTATATGTTTTCAAAGTGACGTATGTTCTAGTACAGCACGATACCGTACAAAGGCAAGACACTGGCTTTGGTTTTAATCTGTTTGTTTGAAAGCCGTCACTTATACTTCTTTTGTTACATCTTGCTGCATTAATTGATGCATACGAATGGGAATTGTTTTTTTGGAAGTCTCAGAGACTCATCATTCGGTATATATTTCATAATCGCTACAACGATAATTTACACAAAGTTTGGAAACTTAGTTTTTCTGCTTCACAGACTTCTGATTTTTTTTTTGAAAATACGATGAACTGAAACAGTCTACAAGAAAGATGACGAAGAAAGTAAACGTGTTTATAGTTTATGGAAACTATAAACAGAAGAGTCACCTCACCTACTTTTAATCTTCGAGCTTGGACATTGCCAGAATCTTATACGTCTGTTTTCTGCATCAGACTGTTTCCATCACAAGTTCTGCGGGCCACGTGGTTCCCATTACAACCATTCCTCGGGAAAATATTCGTTATGCCATCCGTTATTACTGCCTTTATACCAAAACACAATCAAATGTTTAAACTAATTGTATGGAACAGTGGAGCATTTGCAAAGGCAAAACGTTAGTTGAACTGTTCAGGTTGTAATTAAATTTGGTCTGACGCAGTTATTTTGGAATAAAATCTTACCAATACCTTCCAGGGGCTTGAAAATATGATGAAAAGACCATTTCGGGGCTCTGTATGGAAATATATTTTTATATATATTGTATATATCTTTTTAGACACCTACTTCTTTTGTGTAAGTAAAAAAGAAAACTCAGAAAAGCTATATGTATACAAATATGAATAATTTTCTTAATGAATTCGAATCAGAACTTTCTAAAAACAGTCTGCTGGCTGGAATGGATAAGACGGGGTCGCTCTTTACCATGAACCATTCAATGAATTACATGTCATATTCTGGCTGAGGAGCCAAAGACCATTCTTTTTGAACTGCTTGCGTTTCTTTCTTGAGGAGCACCAGTTATTGTGCCAAATGGAAATCGTTTGGGATTTGCACAAATTTTTAAGAGCACTGTTAGGAAGGTTTTGTACAGAACGCCCATCAAAAAAAGCCCCGCCATTTAAATACTCTCTAAATGGTAGAGAAACAATAGTGACAGAATTATTCCATTTACATACTCTTCTAAAAGTATTATCGATCCCAACGTGGCTTCTGCTAGTTCCATGTGGACGTTTGCAAGCCTGAATTATAAAGCTTTTCTGATCATTAATGTGTTTGTTTTCTTTCTTCGTAGAATTCCCGACAAGTGTGTCAAAAAAGCTTATCACCTCTATGGTCGACCTGGCGTAGTAAAACCCTGTATTCAAATTCAATGAACCTCTCTCTCGTCGTGAGTCACTTTGGATGACTATTTGGCCATGAATTTTCGCGTAACTTTCCAAACTTTCTAAAACATCTCTACACCATACAATGTCCACATCAGTGAAGACGACGTTGAAGCCTGCTCTTAGAACCTCTAGCGAAACTTTAAGTTTGAGTTTTGATACAAAATTGAAAGACTCGCTTCCAAACTTAGAGGAATCTAGGTTTTTATAACTGTTATATCCATGGAAAGAGGATAAATATGGAATCTTTTTTTGTATGAGACCATTTACGACCGTTTCATCAAGAGCAGCCACTACCAGTTCTGCGCTTGTAGCAGACTTCATGCTGCATCTAAGATTTTGAAGATAGTCTATGTAATTTCCTGTTGAGGCCGTCAGTACAACTGTAGATGTGTTTGATGATTTTTGGAATTGGGAATACTTTTGAAGCACTTCCATATCTCTGTAGTTAATTTCAGTAGATTCAGAAAAGTCATTGCTTACTCTTGTGTTATTCAAAAACGTTTCAAAAGCTACGTCATCTCTGCTATGTGGAGGCAAAATTATATAAATAAAATTGTACGCAAAAAGAAGCAGAACAAATCCTAGCCCGAATAAAGGTTTTTGGGGAATAATATTCATTCTTGACAAAAATAGAAAATTCCGGGGTTTAGACATTCCTACTAAACATTCCGTGACAAATTCAGGGCAATTCGCTCACGCTACTTTGTTTCAGAAAACTAAACTAGACAGAACAATTAAAATAATGTATTCTTAAAAGATTATTTCTTATAATTTCTTTAATTGACGATTTTGGTACGAGATATACTACAGAAGAGATACATCAGGGCAATTAAAAAAAAAAACCCCAAACAAAATGCATTTCAAATTATATTTCCAGACTAAAACCTCGGCAAAACAGAATTTTATGTACTGTTGACCATATTGTTTCCCAAATAAAACCTTCAGGCCTAGAAGAGTGT
Organism: Agarophyton chilense; assembly: GCA_030374765.1. Taxonomy (NCBI): domain Eukaryota; phylum Rhodophyta; class Florideophyceae; order Gracilariales; family Gracilariaceae; genus Agarophyton; species Agarophyton chilense. Next base: position 336,020 of record JARGXX010000106.1, read on the forward strand.
TTTAAAGATGTTTCGTTTACAAAATATAGAACCCTATTTTGACTCTTGGATCCTCTCTATCTAACAACCAAGCGGTGAAAATCTATATATATTACAGGTTGTAAGTGTGGGCTGGCGCTTGGTAAAACGCAGTTGTCAGTAGCGCTTGGTAATTACATACACCAAGCGCCACGCGCTGCATTCGACGTATATGCGATATTGACCCCCTGAATATATTGGTGTTTTGGCATGCTGAAAAATCAATGAATTTTTTGATGTCTGTGTCTGAGTTGAAAACAGGGCCGGCCGGACAAAAAATTGTAAAAATTATGCTGTGGCGCAGGTCAAGCAGCCAGACATGTATTTTGATTAAATCTACCGAATAGCAGGCCTCAGTACACCGCAAATGCAAGTCTGATCGAGACTAGAAAAGCGCAATAGAAGGTGCCAAAAATGGAGGTTGTCCGAGACAAAACGGGTGTCTGAGACAAAACGGGTGTCTGAGAAACCACGGGTGTGTATGAACTTGTGACAGTTGCCATACCAAACTCATCTCTGGGCACTGTACTACACGTTGCACGGGCATGTAACGCGGCTAAACACGTAGGAAGACGTGTGAGGGAGGATCTTAGAGAAATCCAAAGTGTACAGTTGAACATGGTGGCCGCTAGATGATCTGATCTAATTTTCGAAAAGCTTCGGATTTGGGTGTGTTTGGGAGGGGTTTTACAATCTGAGAAAAGGTCTATATATATTACAGGTTGTAAGTGTGGGCTGGCGCTTGGTAAAACGAAGTTGTCAGTAGCGCTTGGTAATTACATACACCAAGCGCCACGCGCTGCATTCGACGTATGTGCGATTTTGACCCCCTGGATGGAAAACGTTGTGCTGGAGAGCGCGTATGACACATTGGCACGCGCAAAAAATCGTGGCTAATTGCGCTCAGGCGCTTCGTTCGGGTAACGTAGCGCGCGACTTGCCAGATGTTGGGACGCAGCACCCATTTTCGCAATATTTGCTTTTGAAAAAATCATAAATTTTACGCGCGCTGGGCTTTCTGCCAAATCCTGAATATATTGGTGTTTTGGCATGCTGAAAAATCAATGAATTTTTTGATGTCTGTGTCTGAGTTGAAAACAGGGCCGGCCAGACAAAAAATTGTAAAAATTATGCTGTGGCGCAGGTCAAGCAGCCAGACATGTATTTTGATTAAATCTACCGAATAGCAGGCCTCAGTACACCGCAAATGCAAGTCTGATCGAGACTAGAAAAGCGCGATAGAAGGTGCCACAAATGGAGGTTGTCCGAGACAAAACGGGTGTCTGAGACAAAACGGGTGTCTGAGACAAAACGGGTGTCTGAGACACCACGGGTGTGTATGAACTTGTGACAGTTGCCATACCAAACTCATCTCTGGGCACTGGACTACACGTTGCACGGGCCTGTAACGCGGCTAAACACGTAGAAAGACGTGTGAGGGAGGATCTTAGAGAAATCCAAAGTGTACAGTTGAACATGGTGGCCGCTAGATGATCTGATCTAATTTTCGAAAAGCTTCGGATTTGGGTGTGTTTGGGAGGGGTTTTACAATCTGAGAAAAGGTCTATATATATTACAGGTTGTAAGTGTGGGCTGGCGCTTGGTAAAACGCAGTTGTCAGTAGCGCTTGGTAATTACATACACCAAGCGCCACGCGCTGCATTCGACGTATGTGCGATTTTGACCCCCTGGATGGAAAACGTTGTGCTGGAGAGCGCGTATGACACATTGGCACGCTCAAAAAATCGTGGCTAATTGCGCTCAGGCGCTTCGTTGGGGTAACGTAGCGCGCGACTTGCCAGATGTTGGGGCGCAGCACCCATTTTCGCAATATTTGCTTTTGAAAAAATCATAAATTTTACGCGCGCTGGGCTTTCTGCCAAATCCTGCGTTTGCACATGCTTTATTGTAACATTTTTGCTACACAACGTGGAGGCGTGCGTCGAGTGTGGCCCTCAAAGGCGCTTGGTTTCAGCCACATCTCCGCTGCACAGTCGAGCTGTGTTGTAAGCTGGATAATGTGCGAAAATTTTATCAAAAGAAAGGGTTAGGGTATGCGTTTGCGCTTGGTTCTGTGGCGATTTCGTGGAGGCAGTTGGCACATTGTCAGGCGTTTTGTATGTGCGTTTTTGGGGTCGTGGACGCGGCTAAAAAAGGTGCGTTTGCGCTTGGTTCTAGGATGGTTTTCATATCCGGCAACACTGGGGGCCGATATTCGTTGGTATTGTCAAGTTCAATGTAGGTTGAGTGTGGTGAGTAGTAGGTCAGGCGAGTGCTGGCGCCACACTCTCAGGTAAAGAAGACGCGTGCAGTGCGTTCAGTGAGGTAGGGATGACGTATGCTTAACGATGCCAGGTAGGGTCTTATGACGTTAAGGTTTGTCCAACAGTGCCATCGCCACAAAGTAGCTATTGGTCAGGGCCTACGGGAGTTTACGTTTTCGTAGAGGAAACCATTGTGTACGGGCTTTTACAGGTTTCAGGGGTTTAGGAGTTTAGGGGTTTTAGGGGAAGCTTTACCTTTATGGGATTTTGAATTTACGGAGAGGAAAACATTGTGTAGGGGTTTTAGGGGTTTTACAGGTTCAGGGGTTCAGGGGTTCAGGGGGTTTAGGGGAAACTTTACCTATATATATTACAGGTTGTAAGTGTGGGCTGGCGCTTGGTAAAACGCAGTTGTCAGTAGCGCTTGGTAATTACATACACCAAGCGCCACGCGCTGCATTCGACGTATGTGCGATTTTGACCCCCTGGATGGAAAACGTTGTGCTGGAGAGCGCGTATGACACATTGGCACGCTCAAAAAATCGTGGCTAATTGCGCTCAGGCGCTTCGTTCGGGTAACGTAGCGCGCGAATTGCCAGATGTTGGCGCGCAGCACCCATTTTCGCAATATTTGCATTTGAAAAAATCATAAATTTTAGGCGCGCTGGGCTTTCTGCCAAATCCTGCGTTTGCACATGTTTTATTGTAACATTTTTGCTGCACAACGTGGAGGCGTGCGTCGAGTGTGGCACTCAAAGGCGCTTGGTTTCAGCCACATCTCCGCTGCACAGTCGAGCTGTGTTGTAAGCTGGATAATGTGCGAAATTTTTATCAAAAGAAAGGGTTGTGTTATGCGTTTGCGCTTGGTTCTGTGGCTATTTCGTGGAGGCAGATGGCACATTGTCAGGCGTTTTGTATGTGCGTTTTTGGGGTCGTGTACGCGGCTGAAAAAGGTGCGTTTGCGCTTGGTTCTAGGATGGTTTTCATATCCGGCAACACTGGGGGTCGATATTCGATGGTATTGCCAAGTTCAATGTAGGTTGAGTGTGGTGAGTAGTAGGTCACGCGAGTGCTGGCGCCACACTCTCAGCTAAAGAAGACGCGTGCAGTGCGTTTAGTGAGGTAGGGATGACGTATGCTTAACGATGACAGGTAGATTCTTATGACGTTAAGGTTTGTCCAACAGTGGCATCGCCACTAAGTAGCTATCGGTCAGGGCCTACGGGAGTTTACGTTTTCGTAGAGGAAACCATTGTGTACGGGCTTTTACAGGTTTCAGGGGTTTAGGGGTTTAGGGGTTTAGGGGTTTAGGGGTTTTAGGAGAAGCTTTACCTTTATGGGATTTTGAAGTTACGGAGAGGAAAACATTGTGTAGGGGTTTTAGGGGTTTTAGAGGTTCAGGGGTTCAGGGGTTCAGGGGGTTTAGGGGAAACTTTACCTTTATGGGATTTTTTATTTACGGAGAGGAAAACATTGTTTAGGGGCTGGAGGGCTTTAGGGGTTTTAGGGGAAGCTTTTCGTTTATTGGATTTTAGGGGTTTTAGGAGTCTAGAGTCGAGACGTCAAGTTCCATTATAGTACGAATGCGTGGTGAACAGATTGTTTGAGGGTGTACTCGATATCTGCGGTGGTTGGATAAAGTTCTGTGTTGAGCGACCTGCATTCGATAAGTGTACTGGGCTTTATGTGTAGGACTGATATAGAGTGTAGGTTGTTTCGTTACACTGTATTTTTGAGGCGGAGTTGGGGTATTTAGGGGCTGAGGTTGAGCTGGAGATAGAGTCGTTTGAATAACGCTTGTTGCTGGGTTGGGTGTAATGTAACGGTCGAATATGGGGTGTTTGGCGTTATACTTAAGTATAAAGAGTAGGAAATGTGGTTTTCTGTGGCAAGGAAGAGAGTTGAAAGCAAAATGGAGAAAGAAGAATGGGTGTTTATTGTACCGGGTTGGAATCTAAAATCGTGCTTAAATGAGTGTTGTGGTTGACTTCCACCAAGCTGCAAGGCGTAGAATGTTGGGTACGGCAAAGTGGTTGTTGTGTGTTAACCAATCATGAAACATGGCGTCTATTTCAAGGTGGAGGGGTGAGGAATCTTGGGAGGATTGGGAAATGGAGTTGAACTTGGATTGCATGCGGCCGTCAAAGAGGTGGAGTGCAATTTCGGAGCGAGTTTTGGAGCATGTTCGCCACAAGACCCATGCCAGTTGATAGAGCGAAATGAAGATGCAGTGTCTTGTTCCAAAAGTGTGCGGTTGAGAATGAGTTTTGAGTCCCTTGCAGAATCCGAGATGGCAACGGTAGCAGGTTCCTTGAGGTGATTTATCGAACCTGCAGTTGCGCGATATATGGTGCGGCGAAAAGCATCTGAAGCATCGTTGACGGGAATGGGGGCATGCATGAGTGTCCGTCAAGTGCACTTGCGTTTTTTCGTGCAGCAAGCATGGCACACAGAGAGGGGCAAGTCGGCGGGAGAGCTCCTCGAAGTGTGACACGATTTGTTGCGGTGTTTTTCGTTCCAAGGTGTAAAAGAAGGTGGCAGAGTGCGACTGAGATTGAGAATGAGCGACAGTGGGCGATTGGGTCGCTGCGGATGGATGCGTGGTTGTCAGCAACGGCGATGGAGTGGAGGTGGGGGGTCGTGGTGGACGACTGGCGTGGGGTTTGGGGCTTTGTGTTGGGCCGCCGTTGGTGTTGGTGTTTTGGTTGTTTAAGGATGTTCTGTTTGATTGATTGGCACGGTTTTTTGGCGGCGTGGGCGTTTGTGGGGAAGCGCTGGGTGACGGTGAAATGGATTGGGCGTGCTGAGAGGCAGAAGGGGTAGCGGAAACGGAGCTTCGTTCCGGGGTGGGAGAGGGGGAGACAGCTGCGATGCTATTGCAAATATCGCAATTAAGAACCGAAGGAGAGAAGAGACAGATGCCTGGTTCTTTTCCGTCCATGTGGAAATAGAGGGCGTTCCTTCGACAAACAGATTTGCATTCGACCCAATGCTGCGCTTCCAACCAACGCTCCGTGGAAAGTGCTTGGTTGTATATGCGATTGGGCTCCTCAAACGCATTTGTGTTGGATGAGGACGAAGAAAGAGTTTCCGTAACGAGTTTGAAGTAGGGCTGGAAATAAATGGTGACGCAAGTGGATGGGTTTCCATCGCGGCCGGCCCTGCCGGCCTGTTGCGCGAGGTCGCAAAGACTCGCTACTCCACCAAAGTTGAAAACCAGGCGAACGTTGGGAACGTCGATGCCCGTACCAAAAGAAGAGGTGCAAACCATGAAGAGAATGTGGTTGGTTGTGGGTGCGCTGGAAGAAGGCGGAGAGTTCCAAAGGGTGTGAGCCCGGCGTTTACGAACATCGGAGAGACCAGAATGGTACAGGAGAACCGTGACAGTAGTGGATTGTTTAAGGGCACCAAAAGAAGAACGCGAAGCGGCGAGAGCTTCATGGACAGCTTCGGCAGCCGGGCGTGTTAACGAGAATATAAGAACGCGAGCTAGGGTTGTGTCAGCCGACGAGTGAAGCAATCGAGCCACATGCTCTTGCATGATTGAGACGCCCAGCTGAAGCAGGTATCCAAACACATCCTGAAAGTGGCCATGAGCGGCGCGAAAGCGTGTGGCACGCGAAGTGCTGGGGGCTGAGCTTAGCTGATACACGACAAAAGAAATGTTGTTTCTTGCAGTCGAAGAAGCGTACACATGCGCGTTCGGGATATGCAGCTGCGACAGAAGAAGGGGGCGGTCGCGCGGCGGCACTGTCGCGCTTAAAAGCACGCGAGGGATCTTTGTGGGAATATGGCCGAAGCAGTTGTGGAGGTTGGCCAAGCACGGGCGAAAGTGTTGCCATAAAAGAAATAAGTGACATTCATCGATGGCAATGCGGGCGAGGCGGTCGGCGGCGATCAGTCGCGTGGTGAACTCTGTAAAAGAAGGAAGAGAAAGTCTTTCAGCGGAAAAGATGTAAATGTCGGCAAAGGAGTGCGATCCGGGAGGGGTGGGTGTACGAGAAGCACGAAGGCCGAAGAGCTGAGCGCGCAGTTCGTATTCACTGAGCAAGGCTGTGAGAGGGGTGATGAGAACGGTGGAGTATTTGCCCTTTTCCATGAAGACGGGGAGCAGAAGAGATAGTGTTTTTCCAGATCCAGTCGGCTGGAGTAGTAGCATGTTGGACAGCCTGTTGTACACGGCCGCTGTGTTCACAAATTGTTGGTGGGACTTGAATAAAGCGGAGTCGTTGGAAAGTGCCTGTCTTAGTGCTCGGAGCATTTCTGATGTAATATGTTCGTAGGTCACAAGCGGTTGTTGTAAGAGAGAAGCTCCACCGCGCGGTATGGCGGCTGCCATAAAAGCAGGCGGATGTGGATTGAAAGGATGAGAGGCGGCCAGGTTTAGGTTGATTTGAGAATGGGGGATCGCAGAGCGGTCAGTGGGAGGGGACGGGGTTGGCTGCGATGTATGGATGGAGCGCTTTGGTTCAGGTGTAGGTAGAACTGTGTCAGTAACCGGACGTTTTCTGTGGTGTTGTTGTTGTTGTTGTTGTTGGGTGAGGGGAGCATTAAGAAGAAGACCGAGATACTGGTGCCATTTGCTGGACCACTCGCGATATTTGGAAAGTTGAGAGTGCTGCAAACCGGATATGTCATGTGGTGTACGAGCGTAAAGAAAAGCGGCGGTGTGCGCAGAGTGGCCCGCCTGGCCATGGGCAGTGGTCAATAGCTCTTCCAAGATGTGATCGGCTACAGAAGATGCGGTGACATTGGAAACTGTGTTGGTCATTCCCACGGTGAAGTTTCTATAGTCGTTGAAGGATATCGGGAAACCGCGTTTGCTCAAGTGAGAGCTGATTATCGAGCGGATGGTGTTTGCGGCATACGGAATTCCGCAGTTGGCGAACAGCATTTTCCAATGCATCTGGAAACAGTTTTCTCCGTGTAGGCAGCGGACGATATATGCTTCAAACGGACGTATCAGAGTCAAGTACATGAGCAGAAGACGGGATGTTTGGGCATCGGGAAAGCGAGCAATCGGAGTGGCGGCCCCTTTGCTGTTTCGCGTTTTCATGTACCGGCAAATGAGGACAGGCGATTTGTCGATGAGCATGAGACAACGTTGAAAGTGTTGGTCGTTGTGGATACGGTATGTCTCAATCTCTGTGCCGCGCGCAGGAGAGCCCGACGAAAGGTGTAGCGCAACCAACAGGCGTTCTTGGATTTTCTGTGCACATGAGAGCCACCTCGACAACGCATGCGTGAACATATCGGTGCCCAAAATGTCGGTTGTGGGCAGTTGTGTGCGGGGAAAGGTACCGTTTTGCTTGCGTTGCGGAAGAAACGGAGTGTGGTCGGTGTTGGAGTTGTGGGGCATGGAAGACGTGAGACAAGTGAAAACGAAAGCCATGTTTTGTTCGATAAATGGGCGGTTGTTGAGGTTGGTAAGGAAAGAAAAGCCTGGGCTTTTGTTGAAGGAGTCGTCCTGAAGTGAGTGTAGCGCGTTTGTGAAACCGGTTGGCAGAGCGTGGCCAAGAAGCAGGTCGTTGTGAAGAGTATGTTGTATTTCTTTGTGTAGAGTTAAAACCAAAGAGCCGACTTCTGAGAGGGCGAGGTGAGTGTCACGCACTATGCCGCAGGACGGGTGAACATCACAATTGTGGAAAGAAACGAACATTTCCTCGCGAGAGGATATGGACATTGCAAGCGTGAGTGTCTTTCTGACAAACGAAAGGGCGTTGTTGGAATCAGCGTCGATTGCCGCGTCGATGGTACGCATGCGTTCTTGAACGTGAACTGGGCGTTCGGAAGCAGGGGTGGCAGGTTGCAACAGGGGAGAAGATTTGGAGAGCACGTGCAGTTCGTGTATGGCGCAGGCACAGATGCCATATTGAAGAGCGGCGAGGAGGTGCGTCACATCTGAGGCGGCTGCAAAACGAAAGGAGGTATTGTTGGGGTCGTGAGAAATGACCGTGTCGTAAGGCTCAGGCGTGCGGTCAGACGGCAAGGGGGCAGCGATAGGCGGGTTGGGGTCGGTGCTTATCACGCTTGCGCAAGCAATGAAGTTGCGAACGGAGAGGAGATCCAAAGAGTGGTATGGCGCTAAAGATTGAAGCAAGAAGGGCTTGAGCGCGCTATGGACCGCTGGGCCATGTTGGGTTGGAGGAAAGGGAGCGGGGAGCTCACCAGAGGAAGACATGCGAATGGCATCCAACACGGAAGTAGTGTAGCAGTACATGAGGTCTGAGTCGGGTACGAGATGAGGGAGGTTTGCCCTTGTCCTGTGAGTAAACACAAGCAAACGGGAAATGTGTGAAGCGTAACGCTTGAGGGTTTCAGTGGAGACAGTTTTAAAAGCTGTGTCGGTGCGCTTGTTGAGGCGGTCCAAGAAAGCCAGGGAGGTCTTACTAACCAAAATGTTCACCTGAGAGAGGTAGTCGAAGATGTGGTGGGTGATGGTGCTTTCAGCGGATGTGGGCGTTGTGCCAGTTCTGGATAGTTGAGCCGCCACATCCAGATGAACATGAAGCGAGTGAAGAACGATGTCAAACTTGGAAAAGGTGATGAAAGAATTCTTCTCCGAGTGGTGACGAAGCAAAGGGTCTGATTGCGAACAAGGAGCGCCGGTGTTGAACTTTTGTAAAAAGTGGTTAATGTGTTGAAGCGGGGGCTCGATGCCTTTGGCAGTCGTTGCCACTGGACGATGGGGTGGTTGGAGACAAACAGGCTGCGCCGGGGGGTATCAGGCCGTGCCGCAGGCGCCTGCGGAACCTGGAAAGTTTTGGACAAGCAGCCTATGGGTTGAGCATTGGTAACGGGGAATAAACGGCGACGAACGCCGCCGTACACTGTCTGCAAGGCAATACGGCCCGACGAGACGGTACGGTCAAGGTGTGGCTGGGCAACCGCAGGCGACATATTGTGGCATTCGATCAGATGCGCTTGCAAACGAACGGGGTCGAGGTAGCAGAATTTGCAGAGCGGGCACTGATAGCCATTGTGAATGGCAATGTGTGCCAGGGGCGTGAGGAACGTAGAGGGCCCGGACACAAATTGAGCGTTGTGTTGGGGGCGATACTTTTGCCACACGGGGGCAACGTTAGAGTTGTTGCGCAAGGTGTGCACCTCGTGCAGGATTGCCATTGACATGGGACTTGCAATTTCCAAAGGGATGGAGTGCTGTTTGCGCAAGTGATGTTGGATTGCGCGGGCAGACGGCAGCCCACACTGGCAGTTGACGCACAACGGAAAGAACCCAATAGAATGAATACCCATATTCACAATGGTACCGAGTGCCATGATAAAAGAGGAAGAATCGTCGGCTGCATTTGCGTCGGTAACGGGTAAGTCGGAATGGGGTTGAGCATGGGCGTCACGCGCCACGGGCGGAGGCGGTGGGGGGAGCAGGGGATTAGGGGGAGTGGGCGGTGAGATGTTCACCGCAGCCCTCGGTGGGCTGTGCACCGAAGAGGGGATGAACACGGGCAAGCCATGTTCGCCGGCGGAGGATAAGCTGTTTTGCGACATAACTGAACGTGTAAGAGAGAGAAGAAGACGCTTGGGAGGATTGTTTTTGAAGACGCAAAGAAAGACACACACAAACAAACACAATCGAGTTTGGGAGCATCAGCGAAATGGACGGGTTCACTGCCGATATAGCAGTATAAGTAGTAAATAGGTGGGGCGAGGGTAATTGGAGAAAGGCGGTTTGGTGTTTTGGGGGAGGGCGCGTGTGGCTGGCTTGAGCAAATGGCATACTGTACAAGGGAACCTTCACGATACTATTTGGTATTGCAGGTCATTCATTCCCGGTGTATGACTGTGGGGTTGTGGGGAGGAGTGTGTCACAATAAAGCTCATTGGCCTCCGCCCCATTGAGGAGAGTGATTTTGTGTAAGGGGCGTGGTTTCCGTGCAGGGGGGGAGCGGGAAGGGGAAAAAGGGCAGCACAGAGAAGAGATGGGGCTGCGCGGTGGTGGAGTCGGGTTGGGGGAGGGCAGAAGTTTTCAGGGTGGGTTCGGACTTGTGTGTAAATGGACGGAGGTTTAGAACGAGCTGGCGCGCGATCGGGTGCGCCAGCGGATGTTGTGCGGCAATGTGGCAACTTGTTGTGAAGCATGACGTTTTCAGAACGGCTAACTAGTGGCGGTGGTGGCGTATCGTACACACGTATTAGTTTGAGCACAAGCGGTGCTGCACCGCGGTTGAGCTCATATATGCATATGCGACATGTTTGACCGTTGATTTTGGAAAAATGGTGCTACATGTGACGTGGGTAGGAGGGGTGCTATGTGTTACAGTATGCGCACTGTGTAACGTTATGATGGTGTTTGGCAAAAGAAGTGAGATGTTGCGGGGCGTGGCAGTGGGGGCCGAAGAAGAAGGTTATAGGTTTTCTGTTTTTAAAACGAATGAAGGAAGAGAGTTTGCGCGTGGTTGTTCTTAGGAGAGAAGGTTTAGTTTTTAGTTGTGTTCTACTGAGAAAGAAAAGAAACAACTAATCTACAAGATCCACATGAAAGGTGTGTGTTTGTGGTTTTGGAACCCTGGGCCAATGAGCGTAGTCGTTTCCATAGTCTATTAGCACTTCTTCTTCTCGCTCGATGGTTCGGGTGGCTACTATTGTGATAAGGTGGTAGTCTTGGATTCCTGACTTTGAGTTTTTCAAAGTAGACGAAAGGCGCGCTACTACATTTGGTGTGCGAGGGTTGGGGAGTACCTTGTCCCGTAAGGCCTGAATGTCGAGGTCCTCTGGGCGGTATTGGGCATCATTGATGATTCCGCCAACACAGAACGGGGCAGGCGTGATCCACATGGAGTGGGTTCCACGGTCTCCCGGGGTGGGCAGTCTGACAAAGTCCGGACCTGTCACTCGGATTTCCATGGAAGTGGAGTTGAAGCGCTCCACGGTGACGGCGAGCAAACCGTTGGCATACGAAGACTGTGTGGCGGAGCGTTTGGAGAGGTCGTGGTAGACGAGAGTTCCATAAAAGTAGCACACGGTGTCGCCTTCATTAAACTGGCGTGCGGCAAAGACCCCGTCTCCCGCCAAGGGGTGTCGGATGTCGGACTTTTTGGTATACACTCCATGGGCATACCCTTCTATGGCAAGTAACGTAGCCGGATCAATCTGAGTGAGAAGGCCCTGTTTCTCTCGCGGCCATTCATGCACCGGTTTAGTGCGGCAAACGGCTGCAAACTCACGGTCTTTCCACAAGTTGCAGAGAAAGGAAGCGAGCGGCGCAGGAAAAATTTGGTACTGTGGCAGACCGGGAGGCGCGGTCCAAAGGTATTTCGATCGCAGGTCCGTGTTCGGTAGTGAGCGAACTAGGCGACTGAACTTGGCGATGAGATGGTGCGGCACTTCAATGTCGGTGCTGTTCTGTAAAACGGTTTTGATAAAGTGAACGACAGCATTGTGTTTTGCGTGAGCGTAACACACTGCGTCTTTCTCGCACCCCAAAAAGCGTCTGTGACCTGGGAGCTCCATGCACGCCAAAGCGGTGGAACCCGTTCCGGCAAATAAATCCACCACCATGTCGCCAGGCTGAGAATAGCGGCTTATGAGTTCCTTGAGTAGAGCACGACTCTTCTGCTCCGGGCGTACTTTTTCAGTGACGGCGTTGTGATTGTTGGTGACAGAATGCAGGCGATTCCAACGCAGGGTCTCGCCAGCGGCTAGTCCCGGCACGTTATCAATCACGTTCTTGTAAGCCGGGTAGCGAGAAGGAACGTAGTTGTAGTTGACGAGGTTTACGCGAGCCAGGTTTTCATCGTGAGTGAGCCCCGTTTTGATGCCGTGAATGGCGTACTCGGTGATGGGCAACGGCGACGTTCGCAGCCCGCGGTGGCTCCCAGTAGGATGGGAGGCGGCGCGGACGAAAACCAACGGCACAGGGTCCACCTTGAACAGCGCAGTATGGGACTCGGAAATGCTCTTGAAGCACGACAACCACGGCCTGAACTGGCGAATGGAGCAAAAGAGAATAAAGTGGCCGCCAGGGCACATCAGCTCGCCAATAACCTGCGCCGTGCGCTTCATATCGTCTTGGGAAATGGCGTCGTGGTTGCTGTTGTGGCGGCCAGCTAAGGACCGAATGTTGTAAGGCGGGTCGGTGAGGACCAGTTGCACTGCTCCGACTGGAGATGAGGCGGTAGTTCGTTTGATAATATCCACCTGTACGAATTCTTTGAAATCGACACCGTAGAGGCGAATATGCTTTTCCATTTCGTCCTCCGCCTCTTGTAGAGCGTTGAGAGTAGTAGTTTGGGTGAAGGAGTGCGGCGGGAGGACGCGAGTTTCGTTGACGTTGTAGGGAAGATTTGGGGGTTGGGGAGGAGGTGAGGGACCAGCGGCGTTGGCGCGTTCCGACGACGACGGTAGTGGCGCTCCTGGATCAGGCGGAAGTTGCTGCTGTGACTCGTTCATAATGATGTCCACCAACTCGGCTTCTTTTTTGGCTATCTCCACGGCCGGGTTGAGGGGTTGGCCTGGAATAGGACCGACCATGGCCATTCGAATCGGGGTCCAAAGTGGCAGACCGAACGTCGTGAAGCGGTGAGGGTACACGTCGACGGTCGAGTTATACTCGAATTGCGTCAAAGATTGCCAGCGAGCGGTTTCATCCATTTCGTATAGGAAGTCGTTGAAAAGCAGGCGGTGAAGGTCGTTCAAAAATTCGGAAGCTAGCACGCGTAGATTGCGGTCAACCTCGTCGGTGTGGGACCAGGCGACGCTGTCCACTTCAGATTGGACTTTGGAAGGCTGTGCGTTCTTGGCAAATGTGGTAGTTTGCGATAAAGGGGCGTAGCCTTCGCCGCGGCGTTCGAGAGCGTGGTAGGTTAGGGTGTTGCTGTCGAACAAGATGTACGGAGCGAGCATGTGCTCCAGTGAGTCATACCCAAGATGGCGGCAGAACACATTCCAAGAGGTCACAAGCTTGTGCACGACAAATGAAATTCGCTCGCACGTTTCGTGCTTAAAGTTTTGCAACGAAGGCAACATAGAGGTCGCGGTTGCAACGCCGGTATTGAGGCGTTGTTTCTTGGTCTGGCGCGATTTGAGTTTCTCGCGTTTGAGAGTGTAGATCATCGACAGATACAAAACCATTTCAAAACGAGATGCCTCAACGGTAGTGGAGAATCGTGAGCGACTGTCCTTGGAAGTTTGCGACTGTGGAGGCAGAATGCGCGATTTGAGGAAGGACGACAAGAGAGCCGTTTTCGGAATGAGCAAGTCGACTTGACGGCTGGGGCGGCGGCGATTTGTAGGCGCATTGGAAGAACGAGCACTTGCACGGGTGGTACCATTACCAGCAGCAGAAGACGGTTGCTGCTCAGAAGTATTGCTTGAAGCTTGGATTTGGAGGTAGAGCTGGTACAAGTCCCTGAGACGCCGGTCGTTGCTACCATCGTCGAGGTCCACACATCTGGCCATGAGGTACACCTGAGAAAAGTAGTTGTTTTTGAGGAGGCTGTGTTGTATCTCCGTGTTGGTGTACTTGCCGTGCTTTTCAGATGGCACGACCAAGGAGCAAACTTCCTCTGCAGCTGGCACAGAGCCTCGGTTCTGAACTGCGAAGTAGACCAAGTCCAGGTACTGGAGCGCGCGGGCGTTGGGATCATCGGGGCGCATGCGGGCGTACGCGTCGCGCAGCGGCAAGAACAAACCAATGAGACCTTCGGTGGTGACCATCTTGTAAGACGGAACTTGGAGAGATATTCGAAGTGTCGGTGGAGAAGGCTGGGGGCGGAGATAGAGAGATAGAAGGGGGGGTGATTGAACGAAGAGAGACTTGTTCTTTTGAAGGGGAATTCGGGGGCTGAAGTTGTGCAAGGGCGTCTTGATTGAAGGGGTCGTGGGGTTTAGGGGTTCAAAGAGCGGGGCCGTGTAGGGGTTTGCGCAATGGTGAGGTCTTGGGCTTTAGCGGGTGCGTGTACGTCAAAGCCGTTCTTGATCGTAACTCGATACCGCAGCGGGCGCAAGAATCCAAAACAAGCAACACCGCTGAAACAACGACAAAGTTTCGAAAGGCGAACGTTGCCAAGCGGAGAGGACTGCAGAAGAGCGATAGCCGACAGCTCAAATACGGTCGGGGTCGGTTAACGTGAGATGCAGTTTGAGGGAGCAAAAGGGGGATTGCCTGCAGGCAATAAATTTCAACTGCGAATTACGGCTCATAATTTGCACCCCGATTGTTGATTTGCATTATTATTTCGCACTTTCGGGGTGCAAATTATGAGCCGTAATTCGCAGTTGACCAAAAGTGCCCGCAGGCAATTTCACTCAATGTGAGCAAACTCGTTTCTCTTCTACCAGGCGCCGTACCAAGGCCATAGACGCTGTATAGAGCCGATTCCCATGCCTGTGTCTCCCTCTCACGGCTTTATACCGGCGGAAACGAAGGTTATTGAACCTGTTGGGGCTGAACGCCTTTTCTAGCGTCGCCCAACCTTACACTACCACAGGCGAATACTGTGGAATTTGAAAGGTGAACGAGCTTGCGTAAAGGGTGCCGACAGACATGTTTGTGGAAAGACATGTTTTGGTGCACTTCCGAGAATTAGTAGCATCTGTATAGAAAGGAGAGTGGTGAGAAAGTTTGGTTTTTTAGAGTACTTGGTTGAAATTGAAAAGTTGAATGTACATGAGTTGTGACACGGTGCAGTGAAGAAGAAGCGTTGTGGGCGAGTGAAGGTGTTTAGTGAAACATCATTAGGCTTTCGGTTTTGCAATGACGCTTGATATGGGTTTAAGCAGGCGTATGCGAGATATGAGGGGTGTGGTGAGAGTTTACGAGTGTGGCGCAAATGTAGGGAGGGGCGTGTGGGCGAAGGCGAAAAACGGGGTGTTGGGGGCCCAGGGGGGTGTTTTTGGATGTGGGCAGACGTAGTCAAAAAGGGGGATTGGGATTGCCTGCAGGCAATAAATTTCAACTGCGAATTACGGCTCATAATTTGCACCCCGATTGTTGATTTGCATTATTATTTCGCACTTTCGGGGTGCAAATTATGAGCCGTAATTCGCAGTTGACCAAAAGTGCCCGCAGGCAATTTCACTCAATGTGAGCAAACTCGTTTCTCTTCTACCAGGCGCCGTACCAAGGCCATAGACGCTGTATAGAGCCGATTCCCATGCCTGTGTCTCCCTCTCACGGCTTTATACCGGCGGAAACGAAGGTTATTGAACCTGTTGGGGCTGAACGCCTTTTCTAGCGTCGCCCAACCTTACACTACCACAGGCGAATACTGTCGAATTTGAATGGTGAACGAGCTCGCGTAAAGGGTGCCGACAGACATGTTTGTGGAAAGACATGTTTTGGTGCACTTCCGAGAATTAGTAGCATCTGTATAGAAAGGAGAGTGGTGAGAAAGTTTGGTTTTTTAGAGTACTTGGTTGAAATTGAAAAGTTGAATGTACATGAGTTGTGACACGGTGCAGTGAAGAAGAAGCGTTGTGGGCGAGTGAAGGTGTTTAGTGAAACATCATTAGGCTTTCGGTTTTGCAATGACGCTTGATATGGGTTTAAGCAGGCGTATGCGAGATATGAGGGGTGTGGTGAGAGTTTACGAGTGTGGCGCAAATGTAGGGAGGGGCGTGTGGGCGAAGGCAAAAAACGGGGTGTTGGGGGCCCAGGGGGGTGTTTTTGGATGTGGGCAGACGTAGTCAAAAAGAGCGATTGGGATTGCCTGCAGGCAATAAATTTCAACTGCGAATTACGGCTCATAATTTGCACCCCGATTGTTGATTTGCATTATTATTTCGCACTTTCGGGGTGCAAATTATGAGCCGTAATTCGCAGTTGACCAAAAGTGCCCGCAGGCAATTTCACTCAATGTGAGCAAACTCGTTTCTCTTCTACCAGGCGCCGTACCAAGGCCATAGCTGCTCTATAGAGCCGATTCCCATGCCTGTGTCTCCCTCTCACGGCTTTATACCGGCGGTAACGACGGTTATTGAACCGGTTGGGGCTGAACGTCTTTTCTAGCGGCGCCCAACCTTAGACTACCACAGGCGAATACTGTCGAATGTGAATGGTGAACGAGCTCGCGTAAAGGGTGCCGACAGACATGTTTGTGGAAAGACATGTTTTGGTGCACTTCCGAGAATTAGTAGCATCTGTATAGAAAGGAGAGTGGTGAGAAAGTTTGGTTTTTTAGAGTACTTGGTTGAAATTGAAAAGTTGAATGTACATGAGTTGTGACACGGTGCAGTGGAGAAGAAGCGTTGTGGGCGAGTGAAGGGGTTTTGTGAAACATCATTAGGCTTTCGGTTTTGCAATGACGCTTGAAATGGGTCTACAGAGGCGTATGCGAGAGACGAGGGGTGTGGTGAGAGTTTAGGAATGTGGCACAAATGTAGGGAGAGGCGTGTGGGCGAAGGCGAAAAACAGGGTGTGGGGGGCCCAGGGGGATGTTTTTGGATGTGGGCAGACGTAGTCAAAAAGAGCGATTGGGATTGCCTGCAGGCAATAAATTTCAACTGCGAATTACGGCTCATAATTTGCACCCCGATTGTTGATTTGCATTATTATTTCGCACTTTCGGGGTGCAAATTATGAGCCGTAATTCGCAGTTGACCAAAAGTGCCCGCAGGCAATTTCACTCAATGTGAGCAAACTCGTTTCTCTTCTACCAGGCGCCGTACCAAGGCCATAGACGCTGTATAGAGCCGATTCCCATGCCTGTGTCTCCCTCTCACGGCTTTATACCGGCGGAAACGAAGGTTATTGAACCTGTTGGGGCTGAACGCCTTTTCTAGCGTCGCCCAACCTTACACTACCACAGGCGAATACTGTGGAATTTGAATGGTGAACGAGCTCGCGTAAAGGGTGCCGACAGACATGTTTGTGGAAAGACATGTTTTGGTGCACTTCCGAGAATTAGTAGCATCTGTATAGAAAGGAGAGTGGTGAGAAAGTTTGGTTTTTTAGAGTACTTGGTTGAAATTGAAAAGTTGAATGTACATGAGTTGTGACACGGTGCAGTGAAGAAGAAGCGTTGTGGGCGAGTGAAGGTGTTTAGTGAAACATCATTAGGCTTTCGGTTTTGCAATGACGCTTGATATGGGTTTAAGCAGGCGTATGCGAGATATGAGGGGTGTGGTGAGAGTTTACGAGTGTGGCGCAAATGTAGGGAGGGGCGTGTGGGCGAAGGCGAAAAACGGGGTGTTGGGGGCCCAGGGGGGTGTTTTTGGATGTGGGCAGACGTAGTCAAAAAGGGGGATTGGGATTGCCTGCAGGCAATAAATTTCAACTGCGAATTACGGCTCATAATTTGCACCCCGATTGTTGATTTGCATTATTATTTCGCACTTTCGGGGTGCAAATTATGAGCCGTAATTCGCAGTTGACCAAAAGTGCCCGCAGGCAATTTCACTCAATGTGAGCAAACTCGTTTCTCTTCTACCAGGCGCCGTACCAAGGCCATAGACGCTGTATAGAGCCGATTCCCATGCCTGTGTCTCCCTCTCACGGCTTTATACCGGCGGAAACGAAGGTTATTGAACCTGTTGGGGCTGAACGCCTTTTCTAGCGTCGCCCAACCTTACACTACCACAGGCGAATACTGTGGAATTTGAATGGTGAACGAGCTCGCGTAAAGGGTGCCGACAGACATGTTTGTGGAAAGACATGTTTTGGTGCACTTCCGAGAATTAGTAGCATCTGTATAGAGAGGAGAGTGGTGAGGAAGTTTGGTTTTTTGGAGTACTTGGTTGAAATTGAAAAGTTGAATGTACATGAGTTGTGACACGGTGCAGTGGAGAAGAAGCGTTGTGGGCGAGTGAAGGGGTTTTGTGAAACATCATTAGGCTTTCGGTTTTGCAATGGGGCTGGAAATGGGTCTACAGAGGCGTATGCGAGAGACGAGGGGTGTGGTGAGAGTTTAGGAATGTGGCACAAATGTAGGGAGAGGCGTGTGGGCGAAGGCGAAAAACAGGGTGGTGGGGGGCCCAGGGGGATGTTTTTGGATGTGGGCAGACGTAGTCAAAAAGGGGGATTGGGATTGCCTGCAGGCAATAAATTTCAACTGCGAATTACGGCTCATAATTTGCACCCCGATTGTTGATTTGCATTATTATTTCGCACTTTCGGGGTGCAAATTATGAGCCGTAATTCGCAGTTGACCAAAAGTGCCCGCAGGCAATTTCACTCAATGTGAGCAAACTCGTTTCTCTTCTACCAGGCGCCGTACCAAGGCCATAGACGCTGTATAGAGCCGATTCCCATGCCTGTGTCTCCCTCTCACGGCTTTATACCGGCGGAAACGAAGGTTATTGAACCTGTTGGGGCTGAACGCCTTTTCTAGCGTCGCCCAACCTTACACTACCACAGGCGAATACTGTGGAATTTGAATGGTGAACGAGCTCGCGTAAAGGGTGCCGACAGACATGTTTGTGGAAAGACATGTTTTGGTGCACTTCCGAGAATTAGTAGCATCTGTATAGAGAGGAGAGTGGTGAGAAAGTTTGGTTTTTTAGAGTACTTGGTTGAAATTGAAAAGTTGAATGTACATGAGTTGTGACACGGTGCAGTGAAGAAGAAGCGTTGTGGGCGAGTGAAGAGACGCAGTGAAACATCATTAGGTTTCGGTTTTGCAATGACGCTTGATATGGGTCTAAGCAGGCGTATGCGAGATATGAGGGGTGTGGTGAGAGTTTACGAGTGTGGCGCAAATGTAGGGAGGGGCGTGTGGGCGAAGGCAAAAAACGGGGTGTTGGGGGCCCAGGGGGGTGTTTTTGGATGTGGGCAGACGTAGTCAAAAAGAGCGATTGGGATTGCCTGCAGGCAATAAATTTCAACTGCGAATTACGGCTCATAATTTGCACCCCGATTGTTGATTTGCATTATTATTTCGCACTTTCGGGGTGCAAATTATGAGCCGTAATTCGCAGTTGACCAAAAGTGCCCGCAGGCAATTTGCCACACACAACCCCCCTAAAACTTATAAAATTTGGTGTCTGTGCAGCGGTTTTTTTGGAACGGATCGCGATTGCTGTGACGCGTGTCACGCGTCGTTGGGGTTCAGGTTGCCACTACACAACCACTAGGAGCCCTTTTTAGTTTTTCGCGGAAAGGACGGAGTCGAAGTACACCCGTTTACACCCGTTTTCCCCGCCGTCACATTCCTTCCCTTTCCCGAACTGCAGCCTCTGTCTTGTTTTGTAAACGGATCAAGCGGGCGCCATCAAAGTTCGCATCAAGTCTGCACTTTTACTTGAATCATCTCCCCGCGGGCCTGAGTTTCGGATCTGCCGTATTTGGCTTTGTGTTCCGCCTTCATTCGCCCGTGTCATAGTTTTTTTTGTCACGCTCTTCTGCGCGCATCTCCCCGGTTCATATTGTGTGTATTGCAATGCCATCGCGTGGAAAACATCAAAACATGAAAGCAGCCGACGTCGTGTTTCTTTTGGCGAAAGGCGAAGGGGGAAACCGCCGGCGCGTCGGAACGGCTGTGTTGATGCCTGGTAGGAAGGAGGGGGAATTGTCCAGGGATATGCATGGATCTAGCCTAAAGAGCTTTGAGGCGGAAGGTGAGGATTTGGTGAAAGTTCGCAGTGTTAAGATCCTGCCGGGGTTTGACGACATTAGGTACCCGTACCGATTTGGTGGTGTGGAAGAACCGCCTGCAACACTGGGTGGGGTGTTACCGAATTCTTTTTATTCGTGGGACCTCGGTATGATGGAGGCGATGGAAACAACAGGGGAGGTGGTTGAGGTGGATTCAGATGAATCCGCTGATGCGGTCGGAAAGAGGAGGAGAAAGTCCCCACCCCCGTCGAAGGGTACTCCCGACGTACAACGGCGTCCACCTACGACGCCCCGAACGGGAAGTCGTAAGACGAGGTCCCAGAGCCGCCAAGGGCGCGCATCGCAGCGCTCGAATGCATCTGGTTCGACTGCAACTGGTGCTGGGGCAACTGTTGCCACCGTTTCTCCTGGTACAATTCGACGCACTGGGCGACCTCGTCTGAGGTCTCAACCAACGCCGCGCAGGGGCACATCCGTTTCACGCGCAGTAACGCCACGCCCTCGTACGCCACCGGGCGGAACGATTGAAGTGGGTACTTCGGCCGCCAAGGCAGTGGAGGTGGATGAGGACGTCATTTTCACGGGTATGAGGTCGGGCCCGTCGAACACCCGGTCATTGTCACAAGCGGTGGAGCCTCCGAAACAGGCTGTTGCGATCCCCACCGATAGCAAGATTGAGCTGAACCACTATAGGCAGGTGAATGCTACGGTGGATATCGGCAGAATTCGCTACGGGGAGCATCAAGTGCGGGCATTGAATGGGCAGCACAGGGAGAATTTGAAGGTTATGATGGAGCAGCAAGGTGTTTTGGGAGCGGTTGGGCGGGTGAGCGTTGCAATCGTGCTCGGCGGCAGATCAGTGGATGAGGTTCTTCAAGGCAATTCAATTACCTGTGAGTGTCTGTTGGTGGATGGGCTTCATCGTTTGGTGGTGTACCAAGACCTGAGGAACACGTCCCAGAGGTGGAAAAGCATGACCCAAGTGCTGGACGTCGTTCTGTGGTTGCGACCGGACGGGAAGGACCTCACAAGGAAGGAGCGGTTGAGCATCGGTTGTAAGCTGAACATCATGGCAAGCAACGTGTTGGCGATGTCGTTTGCAGACCGCGTGCACACCACCGTGTCGTTCATAATGGCGTCAGTGTTGGATGACAAAGTGAAGGTCAAGTCACTGACGTCATATGCGGTGGCAGTAGCGATGCAAGAGTTTATGCTACTCGGCACATTGGAAACGACGCAACTTCGGCGCTACGCCGACATTGCCCTTGCTCTTGTAAGGAGCCCGGAGTTGCTGAGCAACTTTGAGAAGGTGTGCAAAGAGGCGCCGAAGTTGGGTCTGTCGCATTTGTCGGACGACCGGTTGTACACACTCGATGAAGGCGGTTTTTTGTTTTGCGTGGAGTGTGTGAAGGCTTTACTGGGTACCCGCGGGGGTTTCGAAGGGGGGAGAAGGGGCCGTTTCGAGGATATGCGGTATTACTTTTTCAAGTTTGCGCTGCAGGTGTACTTCTTTTGCCGACAAGTGGCAGAGAAGAAGGACGTGACGGTTGCCGCCGTGCTCGACACCCAAATGAGCATTGGCGGAGTGGAAACGTCCACCGTGCGGAACTTCCTCGTTATGATTGTGTCGAAGATGGAGAACTCCGGGAGCGACCGGCAGTGGGAAAGGAAGCTGGAGCGCAAAATGAAGGAAGTGACGGACAGGATGGAGGGGTTGTTTGAAGTAGGGAGTGAGGAGAGGAGTAGGGACAGGGTCTCCAGCGAGCCCTCGGGGCAGCATCAAAGTCGGAGCGCTCCGGGACGGGCGAAGGTGAAGACTGTGGCGCCGTCGCCGGAGGTGGCTGTGTTGGACTTGGACGACGACATGAACTACAACGAGTCGCGTCCAAGGGTGAGCACGCGTAAGGGGAAAGGAAAAAGAACTGTTCCAAGGGTGGAAGAGGTGCCGGTTGGGCGTGCAAGGGGTGTGAAGCGAAAAGCTCCTGACACGAGACTGTCTCCACCCAGTCGCCGGTCGAAGAGAACCCAACTGGCACAGGAAAGGGAGTTGTTGCAGCGGATGAAGCAGTTGCGGAGAGATACTCTGTTTGAACTGTTGGGGAACCTGGGAATCCGCGCCGAGAACTTCTCAGACGGCGAGGGTAATGAGGCATTCGTGACAGACGATGCAGTGGGTGAAGGTGTGCAGCAGGGTGGGGAGGGGTCGATGAGAGATGCTGACATTGAGCGCCCATTTGACGACTCTAACCCTCCCGATGGACCGCCGCAATGGATGAGGCTGCCAGAAACTTACAAAGGGGCTTCATCGCCGGCATGGTGTAATTGGGCAAATGTGCCGCCGAGCATGTTGCCAAAGGATGTTAACGTGATTGAACACGTGCATCCTTGGCTGGACACCATCCATATGGCGTCCAAGCACCGAGCTGAATGCCTGACGGCGGAAGAGCTGAAGCTGGTCCACCATCTGGTGTTTTGGCACGCCGCGAAGGAGAAGCATGCGGCGCTGGAATCTACCAAGGTTCCGGTGTTTGGACAAGTGCTACCGACGAGCGGCAATCCGAAAAGTGAAGAGGAGCGCCTGTGGATGGCAGCGATGGAGCGGGATGAGTTGGCGTTGGAGTTCTTCGGTGAAAAGCGCAGGGAGCTGCAACACCAAGGGTTCTGCATTTTGGAATCGTTTGCAACCGATGAGGGTGCGCCGAAATGTTTGAATGGTGGGGATGTGTCTGGGAAAATGCTGCAATGGTTTGAAGACAACTTCAAGCAGCAGCCCGACTTGCGGATTGAATCGAACCGCATAAGATGGAACCCGATTATCAACGCCGGATCGGCGGTGGATGGGAAGGATCGGAATGTAGGAGTTGGAAGGTTTATGACGACCCGAGCCGGGATGGTGGATGCAGTAGAACGCGACCCGCAATTGGAGTGGCTTGTTCGGCGTCGGGCATTGTTGGATGCGCGGCTGGGCCAGATCTTGTGTGCGTTGCGATTGAACAACAACCTCAGCAACAGCATCAAGATGCATGGGCCGGTGACGGGAGGCAGAGTTTTGTGCACGAGCTTGGAATGCCGGCGGCAAGCTCTTCACACCGACTTTCGAGGGCTGACGCACGAAGAAAGGGAGGCCGGAGGGAACCCGGGGTACTTTATGATGGTTTCTGGGCAGTTTTCGTTCCCCATATGGGTGTGCGAAGATTCGCACCGCACGGTATTCGGAAGCTTGCAGCGCCTGAAGCAGCTTTCGAAGAGCATGGAGGTGAAAAAGTTGCGAGTGCCGCCGTTCTCTGTTTTCATTGGCAGGGGAGACGTGTTCCACGCTGGAGCTTCTTACGAAGACGGGTACATGGAGCGTGAGCTGGTCCGCTACCACATGTACATGGTGCCTGACGGATATCAGCTCCCTGATGCAGTTCACCGGCAACAGGGATTCACTCCGCGGTTTGTGTCCAATGATGACGTGGACCTACAAGCCGAAGAGGAATATGAAGGACTGGGGGAACAAGGGACCAAGAATAACTCCGGAGAGGACGATGAGCAGTCGCCGATAGAAGCAGACGAGATAGAAGCGATGGAGGTGGCCAACGACGAATCGGATTTAGACGCGGAGATTTTGCAATTGGTGGGAGGGGACAACAACGGCTATGCAGGGGCTGATAGCGATGGCATTCATGAGTCTGACTGGGTCGTCAGTGATGAATCTGAAGCCAATAACGCATGATGCACCGATGCGGTCTGTTGTAACAGTAGCATATCTAGATACCTTGGAATAAAGTACTCGTTTCTATCCTAAAACCTAACCTTTCATCGTGCTTCTTCCTCTACTTGTACTAGTAATTCTGGTAGTACAAGTATATGTGCTACTAATACTATTGGTAATCAGCATAAGTAAGAGGTAGTAACACACATAGTACTACATCAGTGGTTGTTTTAGTCATACGTAGAACATTTTCTGAATACGGTATTCCAAGTAGATGTGGCGCTTGCAACGGCGCCACTGTATGCAGTATAAAACCGTACGATGAGTACACGCGATTGCAACGGGGGGGGACCAGTCAAGGAGGCGGTTTTGTGTTGTGAGGAATATAGAAGTGTTACGAAATGGGGCCATTTGACGATTGCAGGCGTAAATGTGGTTTTCAAAAAGGTATCTTATATCGAAAGTTACCCGTACTTTTCCGTGATGATTGTATTAAACGGTAAAGTCATCACAGCGTACACGCGTATTGAGGTAAGTCGACGTACTGCAGCTCCGCGTAAAAGTAATGGAAGCACGTGCGTGCATATGTAAAGCAATGGCCACTTGAATGCGCGGTGGCACCCTAGCGCGTGATGTTTACCATGTGCTGTGGAGGCTATGTGTTTTAGAATACTTGGTTGAAGACGTAATATGGCGTGTGGGGGGCCCAGGGGGGTGTTTTAGGATGTGGGCAGACGTAGTCAAAAAGAGCGATTGGGATTGCCTGCAGGCAATAAATTTCAACTGCGAATTACGGCTCATAATTTGCACCCCGATTGTTGATTTGCATTATTATTTCGCACTTTCGGGGTGCAAATTATGAGCCGTAATTCGCAGTTGACCAAAAGTGCCCGCAGGCAATTTCACTCAATGTGAGCAAACTCGTTTCTCTTCTACCAGGCGCCGTACCAAGGCCGTAGACGCTGTATAGAGCCGATTCCCATGCCTGTGTCTCCCTCTCACGGCTTTATACCGGCGGAAACGACGGTTATTGAACCGGTTGGGGCTGAACGTCTTTTCTAGCGGCGCCCAACCTTAGACTACCACAGGCGAATACTGTCGAATGTGAAAGGTGAACGAGCTTGCGTAAAGGGTGCCGACAGACATGTTTGTGGAAAAACATGTTTTGGTGCACTTCCGAGAATTAGTAGCATCTGTATAGAGAGGAGAGTGGTGAGAAAGTTTGGTTTTTTACAGTACTTGGTTGAAATTGAAAAGTTGAATGTACATTAGTTGTGACACGGTGCAGTGAAGAAGAAGCGTTGTGGGCGAGTGAAGGGTTTAGTGAAACATCATTAGGCTTTCGGTTTTGCAATGACGCTTGATATGGGTCTACAGAGGCGTATGTGAGAGATGAGGGGTGTGGTGAGAGTTTAGGAGTGTGGCGCAAATGTAGGGAGCGGGCGTGTGGGCGAAGGCGAAAAACGGGGGTGTGGGGGGCCCAAGGGGGTGTTTTTTGGATGTGGGCAGACGTAGTCAAAAAGGCGGATTGGGATTGCCTGCAGGCAATAAATTTCAACTGCGAATTACGGCTCATAATTTGCACCCCGATTGTTGATTTGCATTATTATTTCGCACTTTCGGGTGCAAATTATGAGCCGTAATTCGCAGTTGACCAAAAGTGCCCGCAGGCAATTTCACTCAATGTGAGCAAACTCGTTTCCCTTCTACCAGGCCCGTACCAAGGCCATAGCTGCTCTATAGAGCCGATTCCCATGCCTGTGTCTCCCTCTAACGGCTTTATACCGGCGGTAACGACGGTTATTGAACCGGTTGGGGCTGAACGTCTTTTCTAGCGGCGCCCAACCTTAGACTACCACAGGCGAATACTGTCGAAGCTGTGAAAGTGGTGAACGAGCTTCGCGTAAAGGGTATCGACAGACATGTTTGTGGAAAAGACATGTTTTGGTGCACTTCCGAGAATTAGTAGCATCTGTATAGAAAGGAGAGTGGTGAGAAAGTTTGGTTTTTAGAGTACTTGGTTGAAATTGAAAAGTTGAATGTATATTAGTGTGTGACACGGTGCAGTGGAGAAGAAGCGTTGTGGGCGAGTGAAGGGTTTAGTGAAACATCATTAGGCTTTCGGTTTTGCAATGACGCTTGTAATGGTTTCTAAACAAGCGTATGCGAGATATGAGGGGTGTGGTGAGAGTTTAGGAGTGTGGCGCAAATGTAGGGAGCGGCGTGTGGGCGAAGGCGAAAAACGGGGTGTGGGGGGGCCCAGGGGGTGTTTTTGGATGTGGGCAGACGTAGTCAAAAAGAGCGATTGGGATTGCCTGCAGGCAATAAATTTCAACTGCGAATTACGGCTCATAATTTGCACCCCGATTGTTGATTTGCATTATTATTTCGCACTTTCGGGGTGCAAATTATGAGCCGTAATTCGCAGTTGACCAAAAGTGCCCGCAGGCAATTTCACTCAATGTGAGCAAACTCGTTTCCCTTCTACCAGGCGCCGTACCAAGGCCGTAG